>BSBM01000684.1:13170000-13661887 GCA_027924585.1 Larix kaempferi | reverse complement strand
TTCATGAAAAATATAATGCATATGTTACCATTTTTGTAGGTGTTGAGTGCCTAAATGATAAGTTTGCTGAAATTTTTTTGAGCAATTGTAAAGAATGGATTCTTCTTCTACATAGATATTTTTCCAAAAAAAGTAATGTTGTTTATATTATTTTATTTTAAATTATGAAAGTCATTATATCCTTAAAAATATGAATTCATGCATTATTATAGAGTTTGAGGGTCTTAACATAATGAAATGTTTTTTTTTTTATTCTATTGTGTATCTCAACCCAAGTTAGTGTAACATAAAAAATAGGTGATAAAACAATAGAAAGTTGTAGAAATATTTGATTTTTCAAAGCGCCATGAGCATCTCTTAGAGATAATTTGCCGATAAAATCGTTTTTTTCTTTCATCACATGTGTTTGCACCACTAGCACACAATAAGAGGCACAAAGACTCTTCCAATCGTAATATGCTCTTCATCTCTCACTTCATGTGAGCTTGGTGAATCAGAAAGGTAGGGATTGTGAAATACCCCTCTTACACCCCATAAGTGAAACATTAAAACCCCTTAAAAACAACATTGTAATTGTCTCAACACACTAAAATCCTCCACAGGAGGTCACAAAACAATATTTTAGTTAGGTAGGATTGATTGGTCTAGGAATCCATTGATTCCCACCAATCTAGTTTCATCAGTAATATTTTGAAACATAACATTGTTGTCTCATAGGGTACTTACAAAATCCTATTATAAGCAAGTGTTAAAAGAAAATCCGGATCAGAAGTGCACCATTATCAAGGAGGTGAAGGTAGAGGTATAGCTACCCTTCTCTCCCCTACAAGCCACTCATGTTGTTGTAGGGAGACAACACTATACTGTGTAGGTCGAACCACTGATCCACACTTGACGCAAGGTATATTGGTGGCCCAACTTAGGATATCACCAAGGAGCAACTGTGAATGCAATTGACTGATGAAGTTAGCTATTTTCATTGGGAGGTGTTTCCAAGTCTTCTTGATTGGATCATTGGCCCCATCATTGGTAGAAATAGCTCTTTGTTACCTCCACTAGTGGATTGGTAAGTAGATACCATTATCACCATCAATTGTTCTTTTGGGAGGCACAATTACATTTGAGAGGAAGGACGTTAGGTATTCTATAGAATTTAGATTTATTTTTCTTTTTAACTACAAGTTAACTAACTCGTAATAAAGAACCTACATGTGGGAACCCATGCACTAAAATCGACATTGAACATATCACTCACTTATTGCACCATTTTGTATCTGTTGTGGCTGGCATATTTTTGCATTTGTTCAATTGTGTTTAAATTCCAATACCACTCTCATTTGACACAAAGCCTTCACCTTTGAGGAACAAAACAACATCATAAGATAGTCTTGTAGACTGCAAGTCCTATCCCCTCTCTCGAGGGGTGTTTTTACACCTTCCCTCCATATTACACGTAGAGGGAATTCAAGTCGGGGTCGTTCCGAGAGTGTTCCCAGACCATATTCATAGGATCATCTGGTTTAGGTCAAGCCTCACTAGGTACATTTTATCCCCTTAGATAAACTATTAATTACACCACTTCTTCCCCCATCAGAATTAGTACCCCATTGGATTTTCCCCAAGGATATCCCACGGTTCCATTTGACCCATCCTCTCTCATAGGAAGTCAATCGTTGTTTACAACACCACCTGGGTCTCCCCCTCATGGAAATCACATACCACATATAATGGCAAGACCAGTCATCCCCATATTTACATTCATGGCTAGTTTAAATCTACCCGATTTGGCCAAACTGACTAATGATCCCATTGATCATGATGCGACGTGCCTGGATATGCCTGAAAAGTTTCCTTCTGACATTCCCAAATTCGAAGGAAAATAGGGATACAATCCTACCAGCCACATTATTTCTTTCCACTAAAGGTGTTCATCTAACATCATAGTGGATGACCCCGTGAGGCTTGGCCTCTTCTATCGTACCCTCACCGGAATGGAAACAAAGTGGTATGTAAACCTAGAAAGTGGAACCCATTCCACATTTGCAACATTGCCCACCACATTTCTTACATACTTTCAACTTCCAATTTGACATGATCTAGGCCTCAAAATTCTCACTAAGTTTTGTCAAAATAATTCTTCCCACATCACGGGCCACATCCATGAGTGGCATAGACGTCGCACACTATGCAAGACCGAAATACAACCTCCCTTTTTGTTGGATTGGTTTATCAAATATCTCCAACCTTCCATATATAAGGATGTCACCACCTCCATGCCACAAAGCGAGGAAGAGGCCATCCTGAAAGCACAATAATTTGACCTCATAGATGCACAATCCGACTACCTGTACACAATCCTCCCTGATGCCCCCCGACATCGGTCATTGGATCCTACACCTTCGGTCTCGTCAAATTTGGCAGATGGGATATTGGGTCCATTTCCCATCTAGAAAGGCTCCTCCTAGCAAATCGGTTCCATTCAACATGGTTATGTATTACCCATACATGCCATTTGCGTTGGTACCCCCTACACTAGTACCAACACCATTACTTGGTCAAATACAGTATGGACCATATAATCCTACATACCCATTCATTAGTCAAGAAATGGTGGTTCCTACATCACAAATGGCACAAGTTGATCCTGCGTCCACCTCGTATGGAACAAAAACTACATTTATCCCAACACCGGGATATAACCCATATTATCCATTCCCATGCCCAACTGGTCAACAACCTGCCCCCCACATGGGGGTTAACTTAGTTCAACCTCCTTATGTTCAACAAGCTCAACCAATTGAGCAATCGAATGCCGTAAACCCCCATAATCCAAAGAATCAGGGGAAGAAGAAAGGTAAGAACAAGCAGAATCAATAGCCAAGACAAGGGGGAAATACTCCTCCCCAGCAAAACCATAATACAAGTGATCCAAATGTAGGGACTAACAATCCCCCCAAATAAGGGAAGAATCCCCCCCTCAGAACCAATTATTCTTGCTCCATTTGCGACGATTATGATCATTACACAAATCATTTTCCTCTTATCCTTGACTGCCAACAATTTGTGGAAGCCGAAAAGAAGATGATGGAAAACCCTCCTCAGGGAGAGAATACTCCCCAACCACAAATCACCGTGTTACAACAACCCTTTGCCAATCAAGCAGTAGTCACACAACAACAAGACCTTCGCCCGCTTGATGACGGTTCTTTCCAAAATATATACATTGGACGTAAACCTTCAGACACGAGATAGATGTTATGATGGGACTTCCACCCCCCAATTGGAATACGTTCCTATCCCCTCGGAGGCCCTCTATAGATACCACGCCCGAATAACAAACAAATCCCATGGATTTTGAAAGTTCCACTTTGAAGCATACCCCTAATAACCCTCACATGAAATCCTCCCACAATCACAGTATTGTGAACGAATTGGCTCAATATCCTGCAGTTATGTCCACATTAGAAGTGTTACAGTGTTTCCCAACACAACGGAAGGAATTAATCAATACACTTGGCGTGGTTGATCCATCCAACTCACACCTCATGACCTTTGATGTTGACAAAGGTGATCCGCAACTACCATCATCAGTCGTATTCCAAGTCCCAGTCATGGTAAAAAACATCATGATCCATCATTGTACCATCAACGAAGGAGCATCCACTTGTGTTATGTCCGTAAAAGTATGGAAACGATTAGGATCTCCTGAGTTAGTCCCATCATCTATCGCTCTTCACATGTATGATGGGAGACCATCCCAACCAAGAGGATTGTATCAAAATTTCCCCATAGAGCTGGGGGGAATATGGTTATGATCGATATCGAGGTAGTCGACACAAAACTTGACTACAACATCCTTTTGGGCATAGTTACATGTACGCCATGAAGTAAATAGCCTTCTTAGTCTTCTGTATCATGATGTTTCCCTTAAATGGGAAGGTAGTTACCCTAGACCAGCTTAACTACTATGACCCGAATACCACAAGCAACCTCGACAATGTCCTACCAACTGTACTTGGAGATGATAAACTGTATGTTGACATTTCCCCTAGTATGTACAAAGAATCCAATTTGTTAGGATTATATTCAAGACCACCACCAAAGATCCATACATCAACCAATGGCCTAATGTGCACAATTTTCACCACTGAAAGTGGATCCACCTCCACCTCAACATTGTCATCAACACCACTGCTGAGTCATGGCATTGAACAAGCGTCGAGTCCCTCGGTACCACCAATTTTTCAAATCCCATTATTGTATCCTCCCATGGGTGTACAAGGTATGCTAGTTATGGTTCAGTTAACTCTACCTGGGCTAACTTTGGGGATACCAGTATGGTACCTCACACCACCCTACCCAAATATCGCTTCCAAACTAGTCTCCCATTATGAGTTTGTCCCTGTTTTGGAGTGTACGACTACAAGGCCCGTAACACATTTTGTTACAACAATCCAAATTATGACATCGACAACTACACCACAATCGGTTGTCGCTGAGACAACCATTGGGGGCACCAAACAACCAAAGTTGAAAGGTCCCCTATTACCTAACTCACCATCTAATTCTCTAAAAACCATGAATCCTAAAGCAGGGAGCATCAACCATCAGGAGTTAAAAGCCCTATTAATGATCAATACTCCCAATCAAAGGGTCACACTGCCGTGTTCTCTTTGCGGGAAGCAAGGCCACACAACTAACCAATTTCCTACCCTACCGGAGCTAAGGACTTTGCTGAACACCCCCGTTATCATCACCCATGCTCCACCTGTGGTGAAAGGGGGAACACCTCCTCCATCCACATCTAATCCCAAAACATTGCGTACAAATCACACATGTTCCAAATGTGCTCAACGTGGGCACTATACACACCATTTCCCTGAAATCCCTCTATATCGAGAGACGTTAGCATTAGTTCCTCTCACTCAAGTAACAATTGAGGAACTCCCCTTCTTACACTGTGAATTAGCACCCATTAATGTGGTCACCACATCAGTGACACCGTCAACCACCCCTCCCACAGAAGTTGCACCACCTGCAGAAAACATGGTAGAGCCTATAATGTCGCAAAACCCATCTAAAATTACGACGATGCCATCACACAATGAATGCTTGTCATGTGGGCACTCCACCCACATGCTCCCTCCTAGTGCCATCACATACATAATGGAGCAAATAGACACTCAAGAAAACCAAGAACACTTCCGTCCATGCGTACCAAGACCTTGCCAATCTTGTGGAGAGACCACCCATTACTCCTTTCAATGCCCCATTTCGCATGCCGAACGAAAAAATTGTCTCGAACTAATGAGAATTCAATATCAATTACAACCCCTCCATATAGCCTCACAATGGTCACCAACCGAGGAAGTAATACTGACCTTACCAGATACCATCAAAGTTGAATCTCCTTTAGCTGATGTCCTCACTTGCAATGATTCCTCGTCCTCTGACGGAGACATAGACCACCTGCAAGCATTCCCAAAAAACTAACAAATCAAAAGGGGGTTTGTACCCCCTCAACACAGAAAAGACATCCAACACCAACTGTTGATATTCTTATTTTTGTTAAAAACTTTACTTTCGTTTCACACTATCTCAAATTAGAAAGTAAACTACCTCTCTTCTTCGAATGCAGATGGCCTCCCACACGGACATCTACATAGGATATGCAGATGGTGCCAGTCGATGGTCCAAACATCTATCATCTGTTTCCTAGGTTATATATTTCCCCTCCCACACACTCCACCACACCAGGAGAGTGTGCTTGGGGGCACTAACAAACAACTAAGCATAGTACAATGTCATAATAGGTCTATTAAGCGATGCCCTACACCTAGAAATTCAACATCTACAAGTGCACCTCGACTCATAACTTGTCATATCGCAGTTGAATAATGTATTCTGTGTCTACAACTTGCTCCTCTTCTGAAATTTTCTACGTGTGCGCCTTCTTATTCGACAGTTTGAAACCATAACTTTCATACATATACCAAGAAAAGCCAATGCATTCACTGACTGCTTCGCCAATGAGGTATTGAATTGACACCTAGTACATCACCCAACTGCATAACCATGGATATCAATCATACATAAATATGTCCATGTGTTTCACCTACGACTACACATACATGTATCTCATCATCACAAGTCCTACAGTCGATAACACATGTGCAAAACAAATATTGTAGTATCAACTACTACATATGCATCACATCAACACATAGGTAGCATAAAGCAAAATACACATAAATAACATATATAAAGAGATGCATACATCATGTGCATCCAAAATGGTATATATACATTAGAGGAAATTTGGGTAAAAAATAGGCCTCCTAAGGAAAATAATAAGAAAATAATAAAATAATAGTAGAGAGAGGGTAAAAAAACTAATTTTTTGGATCGTATTTTCAACTTATCTCCTTGTTGGTTTACTCAAATTTCAAGCGAAAGGACTCGTTGGATGCATAATTAAATTTTGCATCCAACAAGTACCCATGTTGCATACTTTTAACAGCATCCACACCATGAAAAATTGAAAATACATTAAAAACCGTGTTTCTAGTGAGAGAAAACACGTTTTTTAATGTATTTTCGATTTTTCATGGTGTGGATGCTATTAAAAGTATGCAACATGGGTATTCGTTGGATGCATAATTAAATTACACATCCAACAAGTCCTCCCTCTTGAAATTTGAGTAAACCTACAAGGAAATAAGTTGAAAATACGATCCAAAAAAGTAGTTTTTATTTTTTCCCTCCAATTTTTTTAGGTGCTCCCTTTTTGGATTTTAAAGCATTTTTATTGGCTAATACATGATGACATGGAATTTGTATTATTTTTGGAAAGCCCATTTTAAATTGAAATTTCCTCTAATGTATATCTCATCAAAAAATATATGTTTCATGTATAAAAAATGACCCTCCTAGGGCATATACATAGTATCCTTATGGGGGACATAAAAAACCGCCTCCCATAGGCTCATAAAAAATATGTATCTACAAAATTGAGGCTCATATACCTACATATAATTAAGTTGTCCTGCCAGCTAGTGGATCCTGACATCCCATAATATCCAAAGGACACACAACCTCCCCTCATGCCAGCTCTGGTCCCTGCTGAGGCCTCTGTCATGGAGGAGGAGCTACTCATCCCCACACCTCTCGTTCCACGTGGAACACTACCGTGACTCACCACATGATCTGCCTCCAACATGGCCCACACTCAGCTGGTAGGTGAAGTGTCAAGTCCACCTCATCCTTGAGGTCGGCCCAATCTCGCTCATCAACCCCAGCTGACAGCCCCTGAACCGCCACTCCAAGTTTTCTATCACAACATCCATCCTGTCCCTAACAACCACTCCCTCTACATCATCCCCTCCAACACTGGATTCTCCTGCTCTAGTAGCCCCACCCCCAGCCGCACCTACTCCTCCGACAGCCTGACCAAACCCAATAGCTGGCCTGCCTCCGAGATGGTCTCATAGAACCTACATTTGCATCACAGAAAATGAAACCATCATCAGTACCTAATAAACATGTATATAAAAAATGTACAGAAACAAAAGTATGTACAAATATATATGAGAAAACTACAAAACCACAAGAACATACTATTAGCATCGAAATCGCCAGCAGGAATGGGAAGCTAAAGGTTTCCTCGGAAGTCCATACTGCTCCATGGATATCTCTCCGACCATCCTATGCAACCCTCCCAGACATCCAACACCTGCGGTGTATAATAGTCCCCCACAGGACCCCCACCAGCACGAGGCATAATACACCCCCAAAATGCCATCTGATGCTCCTATGGTCCCCTCGGTGGAACTAATACCTGCGACCTCAAGGACGGGTAGTGCTCGAAGAAGTAGGAGCACAACACACTTCCATAGCAGAAGGTGCATCGCTCCCCCACCCTGATGTAACTCTGACATCTGCTACATCATATATTGAAGCAACAATGCACCCCACGGCACAGGCCGACTAGACATCATCCTCTCTACCAACTGGAGCTACCGCCCTATAATACGGTTGGGGGCCATGGCCCCCAGTACACGCACAATGGCTGTTGCAACAGCCTCCACCGGAAGATCCCTTATATGGCTCACCAATACTCCACCAGAGTTCATAGAACTCTGGTCACCACCGCAGTATCGATCCACTAAAGTATGGATAATCCACCCCACCGGCTGTGGAGGGAGAAGCTCCCTCACCCCTCGGTTTGGGACCCACATGTCCAATAGCCACCACAAAAGGTAGTTTTCCCACCGCATCAGAGGGCACTTGAAGAACTTCAAGAGCCTAACGTCTCATAAATTCTCGATATCTGCTCGGTCGGCCAATGTATGATCTCAGATGGTTTCATATTCCCTCTCTCTCTACTCGACATCTCGTACATGTGCCATCACTAACAAGCAATCACCCCCACAAGGAAATGACTAACCATTAGACTTTTAAAATCATCAGCGTGACCTTCCCCGAGAAGGTCCGTGCATAGCACAACTTTACACAACCATCACAACCATTCCTTCATCAACACTTGCATCATAATCTCTACAAAATATCAATGTAAAGGCCGAAACAACTTTTTGATTCCATGGTGACAAATTTGCCTGCTTCCACGGGTCAATGGGAATCAGGTGTTGCTTACGAGTGGCCATAAGTCGGGATCACATTTTTTCCTTCTTATCATCATTAATCTTTTCATAGTAAGATGCTTGACCTTCTAGGGATATAATATTCCCAATAGGGGTGGTACCCAACATTTTGGTAATTGAAAAGGTTGATATTTCAAACAGAATGGTTTGATCATTGCTAATGTGGATGGTGGACGTGGTCGGATTGTAATTAATTACACATAACTGGAAAAATTTAGTTAAAGGGAAGGAATCAAGCGCTAGGTGCCAAGCTAATTCAGACTTCCAAAATCTAGACAAGGCTTATGAGGCCAGCAATTTCCCAAGAGTTGCTCCTATTAGTTGTCAAGTAGTGGTTCTAGTTAGATTAGGTGGGGATAGAATCCCTCAGGAAGGAACAACATCCACTCACAATCTAGTTACATAATGATCCTCGAATCATCTCAAATACCTCTAGGCAGGCAAATGCATTGATGCAATGTAATCTCTTAGAACATCTCAAATACTGCAACATACAAATGCATTGGCATGCCTATCATACCAAATAACTATGGGCATACAAATGCACCATCCTACCTATAACCTCACTCATATCATCTCAAATACTGGTATCCATACAAATGCACCAATGTACATGTAATCCCATGGATCATTTGAATTATCTACATGCATAAAAATGATGTGATTGTCACTACATTAAAATTATTTAATTGGCATAACAAAAAGAAGAGTATTCCATTTATTATTATTCAAATAGTCAAAAAAAGGAGAGAAGGGAAGGGCCAACAAATAAGCATAATCAGCTTGCATGTAATCAACCATTATGTTAGTTACATTAAGGGTTATTACCTATGTGAACACCCTCATTGGCATAAGGATCATGGTATATTGTGACTTATATGTTTTGGGTGACCAACTCTCACAACCAATGTAGAATATGAGGGATCATAAATTCCAAGACACCACAAGATAGTTGTATCCAAGTACTGGTCCAAAACTAGCACCAAGACATAGGGCATATCTTTATGTTCTATCAACATGACAATTTATAGACCTAAGTGCATTAATGTGTTTACAATCCCTTAAATATACCACTTCACAATCCAATGAATCATCATATCAGCTCAAATTCCCATAGACATACAAATCTATTGATGTTTTTATAATCCCTTAAATCATCTCAAATACCCACATGGATACAAATGGATTACAAATGTATTGATCTTTCTATAATCTCTTGAATAATCTCAAATACCTACATCGACATCTCTATAATCTCTCAAATTATCTTTGCACACAAAGGAGGGAGGGAAAGGCTCATCCATGCTTATGATCCCTTGGATCAAATAAAATACCCATATGGATACAAATGGGTTACAAAATACAAATGGATTACAAATGTATTGATGTCCCTATAATCCCTTGAATCATATCAAATACCCGCATTGACGTCTCTATAATCCCTTAAACAATATTAGCAAACAAAGGAGGAGGGGAAGGCCCATCTCAAATATTCACACGCATACAAATGTAATGATGTACTTGTAATCCATTGGATCATATCAAATCCCCATCTTGCATTGGCTTACAAATGGACTGATTTACCTATGATCCCTTGAATCATCTCAAATAATCGCATTGAAAATATTGTAATTCATCAGATCATCTTAGCCCACAAAGAAGATAGGGAAAGGCCCATCTCAAATGTACCCATAAGTCATCTCATCCCAAAAAACACAGAGGAGAAGGCCCATCTCAAATACCCAAAAATAATCCCAACCCATTGTTGCTGGAGGGGAAGACCAAACTCAAACACCCTCAAGTCATCTTAGCACATATAGGAGGGAGGATGAGGCCCATCACAAATACCTACATGCATACAAATGGCAATGACAACCAATCAACAATTATGTTAGCCGAGGAAGGAAGGGGAGACCTCTATGGAACCCTGATTAACATATCTTCGTCTATGGAATCCTCACAACCAATGTGAAATAAGAAGTTTTATACTTGTACAACATATTCCAAAGTATTACAAAGCAAGTTCCCCATTATTGTTATCCTTATATGCAAGCAAATATACACAAGAGATGCAAGCATATAAATACCAAGAAATCAAACATCACTTTGATAATCTTCCCAACTCACACCAAGATAAATAATATATCTTTGTGTTGTGTTCGACTACCCTAACCTCACAAACTTTAGATAGTTGAGCCTAACATTGAATATCTCTACTAGTCAGGGGGCAACAACTCAAGTGGTGAGGAGGCAAGTTTCCTACTCTGCCCAACCAGGTTCAAATCCCCAATGAGACATTTGTTGTTGTGATAAACTTGGATCACAAGTTACGAATTCCCTTAGATATTAGAAAAAAAACATTGAAATTCCACTAGCATAACAAATGATACCTAAACAAAAGTAAAATTGAGGCCGAGCTTAACATCATCTCAAATTTAAGTTCAAACTGGTCCACACATTCAAATTTTGAAAAATGGTAACAAACGTGGAAATATCTTGAAAAGCAGATCAAAGGGATTTTGTTAAAAAGCGTAATAAGATTTTGTTGGAGATCGACGGGATGAGAACGGATCATTTTTGGGATGCGCTCTTATAACGGTCAAGCTTGTATATGTATGTCTCAATTTGTATTCGAATTGTTTGCTTAGAGCCTACTTTGTCATCTGCAGAGTTTGAGTCTATCTGTCTGTATTTTTTTTTATGGAAGCGCTTCCTGTGTCTGTCTGTATTTTATTTAATGGAAGTGCTTCCTATGTCTGTCTTTGTGTTGTGTGTTGTCTGTGTATGTTTTGTGTATCAGTTTTGTCTGTCTTTGTATTGTGTGGTGTCTGTCTATGTTTTGTAGTATGATAAGGGAGGTTACATTTCATTGAATTTGAATTTGATCCTTTGGATATCAAGAGAAGCAGGAAGGAAAAAAATAATGAAGGATAGATGCTGCTACCGGGACTCCCACACCCATGACAGGTATATTTCGTAAACATATGGTTTCTCATCTTTCTTAGTTAACAACAGAGTCCACTCTTTCTTCATGAATCTTAATAACGAGTATGATGTTGTTCCTGCTCGGGCAGGTTACTCATGAAGATTTGCCTGATTGGTTTTTCTTCTTTCCCATGGAGGATACTTTGAATATTAATCCGTAATTTTTTAATATATTGGTCATGAGGAAAAAGATGCAATAACCTGCCTGAGCAGGAACAACATCATACTTATTATTAAGATTTGCCTGATTGTGTTTATTCATGAAGATTTGTCTGATTGTTTTTTCTTCTTGCCCATGGAGGATACCTTGAATATTAATCCGTGGGTTTTTAATATATTGGTCATGAGGAAAAAGATGCAGCAACTGCGATATCCCAGGTCCAAGAGAACAATTGCAATAGCCCAAGCCCAGGCCCGTGATAGTCTGTAATTCTTTTTATTAAATGGTTATTATATTCATGGTTTTTTTAATCCATAATCAACAGGGATTTCCGCTTTAATATTTTGTTTTAAATCTTCATTAGCTAAATGGTTATTATACTCGTGGTTTTTTTTTGTTTTAATCCATAATTAGCAGGGCCTTTTGCTTTAACTTTTTTGTTTTAATTCATCATTAGCAGGTATTCTGTGTTTACAGAGTATTGAACATAGATTTTGTTACAATAGTATTTCAGTGAGAGAGAAAAAATAAATAAATTAGTGCATATCTACTTTTAAGATTTTGTGGTTGTAGAAAAAATATTATAGGATCTTATTTTTAGGATTTTGTGGCTGTAGAAAAAATATTATAGGATCTTATTTTTAGGATTTTGTGGCTGTAGAACAAATATTACAATAATATAATACATGATAGTCATAAAAATCTCTAGTCAATAACATTTTAGAGGCTTAGAAAATAGGTTTTTTATGGCTTCAATGAATTATCAATTATCAACATCGTTGCTTACAATTATAGGCACAAGAGCTCTATCGACGTTGTTGTATATAACTATAAGCAAAGTTCACATTTGAGGACTAACCAGGGAGGAAAGTGATTTTGTCCTTGCCTTGCTCATTTCTCCACTTAATCTGAGTCTCCTTCCATGTGGTTGTGTGCATTGCAACTTTGGCAATGGAAGAAAAACAAATCTCATATAAACTCATACCAGTAAAGTGATTTTGTCCTTGCCTTGCTCATTTATCCATTTAATCTGTGAGTCTCCTTCCATGTAGTTGTGCATTGCAACTTTCACAATGGAAGAAAAACAAATCTCATATAAAATCCTACCAGTAAAGTGATTTTGTCCCAGCCTTGCTCATTTTTCCACTTAAAATGAGTATCCTTCCTTGTGGTTGTGCATTGCAACTTTGGAAATGGAATAAAAACAAATCTCATATAAACTCCTACTGTATCATCACAATCAAAATGGTATAATTAATTTTATATACCTAAGGATTGACAAAGCTTTGAACGTACATAACACTAGATTAAAAAATTTAACTAAATCTGAAACAAAAAGAGCTAAATATAGGATTACAATTATTTTTAATCTGGATAATGTGCACGTCTACTCTTAATTATATCTTATAATACACAGAGATTTCACATGAAGTGGAAAAATGTTATGTACTCCGAAAACCAACATGGCAAATGCGCATCCTCTTGAACAAATCCAGTCCATTTGATCCATCTTGTAGAATTAAATATTTATAAATACTCATTCTTAGACATCATGAATGAATGGTGGACAATTCTCAACAATTTTAATAGCTCAGTAATGAATGTGGTCGTTGTCCATTTTAATTTTTTTGCATTTAATTCTTTAAAGGGTGTAAGACCAAAGCAACCAAGGTATTATATGAGGTGCCCCTTTTCATAAAGTATAATGTACATACCGGTTTCACCAGGATCCCCTAAAATAGAGTGCCCTTAAAACAGAGAAGCACAATTGTAATAGAAATTAATTCCTTTTCTAAAATAGTCATAACTCTGCTCTCTAAATTGGTGGATGCTAACTTGATTTTGAATAAATTGAGGTTAACACTTAGACTAGCTTGGAAAATTCAGAGTTAGCACCATCTTAGAACTGTTGTTCTTCCTTTCAACCTGACTCCATACACCTTCAACCACATTCTTTGCCTAGGAAGCATTGGGAACTAGGGTGGCTATGGTGGGTGGACCCAACTCTGGATCAATCTCATTGGAAGTTGAAACCTATATTAAAATTCAATTTCAATTCAATTTCATTGGAACTTTATATAAAAATTCAATTTCATTGGAACCCTTAGAATTGAAATGTTATTGCCATCCATTGTTTTAGTCAATTTCCTTGTTTGAATATGACAAAAAGGGTTTTAAACGTTCATAACTTCATTCCATCTGTATATAGTTAGTTATTCAGGATTGAATTTAAACTATGGCACTGTTTCGTCTATATACAAAAGGTTGCACCCAGATTTTGTTATATTGGTCCAGCTATATAAGGTTGCACCCAGATTTTGTTATATTGGTCCAGCTTATAGAGTTAAATATTTATAAATCCTCGTTCTCAAACATCATTAATGAATGATGGACAGTTCTCAACAGCTCAGTAAAAAACGTGGTCATTGTCCATTTTAATTTTTTTCCATTTAATTTTTGATAGGGTGTAATCCCAAACCAACCAAGGTCTTATATGAAGTACTCATTTTCATAAAGTATAACGCACATAACAGTTTTACCAGGAACCCTAAAACAGAGAAGCACAGTTGTAGTAAATTTTAATTCCTTTTCTAAAACTAGTCATAACTCTGCTTTCTAAATTAGCTTAGTTGGACTCTAGGTAAGCTCACTCTACAATTGTAATCAACAATATGAGAGATAATCTTCAAGTAATCATCAAATGCCAAACTGTGTTAATGAATATTGCTGACAGGAAGGGGATGGAAAGCTAAGAGCACTCATATTATTGCGAATTTTTAACAATTAAGTAGGGACCCGGCTCGAAAAATATAGATTATTAAGACGAATTGCAGTGCCTTATGTGATGGAAAGAGACAAAATCAAGTTGCCCAGAAACACCAAAGAGTTACTCTACAACAGAGTTTTTACGAGTGTAGCTGTATGCAGCATAAACTGGATATTCTAAAGAGACAAAATCAAGTTGCCCAGAAACACCAAAGAGTTACTCTACAACAGACTTTTTACGAGTGTAGCTGTATGCAGCATAAACTGGATATTCTACACTTTAGCCATACCAGTGCAGAATTAAAACATTTTTTTAAGTTAATTGTTAGTGCTACCATAGAAATGGTATTTGTGTTAGAATCATAGCAATAGTAGAATGTGTCAAAATAAATTTCTATTATTAAATGGATTATTTTTATACATGGCCAATAGTTTTGGACTTCAAAAGGAAACCTAAAAACAAAAATAACAGAAAAACAACTTAATGATGAAAACAATTGTTTAAAAGAAAAAGCAAAGGTAAATGGTAAGAATTAATTGAAGAGTCTTAAGTATTTTGTCTCCATACCACTCTTCCAGTTTCTTATTAAGGGGTCCTAATGGTCCATCAACACTTGTTAATGGTATGGCGTTAATATTGATACCCAAAAGAGGTAATAACTATAAGTGATATGCAAAAACTATTTATTTGAGATTAGATATAATGCACATGATCAATTTTCAGATGACAACATCCATAAATTGGAGAACTTTCATATGCTAGAAATAATAAGAATTCATACAAACATAAAATATACTATAGATGATGATAAGTATATTGTCAAGACATAAATTCCTTAAAATTCCTTTTGAACACAATGAATAGACTTCAAAACTGATCTACAGGTTGAAAGTAGCTAAATTGATCGAGGATTTCTGAGAGCCCTGGTTAAATGCTCACAAAAAGTGTATTATGTTTACAGTATGGATACATTTGTGGCAATTCCTATGAGTCGAGGTTCTCATCATACAATCAAATCTGATAGTTAACATGTGATTCCCACTATGACATGTCCTCTATCTAGAGGTTTTGTATTTAGCACTCATTATTTTGTTCACAACAACGTGTTTGAAAATCATCTTAAAGGGTTTATTTATGCACAAGATGGTTTGGTTCACAATATCAAGGTTGTACCTAGATTTTGTTATAATAGTATTTGAGTGAAAAGACAAAAAAAAATAAAAATTAGTGCATAGTTTGTGATTCTAGAACAAGTATTTTTTTATATATAAAAAAAGGTCTTGGCCAAACCTAATGACATGTAGTTACAAACTAGCTTTTTATAAGATGAGCCATATAGATGATATAGTTCTGAAGAATACAAAAAAAGGAGTACCAAAATGGTTACAAACAAACTTATTACTGCTGCTATTGTATACACACGGTTAAACTGTCCTAAACACAAAATGAATTTGTACTGCATAAGAAGACATTATGACAAATTTGATCCAGAAAGGCTGCAACAGATTACTTCTGATTTTCTTGAGAGGGAATATGAGAAATAGAAGCTGTCCCAGTTACATTCTCATCATTCTTCTCACTCATACGAGGAACTTTCAATACTTCCAGTTGATTATCCATGTCAATGAGATTCTGAACTTGTTCTTCACTTTGAAACTCCCCCTGATACATAGTATGATTATCCTCCTGCGAATTAACCTTGTCCTTCCAAAACTCGATTTCAGATGTTTCATTTGAGACTGGAGATGTTCGAATTTAGTCTTGGTTATGAATTGACCCCGTTCATATTTCAGTTCCCATTGTCTTTGCCACTTTTTAACACTGTTTAAATCTCTCATACATTGAAATGTTTGAGTTCTCGTGAGGGGTTACATCGCTTTGCTCACTTTGATCTCTGTTTCCCTGGGGTTCTGCCATTGTAAAATACTTGCATCCAATGACAATCAGGTGCTCTCGGCTGATTCTTCTTCTAAACCCTCTAACCCGGCAGCTTGAGGAAATTCTAAAAATACTGTTACTCAGAATCCAGTATGGTAACTTGTCTTAACCAGTTAGTGTGACACCCTTATTTCTTCCTTAATTGACTTCAATCTGAACCAATTGTTCTCCAGGTCCTCACCTTCGTCCCTGTGATGACCCCCGCCACTTTTCAAATCAATCCACCAGCAACAATCCTGGCAGAAACTCCAGAGAAGACCATGGGAACATAACACATCTATATCAGTGTACAGACCTCCAAATTTCACTAAGGGTGACGATCTTTGAACCAATACCCTCCAGTAGAGCTCAAATAGAACAACACAATTACACTGATCGAGATTGAAACCACATAGTAATTCAAAACCACGGTTATCAACCAGACTTATATAACAAGAATAATTTTTCTCATCCCACTGATTAACTCCCCAAATTTTCAGATTTTTCCACAAACAACTACAGGCATGAGAATTCCCAGGACAACCAGGAGTCTTGAGACCACTGCAACGGCCCAAGACAAGTCAATTTCCACCATACAACGAAGCTTCAATATTTGAAGCAGAGATCACCAGGGAAATTGGTTAGTTCTGTCCGAATCCCCGCCTTTCCTTTTATTGGATCTGATGGCACCACCAACCCAAAGACTAGAAGTATTTCTGCCGCTTCTAAGACAGTCATTTTTCTTCCTAACAGAATTATTACTTACCAGGAAAACCAAGATCCAGCACGGCATTGCTTACCTCCAACCAATTCCAAAGCTGAATGCTTGTTGCCTCCCAGCAGAAGACTTCAACTTCCTTACTCCGTCGATTTGTTATCTCACTGTTCCTGATCGACTGGGCTCTGAAATGCACATGTTCCAGGATTCTCGAACTACGATTTCTACTCAAACAAACATATATTCTTCTAGAAACATCAAGGGTGTAATCACTGCCATATCCGCTCCCAATTTTGCCGATCAAGTCACCAGCTAATTGACCATCAGTCAGATGCAAAGGATTTTCATCATGAGATTGAGAATTGCGAACCCTGAACTTCATTATTGACACTAAATTCCTGGAAGTGAAGTGTGTCTGAATTAATGAATATCGATCGTCATCCTGCTGAACCTTCAAATCATTCTTAAAGTCGAATCTTACCCGAAGATCGCCCTACCCGTAGTCATTCACCCAGCTAAAAAAATTTCAATCCATAACAAAGGTATAAGGTATGGTGCATTGATTTATCCTTCCTCGTTTAAGCCGAATGTGCCCCATGGGAAGTAAACATGCCAGGTTAGCTTCATAATCGCATCCCTTTTATGAGTTCTTAGCACATGAAAAAATACTGATCTCCCATCGGATTCTCTCGAACAATCGAGTTAGAATCAAGTCTCTAGCTAGAATAAAGTCTTTAGGGGTAGTATGGCTGCTCTTTGGGTGGAGTTCCATCCATTGTTGTCCGTCTTCACCATCCTCCCCGTCTTCTTCTTCGAACTGGAAATCGTGCACGGTTTGATGGTGCTGCCACTGCTTTGACGGGTATCTGTGGAGTTGGGGCATATATTGAAATTACAAATGAGGATCAAATAAAGCTTCGGGGGCTTTATTTTTTCTATCTTTCTGATTTTTTTGAAGATTTTACATCTCTTAAGGGATTGATATAACCCGGTTTCACTTGTTCTGACCATGGTAGGGGTTGTTTTTTTCTCCTGTGAGACCTGGTGTGGTATCAGCTCTTTTTTTTTATGGCCTGTTGAGGTTGTTGTTCTGTAACTTTCAGGCTATTAGTATCACAATACTAAAGTATGACTTTTTCAAGTGAAAAAAAAAAAAAAGTCTTTAAGGGCAATTTGGAAAACCAAATGACGGAATCCCATAGCTAGAATTATGGCCATGAAAATTAAAATATGTTATCAAAGTCTACCCAAAATCTATTATCGAACACGATTTGTGAAGTTAATAGGGGATGGATGCCAGTTGTTGGACACCCCACCTAGCTCCCCCCCCATGCCACGTGGCCAACTCCAATTGTGTTCTTTTCCGGCTGACAAGGAAACGCCACCTGTCTAGTAAGTGGGCGCATTTATGCCACACGTGCAGCGTGCCTTTCCATGGTCCCATGGACGTTTTCCCGGGAAAGGTCTTACCCTCCGTGTCTTTCTGTTTGGGCTCGGAGTTTGGGCATTGTGTTGCCCCGGTTGTTGAGCAGCCCAACCTCCGCTACTGTTTGTCCCTTTGCTCGTCTTTGTTCACCTGGCACTCGGCCCTGTTCACCTGGCGCTCGGCTCTAGTGATATCCTGCACACGTTTGTTGGTGGTCTGTCCTGGTTGTTGCTTCAGACATGGTGGCATTTCGCTCAATGATGCGTTTCGTTATGTTCAGATGTGGTGGTGACTTGGAGTATCCCCGTTTTAGTGGTGGAGATGTCGAGTTCTGCCTCCCGTGGTTTCGGTGGTGACGATGGTGGCTTTCTATCCCTGGTCTAGTAGTTGTGGTGGCTTCGCTCTTGGTCCTGTAGCTGCAGTGACTCCGTTCGGAGGCTTCGCTCCTGGTCCGGTAGCTGTGATGGCTTCGTTATGTTGTTGCGCTTGGTTTCTTGCATTCGGTTTCTTCGTCCTGTGGCTCACAGGCTTCATTCGGTGGCTCAATGGTAGGATTCCTACCAGCCATCCCTGCAAACGTGTTTTTCAACACTCCCAATCTATTGGGGATTATGTGGACCTTCTGTGCTGCATTTCAAGGTTTAACATTGTGTTAGTTTGTTGTTGTTGTTGTTGGAAAATTTAGTTTGTTGTTGGTTTAATATGGAAAATTATGTTTGTTGTTGGTTTTTTGTTGCAATCCCTGCATTAGGGCTTAGGGTTAGGGTTTATGAATTATGTTTGTTGTTGGTTTACGTTGCAATCCCTGCTGCAAGGTTAGGGTTTATGAATTATGTTTGTTGTTGTTTTACTTTGCAATCCGTGCAACAGGGTTATGGTTTATGAATTATGTTTGCTGTTGGTTTACGTTGCAATCCCTGCCGCAGGGTTATGGTTTATGAATTATGCTTGTTGTGGGTTTACGTTGCAATCCTTGCCATGGGGTTAGGGTTTATGAATTATGTTTGTTGTTGGCTTACATTGCAATCCCTGCCGCAGGGATTGGGTTTATGAATTATGTTTGTTGTTGGCTTACGTTGCAATCCCTGCCACAGGGTTAGGGGTTTTGGATGATGTTTGTTGTTGGTTTACGTTGCAATCCCTGTAGCAGGGATATGGTTTATGAATTATGTTTGTTGTTGGCTTACGTTGCAATCCATGCCGCAGGGTTAGGGTTTTTGAATGATGTTTGTTGTTGGTTTACGTTGCAATCCATGCCGCAGGGTTAGGATTTATGAATTATGTTTGTTGTTGTTTTACTTTGCAATCCCTGCAACAGGGTTATGATTTATGAATTGTTTGTTGTTGGTTTACGTTGCCATCCCTGCTGCAGGGTTATGGTTTATGAATTATGTTTGTTGTGGGTTTAAGTTGCAATCCCTACCATGGGGTTAGGGTTTATGAGTTATGTTTGTTGTTGGCTTACATTGCAATCCCTGCCGCAGGGTTAGCGTTTATGAATTATGTTTGTTGTTGTTTTACTTTGCAATCCCTGCAGTAGGGTTGGGGTTTATGAATGATGTTTGTTCTTGGTCTTTGTTGCATGGCCTGCAGTAGGGTTCGTGTTTATGAATTTAGTTTTTTGTTGGTTTTTGTTGCAATCCCTACAGTAGGGTTTGGGTGAATGAATTTAGTTTATTGTTGGTTGTTGTTGCATGGCCTGCAGTAGGGTTGGTTTACGAATTTGGTTTTTGTTGCATGGGAGGGATGTCTATTCTTGGCACTGCATGGGCCTGATGTTAATAGTTAATAGTTAAAACGACATCATACAGCAGTGAATTCTTGGGATATCAGCAACTGTTCCAAAGCAATGGAGATATCAGTCGAGGACTGAGATTGGCTTTTACTTTAATTTACAATTGGCATATGATATAGTTTTTCAAGTATATGGGCTTGAATTTACAAGTATATGATGCAGCTTTACTTCTAACTATTAACATCAAGTACACTTTACTTGCATTATGGGCCAATTTATGGTGTGAAATTATTTTGAAGGCCATTTACTTTCTTTTGCACTTATTTCATATGCAAAATCTACTGTGATGGGTGCTGTCAGTTTTTCTTGCTGATTTGGTTGTACTTATTTTGTTCAATTTGTTGTTGGGTAGACCATAGCATGCATTTATATACACATGATTTAAATAAACAGTGACTTTGGCTCTATTACTATTGTCTGTTTCTCTAGTCTTCAATAGGATATCGATTTTGTTCTTGGTTCCTTATAAAGTATCATGTCTTCTTTGTATATTTCAGAGAAGGGCTGTAGACTATAATTTGATATTTGATATTTATTTTGGTTGAAGGGCTGCAAACTATAATTCATAGGCTAACTGAACTACACCTATATTTAGGCCTTCTATGTTGATTAGTATGATACTCATTCATTAAAGATTCATTAAGGATCTAGACCTGACCCTACTGCATGGATTGCAACATAAACCGACAACAAACTAAATTCATAAACCCTGAAAAACACACACTATACCTGATTTAGGGATTTTATGTTGATTAGTATGATACTCATTGCTCTTAAGGCTTAAAGTCCATGTTTAAGGATCTAAACCATGCCACATACATCATAGAAGGAAGGAAACATAGGGGTCTCAAGAGTTGTACATTAAGAAAAACACACTTAAAGATTCATTA
Organism: Larix kaempferi; assembly: GCA_027924585.1. NCBI lineage: Eukaryota > Viridiplantae > Streptophyta > Pinopsida > Pinales > Pinaceae > Larix > Larix kaempferi. Next base: position 13,640,569 of record BSBM01000684.1, on the reverse strand, counting down.
AGGATCTAGACCCAACCCTGTTGTAGGGATTGCAACGTAGACCAACAACAAACATAATTCATAAACCCCTTAAAAGCAAACATTAGGGAACGCTATGACCTGGGATTGTATCCAAAATGGTCTAGGATTGTATCAAAAATGACAATTACATAGACATTAGAGCCACTTATTACAAAAAATCCACATTGCAATGTGGTCACGACCCAAAAAATGGCACCCCTATATGACACCCCTATGCAGGATGTCCTCCAAGATCTTCATTACCCAATGTTGCAGAGTTTCCTGCTTGAGCGAATTTGGTTGGCCTACCTAACAATGGTTGATGAGGTTGTGGCTGATTGCCTCCATATGATATCCAATTTTCTTCTTGAAGCCATGGAGGAATTGAGTAGCCACAGTGCACACTTGTGCTACTAACCCCTGCAGTAGGTTGAGCCCCCCTATAATCATACACACGATTGACACCTGCAATGGTAGGAGGGAATAAAGTGGGCATGCGCACTTGTTGATAGAGGGGGGCTTGGATGTTTAGGAGGTCTTGGAAACATGGAGTATTATTTTCAATATGATCCAATGTGTTTGGCATCATCCTACTCCCCTCCACTATGCTTGCATCACTAGCAACCCTTTCTGCCAGCCCTTGTTCTTTTTGAAGCAATTGTTGAGCCTTTCTCAAATCCTTTTCGTGCCTTGCCATCTGCTTTTGATGAGCCTTTTCTTGTCTTTCTTTCTCTCTTTCATCCCTTTCGTGTGCTCAAATTTCTGTTGCAGCAATCCTTGCAGCCTTCTTTTCTTTAGCTAAGTCCTTCTTTTTTTGTTTTAAATCCTAGATTTCAAGCTTCCTATGCTCAGACTCAACCAATAGTTTCATATAGTCTTCTGAGGTGAGTAACTGTGAACTTTGGCATAGACGAAGATTGTCCACTGTTGCTTTCCTTCTTTTTGCTGACACTCTCTCTACTGGTAGCTTTAGGAACCGACCAAGCAACTTGCCCTTCGTTGACACTTGCTCCTCCTTGCCTGGCACTTGACTTTCAATATTTGGGTCAATGTTCTCCTGTTCTATCTGAACCATATTTTCCTTTTCAGCTGGAACCTCATTGTGGACAGTATCTTCTTCAGATTTCCATTGTCCACAAAATAATGAACAATTTCATTGTCCAATTCTCTTGGCTGTGAAGGCATGTTCATGCTTTCTTCACTGATCCTTGAGACATTATTTTTGTTCAAATTCACCATGGCTTCTGCCAGCCATGATGGTGGGGTAACCTAGCTTGGCAATGACAATTCTACATTGTTTCTTCCTGGAGCATGATCAACGTTTTCATTGACATTCTCATTGACAGTTGCAAGACCACATGTGGAAGTTACAGTTGTTTCAGTTGGTATAACAACCTCCATCTTAATGTCAAATTGTTCATTGTTATATTGTGTTTCACATACCTGTTCATCATCAGCAGCACAGTAGGGTCCTCCTTGAGATAGGGATATGATATTATCAGCAACAACAACTTCTTCCTCTACTTCTGCATCTTCTTGGCCATCACCTTCTTCCTGACCATCCAGTTGAAATGCCTGGCTACAACCAATATCATGCATGAGAGCCTCAGAATTCAGTGGCCATATCCCAGTCCTCTTAAACCCATCCTTGATATTGATGGTGTGAGAGCCCTTTTAAAGGACTTACTTGCAAGCTCAACTAGCTCAAACCTTTTTACCTCCACCCCTGGATTCTTTGCCATCCTCGAAGCTCGCTCACCCCTGAAATAGTTCTTGAAAGGCCCGAACACACTGACATCTATGGGTTGTAGTTTGTGAGTGGTATGAGCAAGCAGTGTCAACAGGTCAATGCCCAAATTCTTAGCGTCCTCTATTGTCTGCACAGCAATGTGGCTTCCATGTCCATCTAAAACCAGCAGGTGTCTATTTACAAGTGAAACACCGCCTGGTATAGATGCAGCAGAGTGAGTAAGCCAATTTAGAAAGAGTTCTTTAGTCATCCAAGCATGGGGATGTGCATCCATGCATGCACCTGGTTCACAATTATGTATATAGTTTTTCAGTTGAGTTTTACCTTTAAACAGATAAAATGCAGGGATTGAAGCACCAATTGCATTGACAGAGCATAGAATAGTGATCCACTCCCTGCTCCTAGGAAAAATCTTAGGCGCATTACGACTCCCTCTCTTGGCAATTACACGCATGCCACAGTTCCTTCCTGCCTATAAACCTGTTTCATCACAGTTCCATATATGGTCTGGAGCATAACCATGTTTCTTGTATGCACTAGAAAGGGTGGCAGAGAACTTAGTCAGAATTGCAGGGCGTAGATTTAGAGCCTTGTCTCTATCCAGGCCCTCAGCTGTATGCAACACAAGCTCTGGATGCCCTTTTTTAAACCAAAACCACCATGACTTACCAGGAAACCCATCTTTGAATGGGTTTGGCATCCCTTGACATATTTGAGCTACTGTGGATTTTACTTGTATCATCTCTAGGCCATACCCCATTTGAGCCATCTCCTTACACCACTAAACCACCTCGGCCTCCTCCTCTTCACTCATAACTGTAACAAGCCCTCTACACTTTGTATGTGTGAGCCCATTTATCCAGTAATGCACTGATGAGGTAGCAACTCCATGTTTTTTAGTAGCAGCACGAATGGAATATCCATTGAAATCTATATCATCAATGGTAGCTAACATGTCTTCTTTTGTCTAGCCTCTTATTGCTTTGATCTTGGTGGTTGACCTTTCTCCTGGAACTATTGTTAATGGTGGGACAACAGTGTCCTCTACCACCACATGGTCATTTTCAACAACATTGTTGGGTGCATTGTTGGCATTTGAATGATTGACCCTCTCCTCGTCCGATGAGGTGCAGTGTAGCTGGGAACCCCTGCTTAGTCGACGACTTGTTCTCCTTGCAATGTTGACTCTTGCCATGCCTGCAAAAACTTGCACATTTACAGGGGAAGCTGATTATGTAGAAGAAAACTATAAGTTTCCTATAACATAAATGGAAATAACATTACAGGTTCTAATTATATATAAGGAAACTGAAAGATTTTTATAACAGAAATATAAATAACATCAATGGAAATAACAAAAACACTGAAGCTGATTATGCAGTTACCTGATTATACTGTGATTATACTGTGCACACACTCTCTGATGGTATGTCTCCACTGTGCACACACTCTGCAGTTCGAATTTCTAAAATGCCACTACAATAAGGGTTGTGGTTCTTTTATAGTTGTTTGATGTTGGATTGGATTGGTAAGAATGGTGCACATGGATTGCAATCCCTCAAAAATTAATGTTTGTTTTGGATTGATTTAGATGTGATCCAATGGCTAGGAGCTTGTCATGGTTGATCCTTGTGCCTTCATCTGTTTCATGATCCTTGTGCTTTCATCTTTTTACTGGATGCATTTAATGGATAGGTGTCATTTATTGATTACAGTGGGTTGGGATGTTGAACAAGCAGGAAATTATGGCTGACACTCTTCTGGTTGTTGCTTGGACAGGTTTTAATGAATGATTGAACAGGTTTTAATGAATGCTCGGATATTTAGGCTCCAATAGATATTCGTGGGTCCTCATTTGATAGGTACCTTGTAGTTGGTGTGAAATACAAACTGGGTTAAATAGTTGTTAATGTACTTTTGGATCCCTGAGCAGATCTGTATGTACTTGGGACAAGATGTTTTATAATCTTTTACACTCCATGACTATTTATGGACACCTGTTGGCCCAATCAGTTACTGGGCAATTTTTGGACATAATTTAAATATTTACTACACTTAATATGGAATATTTATGTCTAATTTATGGGTGTTTTTTATGTCAATATGCGGTGGTTGTGTGGGACCAGTACTATGACAACTACTGGTCCCTATTCAAGAATAGACAACCCTCCCCTATATATAATTAAAACCTCAATTTTTTTGTTTTTTAAAACTTCATTTCAAAACTTAACCTGCAACTTGTCGGCAAGTCGCACCATTGTATCATATCCATTGAATTTAGGTCGATTTTCATACTCCCATCAAATTTCTATACAGGAAATGCCATTAAGGCCTAATTATGATACTATGTTAAAAATCAAGAAAGAGATGTAAACTCTATTTTTTCTTCCATGTAAATTAATTACCTAGAATTTTACCTTAGCTAAACCATCATCATAAGGGAAGACATTGAAAGAACCCATTTAACTAAGTTCTTCCTCAATGACCTACCTAAACCTTCTCTTGGTTCCACCATCATGAAAGGTTGAACATATGAGTATGGAGAATTTACCCACTATGAGGAGTCATCAAGTTAATGGTTTCACACCAAATTTTCCTCTCTTTCCAATGACTAGCCCAAGATCTCTCTATAGAAAATCTATATGTGTAATGTGGAAAATTTATTAGTAGAATACCAGAAATATTCATTGATATATGTCATTCCTTTATGGGCTTGGGCAATTTATGTGATAGTTGCCACTTGAAAGGTTAACACAAAGAATTTCAATACTTAAGATATCAAGTAGGATCAATCATGGCATGAAATGTGTTCATTAATGGTGTAGTTATCAAGTATTTAACGAACAAATCTTGTGTTAAATATTTAGGAACAAATCTTGTGTTAAATATTTATTAGGTTATTTTGAATATTTGCATAAAAAATCTCTTAATCTTAAGAAATAATAATATTCCCTAAGTGAGGTGATGCTTATATACCCAAAAGAAATAATTATCATATATTTAAATCACCATCATATCATATATCGAACACTTCAAAAAAATTTACATTTCCTTATCATTGAGTTTTTTCCTTAATTATGTAGTTTTCAATATTTACATTTTTCTTCTTAAGAATATAAAGGACTTCATCAATATCCATGAATATATATATATAAGTTTATTAATTATAAGAGAAATTAAACATGGACTCAATGAAGGGAATATGTTTGAATTGCGAGGAGGTGAGCTAGCATGGAAGTATATTATTTCTACATTAATTACATAATTTATGAATTCATATAAGTATTAATAATTAGAGATTTGTCAAACTTATTATCATGTAAAAGAAATTTCATAGATTTTATTTTAGGAAAGCTTTTCTTGAAACATCTTATGTAATATACGTTATTTTATTTTAGAATAATTTTTATAAGTTTTTTTAAAATCAATATAATCATTAATAAATATATAAATCTAAATTAACTTTAGAATAACATCATTTAAATTTTTAAATGCATAAAAAATGTTTCTTTATGTTTACACTATGTCCCCTACCCTAATCACAAGAGAAACCTTAGCATATTATTATAATCTACTAAGTGATATGATAGGAAATTAGGTATTTCAAAAGCACCATATTCACATTAGCGAAATATTTTTTGATGGGAAATGCTAGTTGTAGTCAACGTTTATATTAAATAGTAAATAAATATTATTTTCTGTTACTAAATAGAGAAGGAAATTATTCTCGTTAACATTAAGATTGAGAGAGAAGAGTATCATAAATAAGGGAAATGTGTTTGACATTTCTTATGTATTAGATAAATGATTATTATTATTTGTGTGTTCTCTTAAAGATTATGTTGTAATTTTTAATTGGTGATTAGCTTAAAAGTTGCAATTAAGGGGTTTTAATTAGTTAGATTTCAATTATAATTAGTATGAAATGGTTTAATAGACCGTATTCTAATCATAGTAGCATAATTCCAACTTATGAATATAAATATCTAATGAAAAAATCTAGTATGAATAAAATAAGGAAGTAGACTACTTATATATAATACTTTTAATCAAATAATCACTAATAATTATAAATGTACATAAACATTTATATAATAAAATAAAAAATATATTTAAAAAATAAAAATATAAAATCTCAACAACATATAATATGGCCATTGTAAAAGAGCAAAACTGATTATTAATAATTATTTTAATAAAAAACAATAAATTGAATGGTATTTATGTTTTATACCTTTTAACTAATTAATATTTTAAAAAATTGATGAACATCATTATTAGTATAAATATTTTAGTTTAATGAAGTATACATGTATTTGTCTTTTAGATAAGGGTCTGGTTATTTGGCACATGTTGAGTTCAAACTTGTTAGATTCATTGGAGGAATGCTTATAATATTAATCAATCGCCGGAACCTTTTAGAGCCATTTGTGAAAAATATCTGGTCTTGATTTTGAGTTCCCAAAGGATTGGGAAGTCTCCACCAGCTGCCTATGACTTTTAATTTTTCCTGGTTCTCTTGTTCATTAGTTCACAGTCGCTGTGACCCAGGGCCCTAAACCTAAGGGGGTGTGAATAGTAAAAACTCTTTAGTTTGTTTGTATTCCCTGAACAAAAGGCTATGGTCCCAAAATTAGTACTGGATTGTTAATAGGAACAAGGGTCGATTGTTCTCACAATTATACAACTATCTGCAATTTTTAATTTATGCGTCAATGTTGAAATGATGATATCTGAACATAACAACACTTTGGGGAAAGGGCATTTTGATGGGTGTTGAAGTGACACAAAAGAACGGTTTTTGCATTATTATGATTACTTATGTAACTAATCCGTAATTTTTTGTTCATTTTGTATCATTTCCGTCGAATTATATTCCTATGGTTTTTCACTTATGCTCATTGCTTCCTTTTCATCTTTTGCAGAAATGTCAGACAAGCGTGTCGAAGTAGAAGCAATCCCCACGTTCCAATAATTTTCCAGTTATAACTTTACCCCGGAGTTTATTGAATTTTAACGAGCTATCATCTCCTTGCTGTAATCTGTTCTTATCTCCCTCCAAAATATTAACATATATTGGATTCAAAGAATTCTACATGGGACATGCTTCCAGGGCCGCAAAGACCAGTGAGTTTGAATATTTCTGTTTTGATGAAAGCAAAATACAGTTTCACACTGTGCGATGATATGGGAATGGAAAAATTCTACGATAACATATAACAACAATCATGGTTAATCATGGTAGCTGAGTTTTTTACTGTTCGAATCCAAAAAGATATGGAATGAATGGAGATTAACAAATATGGGCTCGAAGAGCGTCGACAGATTCATAAGAAACATAATGTGTAATATTTCATAAATAATCAATTAAATTTCGCTTATGTCGGTCTAATTTCCGCATATTATACATCATAGATTATGGTAATGGACTTTAATTAAAAACTTTATGATTTTCCAATTATAAACTTCATGATAAAAGCAAACTGGAAACTCGGGTTGATTGTGCATTATTCAACATTAAGAAAATTTGTTATGGTCTGGAATTTCTTCGTAGTTTTTGAAATTAAAAGTTATTAACAAAAGATAAATAATTTAAATATTATTATATAGAAATCAAAACAAATTTACATTTATGTAGACTTTGAGTCAACGCACTAATTATTGGATATATTTAAACAATTTCCTTTAACTCAGCAATGTATGGCCGGAGTTTAACATCTTTATTTATTTTATTTTTATTATAATTAATTTATTTTGGATTTCCTAAACTTTGATAGAAATAAATAAATATTTAGAAATACAAAAACCATATTTTATCATAAAAGCAGAAATGCAGAAAAATGAAAAAAAAAACAATAATCTATTAGTAAGAATTAATGCAGCGATTCATAAAGCTCTCAAATTGTTGATTTGAAGAATTCTTCTAAGTATTTTCCATGTGCATTTTTATTTTGTTAATTTTTTTTTTTATGTATAAGAGAGCATCAATATATTATTGAAACAAGGAAAATATGTACATGCTTTTACAAAAAGGGTCTGCCCTAAGCACAACTTGGGTCAGCCCTAAGCAATAAAATTAAAGCAATAAAGGCGAGATAAGTTGAATTCTATATACATGACTAGAATTCATAAAGCAATAAAATTTTATTATCAAAATGTTATTCATATCATTGAAAAATCTCGCATTAAACTCTTCTATCTAGTTTCTTTGAGTTTTAATAAGCCTCTACTTTTGATAGTGGAAGTTTGTATGATCTTTTTGGGTACTTTTTCCCAAACTTGTAACACAAAAAAAACATGGCTAAAATCTTCTCTAGTTGGTATTTTTCTTGTAGTGTAATAAATGTTTTATCTATCTAATGACATCATTCGACCATTCAATCCAACCATACTCCTGCCTTTGCCTATCCAACCAAACCCTCTCCTTGGCCTAGGTATCAAGCTCTAAAAGTGCAAAATGACCTAAATACACATTGAGTGCATAGATAGGAAAGAAAACTTTAAATATATAATGGTTTTGATATATTTGGTTGTGAAAGAAAACTTAAAATGATTTTATTAGTTAAGAGCTTGCATAAATAATTTTTTATTTACAAATTATGATTGAATATTTTAATTAAATAATTTCATTACCTATTAATGATTAAATTTTATTATTTTTCAATATATAAAAATATGTCCCTAGAGGAAATCTGCCTAGTAGTAAGTCTTCTCTAGCAGGAACTTCACCCCGATATGGATAATTATAATCGACAAGAAAAGATCCCATCCCCAATATGGAAAACTATGATTGATAAGGCAAGACCTTTGGCCAAGAGGAACTCTACCCTCATATGAACTTTTCCTCGATAGGAACTCTACCTGCTAGGAATTCTGCCCGATAGGAACTCTTCCCTCACATGAACTTTTGCACGACAGGAAATTTGCATGGACGTGGAAAACTACAATCAACAAGATAGGAACTTTGCCCCTATAGGAAATCTGCCCCAATATGGAAAACTACGAAAGGCATGAACTCTACCAGACAAGAACTTTATCTTGATAGGAACTCTACCTTAGGGCCTCATGAAAGCATATCTCATGCTTAGGAAAAGACAGATCGTCCTATGCTCTCATCAGGCTTAGGCAGAGTTCTTATTAGGACAAAGTTTATGTTTGGTAGAGTCCTCGAGTAGAGTTCTTGCCTTTCATAGTTGTCCATATTGGGGCAAATTTCCCAGTAGCACAAAGTTCTTGGCTTTTCAATCATAGCTTTCCATGTTGGTGCAAAGTTCTTGTTCGGGCAAAGTTCTTTCCTGGGAAGAGTTCTTGTCAGGTAGAGTTCCTATAGAGCATAGTTCTTATAGGGGCAAAGCTCCTATCGGGGTAGAGTTCCTCTTGGCTAGAGGTCCTGCCTTGTCGATTATAGTTGTCCATATCGGGTCATAGTTCTTTCCTCGTTGATTGTGGTTGTCCATATCGAGGCAAAGTTCTTGTCAAAGAAAAATTCCTGTTGGGCAGAGTTCCTGCAATGGAAAAGTTCCTGCTTAACAAAGTTACTTCCACAAAGAGTTCTTATCATGAAGTAAGAAGGGAGGGTAGGAACTCTATCTGAATGGGAACTTTACCGGATAGGAATATGAGAGCTAATAGCTGTCGCCGTGGGAGCTAAAACAAAAAATTGAATTTAGCATAGAGGGAATGTAACACCTCCAAAATCCATCAAAATTTAAAATTTTTCTAAGCGGTATAAACGTATCATTAAGTTCTATGATCTACTTTTTAATTTGCGGAATGTAGAATTTCGAACGTTTGATCTTATTGTTTATATTATGAGTACAGGATTGAGTCCTATGAATGTTATGATACTGTCCCCTTGTACATGACATCCTTTCGATTCTAACAACTGTAACTCTTAAATTATAATATTGCTTGCCGACTACGTCATTTATAAAACATGGATTATATTATTTCTATTCTTATTATGTTGGAACTGAACTATGTTTTTCTTTCGTTGAAGGGGCCTTGTGATGCCCCGAGGCTTACTTAGCTTTTATCAAGCTAATGCATGTCGACAACTTTTGTCCAGATTACAGGTAAAGACTCTTTGTCAAAAGATTGGTTAATACTTTCATAAATTCTATGTGCCAAGGTTATATGCTAACCTAGCTTGTGGTTTCCAAACATGATATTTCTATGCTAATCCTAAAGTTAACACTATAGGCTTGGATTTACCAACTCCAAAGGTGGTCGTGGCTAAGGTGATAGCTTGTAAATGTTTTGAAGAATTACAAAAAACTAAATACTAAGGGTGCATCTACATAATTCAACCAAAAACTATGGAGAAGGGGGTTCATCCTAGCAACAATACTCCATGGTATTACTTCATAGGTTATTGCATTCATAAACTATTGCAAAATGGGTAAGAATTCATATTATGGTGGTTGGAAGTTGTTTGTATTAAATGTGTCCATGTGACTACTGCCAACTTGGCTCCTTGAGGGTTGAACCCTAAACCCTAACATCGGAAAGGGTTGGTAATGCTGGTCATTTGGATTGTTGGCTCATTAGAGAGTCGAGCTCTTGGAGCTCTCGCCTTCCATGGCCGAGCCACATTGTGTACATAGGTTTGATTCTACAGTTGCAAAGATGTTTCTGCTTAGTTGGAGATGGATATCGTGATAATGGTGATGGCCACTCTTTTAAAGGTAATCTTTTTACTCGCTCAGGTGTTTATCTTGTTAGTTTCCTTTTTATACTGTATTCAATTTATGGTCCTAATTATTATTTTGTCGTAGTGACAAGGTTCTCGAAACCTTGATGGTTGTTACGAAGGCGTGGATGCATGCGAATGGAAGTTCCAGGCTTAGGTAAGCCTCAGGCCTTCCACAGAACATCACCTCTGTTACGAAGTTGTGCATGCCACTAGCGTTGGTTTACAATAGTGCTTCTGCTTGTCCTTTAAAGCCGTAAGGAATTTCTAGTAGTGTTGTAAAGGTTTCTATGGCTACACGCCAGAGTTGGGCTTTCGCCCAACAACATGATTGCATACTTAAACTGGTTTATTGTTGTCTTAATGGGAGCCATTTAGCCAACCTAGAGCAGTATTAGTGCATTGTAATTTTTATTAAGTAGTTCGATGATGAAATGATACAAGTCATAATTTTTCGATACAATTATCGTGTGTTGTTTTGGCCATTCGGCATTGTTGATATCTATCACACCATTTATAAAATAATTTTGTATTCAATTTGAGCAAAGCCTCCAATGTAATTGGTAATTTGATTTTATTCAGGGTTCACTTGTTTGGTCGCCATTTCTAGCTGTGTTGTATCAATTTGTTATTTGGAAATAATTTGGGATTCGACTTCGAATCCACTCCACTTGTAAATTATGCGTGTTATTTGTTTTTAAGGGTTTATACCCGTAGGTATTGGAACCAACCCTGGAGGATTACACAGGTTGTAATAAACCTGAGCCAGTTCAGGAATGACCCCTTACGGGTCTCGAACCCTTGACCTAAGATAGTATAGATTTCATTCTATAGTCTCTCGACTATGTTATTTAGGTTATTATGTTTAGATATTAAATGGTGAATATATATTACTGGTTTATGATTCCATAGCTACACCGGAATTGTGTATAATGTACTTTGTAAAATGAAAAGATTATGAAGCCATTGGCTCTATGTTGAAGTTGATAAAATATCTCAGTTAAAGTGTTCGATTGCACTTTAAGTCTGTTTATTTAACGTTCCCAGCATTAGGGTTTGTATTTTTCAAATTTGTGAGGCAAGAATAGAAGCATCAATACTATAGTTTATTATTTACTTGTTTACCTTGATTAATCTAATCTGGTTAATGATGAAGGTCGTATTTGGTTATAGTACTGATTTGTCATTGTTTTTGGTTTAAATAATGTAATATATCTAACCCTGGTTTCATTCTATAAATATAGGTGTATATTATGTATAATAGATAAATGTGTTATAAGATTTGTAAGCTTATGTTAAACATTCGGTTGCTTATATGAATACAATACTTGTTATTATTTGGCCAAAGCCCTACCTGTAATTATAATTTTGATTGTACAGTAATTTAATCGGTTTCTTTAAGCATTTCCTGTTGATGATAGTGATTATAACTCGGTTTATTTGAAGTCATTTATATGTTCAAATCTCTGTTTATTTGAATGGCTACAACATTGAGTTAAATCTAGGGTTTGTTTTCAAAAGTAAAGATATAGTAATGGTAAATATTGCAGGTATATATCATATACATAATAAAGTGCTATAATTAAAATACTATTTAAATGTTCTTTATTATTGAGATAATCTACAACTATGAATTTGTACTTAGCATAAATTATTTACTGAAAAATGGGATTCTACTAGCATGTATATCTGGTTATTATTCGAACTAGTTACTATTCTGAAATTGTAAATACTGTAAAAGAAGATTATAACTGTAAACTTTTAAGTTTTCTGTGTATTATTGCAGTATTCAATTGATATGTCCAAATCTGATACATTAATAAATTCAGCATTCCATCTATCAAAATCAGAACATTTCTAATCTATTTACTTAAACACACTCTCTGTACTAGAGTACATCACTTCAGTGAAAGGAAAAATACAGAGATGATTTATAATTCAATCTTCTATCTTTCAATCATTTATGTAGAAATAAATTATCAGTTCAATACTCATTTAAATTTAACAGCTAGAGGAAACATTCGAAAGCATTAAAACCTAACAGCCTACAGATAGTATTCTTCAGAATATACAGAGTAACTGTGAAACAAATAAAAATAGAACCTATTAACTGTTTGAGGTGGACAAACACCCAAAGAAGACCATTCCTTCCAACCGTCTCCTAGAACCAGCCAAATTACTTGGTTCAGGACCCCCGAGTCTGTTCACTGAACCACCAGGACGAAGATACTATGTAGAAGCATATAACAATCACTTTGTATCTCAACAATCATGAAGACTTGCATACAAATCACTCTCTGCAACTTAGCAGAATAATCTTACAGTCCTACACTACAACTCATTCTAGCATTCCCCTCATCGAATCTCTTGTGTGCTCAAATTTTTTAGTTCCCAGCAATCCACAAGGTAAAAGTGGTGAGCCTCCTGCTCAATTCGATGGATATATGTCTTCCTAGGTATTTGGGTCAGTTAAAATCATTTAATGAGCCACCTGCTCAGTTCCACCTTCCTTGGGGAACATGACCACATTTTTAGGGAAGTTGCCTCCTACAACAACTAGTAAGTGAGTGCAGATGCTGCCACTTTTCAATTGCCTTCCACACCAGTTCATTCCTCCTAGTGGGTCAGTGAACACTCTTCAACAATCCTCTTTGGATGAGTGTCTCCTATTTTAATTTATTAAATAGTAATAATATTCAATTACAGTCATCCTTGACCATCCTTGGTCAATAACATAAAACTTTACAATAACTTTTAATGTAATGTTTTCCACAACATAAAATGTTTCAGGTTCTAGGTAGGTTACAGGGAACTATCACATACCCAGGAGCGCGAGTGTTTCAAAATTTAAATTTCACTCATAATTGGCCGATGAATGAGACCACTTTTCGGATGCCATCGAATGCACACATAGCATGCATGATAGACATGGAGATGTTCCATTAACTCCAAATGGATTGTCGAAATAAAGACCAGACAGTTCCTACTGCGCCTGGAAGTCTGAGAGTATGTTAGAGCCCCTGCAGTCTTAATTAAACTACTGAGGGGTGCATATTGGTTCTCGTAGACGGGAGTCATACGAAGGGTTGTTGAAGTCTTTCAACATTCGCCGGACGGCAACGCCGTCCGGGAGAAATCGCCGCACATCTAAACTACACCATGGGTAAATCAATGGAAGCATAGAGCAATCTGATAATTTTGGATTTGATCTTTTCTATTGAAAATGGAATGAGCAAGAATTGCAAGATTTACACATGAGAGCGAGGAAGCCAGAGCAACCTGACATGTTTAACTTCGGTGAAAAAAATATTATAACAGACCAAGGAAAATGCATGTGTGGTAGCTCCTGCATTCTGTCAGAACCAAAGAAGAGACCATATTGGATAAAGATTAGTTGAGTTAGATACGTAAACGATTATGCATACAAAGAGGTTTTATGCATACAAATAGTTGCAACCTCCTTGTAGTTGTTGGTTTTGTTGAGTAGTGTCCCAATGAATGGAAGTAAAACTTCATTGTCCGTGAAGAATATATTTTCCGGCATTTTCTTTTTATTTGTTAAGTTTTTTTCTTTGTTATGGAAAGCATAGTGCACAGAGTGAAATAAAAATTGTTGCATCAATGCATGGGTAATACAATTCAACTTCTAAATTATACGTATTTTAAATAAAGAGGGAAATGTGTTAAATTATCCTTGTTTTAAAGAAAAAGAAAAAAGTGTTGAGAACACTAACAATAGATTCAGATTTAGAAGTAAAACTAGAATGACAACCAGAGTTAAGTTCTAAATTTAGGATCAACTCTAAGAGAGTTAGCATGCATCTCGATAGAGCCATGCATTCAAAGAATAACACCTTTTTCTTTTTGTTCATGATGGCAACAAGTCAATGCATTGAGTGATAAGAGAAGTTACTCTTTCTAACCATCAACATATTGTCTTTTCAATCTCATGGGGGAAACCAAGATTATCTAAGAACTAAATACCCAATTAATATCTCCTATCTATAGCATTCAATGTGTATCTAGGTCATTTTGCACTTTTAGAGCTTGATACCTAGGCCAAGGAGAGGGTATGGTTGGATAGGCCAAGGCATGAGTATGGTTGGATTGAATGGTTGAATGATGTCATTAGATAGATAAAACATTTCTTACACTACAAGAAAAATACCAATTAGAGAAGATTTTAGCCAAGTTTTTTTTGTGTTACAAGTTTGGGAAAAAGTACCCAAAAAGATCATAAAAACTTCCACTATCAAAAGTAGAGGCTTATTAAAACTCAAAGAAACTAGATAGAAGAGTTTAATGCGAGATTTTTCAATGATATGAATAACATTTTGATAATAAAATTTTATTGCTTTATGAATTCTAGTCATGTATATAGATTTCTAAGTTTGATTAATCTTGGAACTAGTTAATATTAAAATGTTAGCCATCAAAATTTATAATTTCAACAGTCCATTAAAATTTTTTAAAAAGTTGTAAAGAAAAATTAATATAAAATAAGATATATTACTCTTATTCTTATTAATAAAAATTAAGAATAACAATGTATACCTTTCTTTGGAAGAAAGGTTGTAAGCCCTAATGTTTGCATTTAAAAATGTTGAAAAAGGTTTGATCTTTAGATACAAAATGTTTGGGAGGGTAATTAGTTATATATATATATAATTTTTGCAGATAAAAATGTTGGAAAAGTTTGATCTTTAGATACAAATGTTTGGGAGAGAAATTCTCTCTCTATATATGATGTTTGCAAGTAGTTCATGTTGAAAATGCCTTACTCAATTTGATCTTTTGTTTGTAAAATGATATATTTAATGTAAGGGTCCAGGGGTAACAATTGGAATGGTGAGTAAGTAAATTTCACATTCTCTTCAGTAGGTTCAAATTCTCAATTATATCTTAACATTATTTAATGCAATAAGTTTTTTAAATTTCATGACTAATCTTTAAATAATATAATCAATAAAAATAAAAATAAAATAATTTATTTTAATTTTTAATAATTTAAATTCTAAAATATTGTAAATTTTTTTTATTAATTTTTAAATAATATAACAAAAAATATAAATAAATAATTTATTTTAATTTTTAATAATTTAAATTATATAATAATTTATTTTAATTTTTAATAATTTAAATTATATAATAATTTATTTTAATTTTTAATAATTTAAATTATATAATAATTTATTTTAATTTTTAATAATTTAAATTATATAATAATTTATTTTAATTTTTAATAATTTAAATTATATAATAATTTATTTTAATTTTTAATAATTTAAATTATATAATAATTTATTTTAATTTTTAATAATTTAAATTATATAATAATTTATTTTAATTTTTAATAATTTAAATTATAAAATATTATACAAATTCAAATTAACATGAAAAACTCAAAATAATCAATGTTTAATTATTCTTAAATTTTTCAATGCCATACCATCAAAGTCTTTGAAAAACGTAAACACGTATTAAATATTAAATCAATAATAAACTAAATATTTGGAATATATTTACAACTTAAATAAAACATAATATTTTGTATTTGAAAATTGTGGTGAATGATTATAAACCCATATAATTCGGGTTAAGATTAACGTTATTGTATATAGATTAAAAGAAAGAGAAAATAAATTATTGATAAATAAAAATGCATTTTATAAAAATTATAATTGTTTATAGATTAAAAGAATCATAATTATTTATAGATTAAAAGAAAGAAAAAATAAATTGATGTGAATAATAATGTCCGTTTTATAAAATTAAATTTATAAATACAAGCCGTTCAATGGCTCCCTTGCCCCAGTGGACTTGGTGGAAAGCATTAGCGTCAAGCTCTTCTAACAATCCCAAGTTTTCAACAATTCCAATCTCTTCTAGTGCCTTGCAATCAACACATAAAGCATGCAAAACTCTGCTAGCTGCTCCGTAATTGCTCATATCAACACATAAAGCATGCAAAACTCTGCTAGCTGCTCTGTAATTGCTCATATCAACACAATAATTGCTTAATTAGAAATTAATGAAACGACTGGCCAACGATTGGGGGAAGAGCTTCTTTGAAGCAAGCTAATCCATGCACCTGAAAAAACCTAAAAACCATTAGAAACAAGATTGTCAATTTACCAACATTTACGGATTCACAGTATGAAAGAGACAGTTTTCTGAGGATATATTTGAGAACACAACATCTTTTATGAATTCACAATTTAAAACACACATTTCATTGAGCATAAATATGAGAATACAACATACAGTGTATAGAGAAGTTCTAAAATACATACAGACGGTTGGTGCTGGAACACATTATGAAGGTGGCTGAGACGTGGCAATCCGCACCTTTGAATTTGCAAATTAATTTATTTTGGAGGTGGTTGAGACGTTTCTGAAAGCAATCCGCAGCGCCTTTTCTTGAGAGAGGCTTTGTCATAAGCCAAGGCCACTTCTTCTGTCGTATCAAACGTTCTGAGCCACAACCGAGTTCAACATTGTCAATCTCTCATTTCTGATGTGAATCTCAACCGAGCTCCTTGACTCCATTCCCTTCTCCGTTTGCAGGCATTTCTCTCGCAGACTTGTAGGAACATAATGCGAGGAAAACCAATCAAGGAACCAGTTCTCTGCACTGCGTTGCTCTACGTTGGGTTGGTCGAGTGAATAATGGCCAAAAGGTGTTCGTCGAGTGAAGAAGGGCGAATTGGCCATCAAAAGGTCGGTCATGGAGGGCGGGCATCCTTTCAAAATTCAAATTTGAATCAATTTCCATGCTAGACGTTTTGGATGGAGGCCATGGCAGGTGGTTTGCGGCTCGAGGGTACGTCAAAGCGAACCATATCAACCAAACCCTGTGTACGAAATCTCAGTCTCAGCAGGCCGCAATCTCCGAGAAAAATACCGACAGAATGGAAGGGGTAGTCAAACGGCAGGAGGCAAACGCCGTGAGGGGCTCAATCTTCGACGGTGCAAATCCACTGGGGACCCACCTGCCCAGCTGGCTTATCTAGCCTGAACGTACAGGCGAGATAAGCTCAGCCGTCCCCTAAAATCATTGGCAAGGCCATAACACTTCTTTGCGACCTTTTTATCCTCTAAACTATTTTAAAAGACCCCAACCTAGCGTATAGCCATTACAAACCCTTCCCATCCCATACAGAGAGCCAAAACGATACAACTATCCTACTTGCTATGCATGTTACCCAGTAAGACAACCAAACTAGAACTAAAAACTGGCTCAAGGCCATTACAATATCATCACAAAATAACAGAGAGAACTTCACAAAACAACAGAGCGTAGAGAGACAATTATTGATTTGGGTTGGCCGCTAAAGGAGCTCACTCCATCTGAATCCCTTCCTGGCCGCCTCGCGAGAGAAGCTCCGTTTCCACTGGGGGAGGCAAATTGTGAGCCAACGAAGCCATGAAAGAGGCTTTTTTCCATCCCCATAACTCCCTCCATGTCCACTACATTGTGCAGCAAATATTCTTTGGCATTCCCGACAATCTGCAAAACCAAGTCCCCGAAGCTAACACCTTCCAGCATCACTTTGGCCAGAATCCTCCACAGTATCCAATATGGGTATAGAGAAGCTGCCAACCTGCGTTCCTCAATTCTCCTATGGATCTCATCTTCTTCCATTTTCAAGATGGAGTCATTGATGCTAGACATGATACCCTCCATGTACTCCACCCCGATTTCCTCCTCCACCGAAATGCGCTCAACTCTGCTTCTCCTCCCCCATCGGCTACACATTCCTTGACGTAGGGCCATCAAGGTGCAACTGACTAAAACAAGAATATGACAGTGCTTCCTCTCCTTACCAACGTACCAACGAAATTGAATAGCTCACAATGTCCAAGCCACCACGCTCTCATCTATAAATACTTTCCCCCAATCAATCTCCCTCAAATCGCCATTAACGGCCTCATCGAGACGACAGAGAATGAATTAATGGCTCCGTGCAGTAGCACGCCGCCAATCCACCTCTACAGCATCTCTCCTCCATTAATTCCCTACAACCTCATATACTAGACATTCATTATACCAATAAATTTACCTACCTCTGCTAGTGAACCAGACCGACTTGCCTCCAAGAAGTCCTTTCTGCATAAATCTCCCAGCCTCCCTTCATCTCGCCTATTACTCCAACTCCTCCTTGCATGACTTGCATTTAAACGTGCCCTCCTCCCTCGACTTGAAGTCCTCCTTCCGACATGCATTCACCTAACCCCAACTCCATGTTGCTGGTTGCATGTGGGCGCTCAACAACCTGTATACCCGCATCCGGGATTATTGTTTTATTAATTAAATACAAGGCTAGCATTCAATTTTTTTGATGATGGTATTTTTAAGTACAACTCTAGTAATTCATTTTTAAAATGATTTTGACTTATATTTAATCTTAATACGTGTTTAAAGGAAGAGTAATCCAATCTATTAGTGAAAAGGTCTCTTTGAACAAATCCAATAGCTTGAGAAATCTAATAGCTTTAGAAAAGTGATACATATCTTATTGTACTCTACATTTACTAACAAATATGCAATGAATATATCTTAAATTTAGAAAAGAAAAATAGTTGATCTTTCCCAATCTAAATGTGGGATGGATTTGATATGCATATAGACTTTTGGATTGAATATTTAAATTTTTAATATTTCATAAATCCATTTCATTGGCTTTACAGCCCAGTGTGAGGGAGATCTTGTGAGTCGAGTGTTTGTCGATATTGTCGGCCATAAATAACATTTGTATGAGGGAGATCTTGTAAGTCGAGTATTTGTCGATATTATCGGCCATAAATAACATTTGTATGAAGGAGATCTTGTGAATCGAGTGTTTGTCGATATCATCAACCATAAACAAATAAAAAATATTATGATAATAAACAAATAAAAAATATTTTGTCAATCAATAATTAAAATAAGAAAAATTGTATTTTCAATTAAAATTTTTAATTTTTATCAACAATCAAAGTAACAATTTTAATTTTTTATCGACAATGAAAATAACACTTTACGCTACAGAGTACAGCGTCCTATATCCACCTGAGCCTTCCAACTACTCTCCCACGACCTCCTGGCATCCCCTGCTCATCCGCAGCCCTCCTCCCCTCCTCCGTAGACATCCCCACCCCTCCTCCGCGTCCTCTTCACCTCCCCTCCTCCGCCGCAGCCGTCCTCGCCTCTTCTCTCCTGCGACCTCCTCCCCTCCCGCCGCCTGCACCATTGGCTGCCTGCCCCATCCTCCGGCCGTCCTCCTCCCCTCCTCCCGCCATCCTCCTCCCCTCCGACCGCCGCCTGCACCATTCGCCGCCGCCACCTGCACCGTTGGCGGCCTGCCCCATCCTCCCGCCGCCATCCTACCGCCATCCTTCTCCCGTCCTCCCACGGCCTGCACCATTCGCCAACGGATAAATGCAATACAGTGATTCTCTCTCACACTCACACTCACACTCATTTATCTTTTCAATAGATAAATGAAGGCCGCCTGTGAATTTGATGTCGCTTACGATTATGTTGAGAACTTTCAAGTTTGAACATATCTTACATTAAAGATTATGTTAATCTTGCCGAGTTTACTTGTGCTCTTTAATGTTTTGATTTCTTTGTTAACAAGGCACGAAAAATGTAATTTGTGAATTACAGTAGCACTAGATAACAAGGTTCATTTAATAAGTAACCAGAAAACCAACTAAAACTGAACTTACAGAAATCATAAACAAAACCAACTTACATAAAACATAAACAAACGTAGATCCATAGTCAATCCTTACTTTCACTGCACAATTTCTATGTAATACAATCTCTGTATGTGTCTGTCTACAAAATATGGAAATAATTGAACAGAAAAATGTTTACTTCAACGTGCCCCCACAAGGAAAACTTTACCTAAAAAGTGAGTCGTCCAGAGACTGAATGATTGACGTGGAGTGTTGTGTTTGTGAAACACATGTATCTCATTATTTGTCGACAGATTTCTAGTAATTGGTTAAATTGGCATATCTTACTCAATTCTCATTTTTTTTTCCCAGCAGAAATATCTTACTCAATTCTGAATATATTAGAAAGCCATGATATTTTTTATAGTTTTTTTGGAATTATTATCAATTAGATATAATTTTTAATGGATGTAAAGAAAAGTGGTTACTGTTTTCATTTGGATTCAAGTTTTACTGCATTATTTAAATCTTAAATACATAAAAAATGGAAGATATTCCTAAACAAATTTTGAGCTTTATTGTGCTATCCTTAAAATAAATATAAGTTTTCCTCGAAATAAATATAAGTTTTAGCCGTTGTAAAGAAAACCTGTTACTCTTTTCACTTAAATTTAATTTTACTTTATTATTTAATTAAATCTTAAATATATAAAAAAAATGAAAGATATTTCTAAATCAATCAAATTAGTTATTTCTAAATATATAAAATAATAAATAATTTTTTTCTAATAATTTTATTATTATTTAAATTATATTTAAAATTAAATTAACATTTAATTAAAATTAAAATAACATTTAATTTAAAATTAAATTAAAATTAAAATATATATTAATATTTACATATAGGTATATAAGTTCCTTACTATGTATAATAAGAACTACATGTGATATAGTGGTAAGGGTGTTGGGATAATGTCCCTCAGTTCCAAGGTTCAATCTTTTTTATTTTAAAATATAGAATTTCGTAAATATATTGAATTTCATTATCATGTAAAGTGAGTTTTATACTTGCATTGATTTCAGTGTATGGAGTCTTTTTATTGCATATTTTTCAGTGTAGATGTTATTATGTGGACGCATTGATTTCAGTGTATGGACGCATAGACTTTAGTGTATGGGGTTTTTTATTGCATATTTTTCAGTGTAGATGTTATTTTGTGGGCGCATTGATTTCAATGTATGGATGCATAGATTTCACTGTATGGAGTTTTTTATTGCATAATTTTCAGTGTAGCTGTTTTACCATGGACGAATTGATTTCAGTGTAAATTTCCTCGATGCATAAATTTTAGTGTCGATTTCAACAATGCATAAATTTCAGTGTATATATTAATGTTTGACTTTTTTGATATAGAGTCTAAACTAGAAATGGAAGATCTGCATGCGGAAGATGCTATGAGACAAACCGGCAAAGAATAAAAAATACCGAACGTCGTAAAACATATCAAGGAAGAAAATCTTATGAAATGACAACAAAAGAACGAAAAGAAGACTTGAAATGAAAAGCAGAAGAACAAAAAGAAATTTGAAAAAGGAAGTTGGACGAAATGACAGTAGAAGAACAAAAAGAATGAAGAAAACAAAATGCAGTTCAACAAAAAGAAAATCGAAAAAAAATGGTTAGGCGAATTGACAGCAGAAGAACGAGAAGAACAAAGAAAATGAAACGTCGATCGACAAAGAGCGTATTGAGAGAGAAAGTTGAATCAATTGGAAGAACAAAAAAATCAGTTTGCAGAACAACAATAAATCAAAATGTACGAAATGATGGCATAAGAAGGAGAAGAACAAACAAAACAAAACACAGATAAAAAAAAGATAATCGAAAAAAAAGTTAGGCGAATTTTCTCTATTTTCCAATTTAACAATTTACTCAATCATAAATACTTATTACTTACATTATGATAATCCTCATAAATGTATCTGTGTTTTCAACTTAACCTGTTCCTTAAAATGTTGATCAAACTTCAGTTTTGTGTCACCACCCACGACTCAAACCAGCCTAGATCCAAATCCTAGGCTCTATCAAGCGCCGAGAGGGATCAAATCTCCCGAGGTGCAAACCTCTTCTCAGGTATTGCACTCAAGGAGATTTTCGAGGTAAACAATAGTCAGAGGGAAAGTTTCAATGGTTTTAGGTAGCAGTATTTATGGCATCCTATCCATACACTCTGGGGCTAATTGAAAAACTATATTGCATACCTAAGAACACAATTTATGGATGGCCTAAGCCCTTAAAGAAGTCACTAACTATGGGCATTCCTGGGTGTATTCTCAGCAACTGTTGAAGGAAGGGCACCTGAGGACCTAGCTGCAAATGTATTTGTTCTTAAATTGATGATTTGGATAAGTCCATAGATTATCTCTTCCATGGCCAGTTGATTCATATTGGTGTATGTGTGTTGAAGGAAAGCATGTACTGCATACCCTATTGTGAAACATGTCAGGTGGAGTGTGGTCATTATCATCTTGTTTTTTTTACAACAATTTGATAACTAGTGTATATTGGTTGGGACACCCTCAGAATAAAAGCCATAAAATGGATTGTCCCAGGAAGGCTAATATATGAAGACACATGGTCAAGATAAATATGAATATTGCATCCCTAAAAACTTAGCACAACGAGATATTTTCATTTGCAGGTGTAATGGTTTCAATTCCAATACCTCCTGCTACTGCATCAATATGGAATGTTCCATTTGAATTGCTATTATAAAAATGAGCTGAAATAAATCATCTATGTATAAGTGGGACTTATTTTGCATTCCATCTATGCCATCTACATAAGAATTTGTTTGTATTATTAGAAAGGGTTTTGGAACTCCTGTAAGTGGTTTATTTCTCCCGATTTTCAATGTACGAATTATTTTCTCTCACTACATTCTGAAGCATACTTCGGAAGAGACTCAAGATTTATTTGTTGAAGATAAAGGTACCATCTATGAAGGTGTGGTCATTTTGTGATGAATAAATTGAATCAAAGGAATTGAACTATAGGGATATCCAGTGGGTTGGAAGAGGCATGATTTCACTCGGTGATTTTCATTTTTACTTTCCATCGTTGATATCTCAATCTTGGAGGGAAATGAAGTGTTTTCCCTCTTGCATTTATCTATGAACTTAGAGACCCCCCTATGTTGATCAAAGTTTTAGTAATCTACAAATATAACCATCGAAACTACAACATGGCGAGATGGAAGAGAAATCGACAAACAAGTCAAGCAAATTACAAAAGAAAAGAGTGAAATCTATTTGACTTCCAGTAAATCTAAGGATCAGGGACATTGGAGAAATTGTATACTTACGATCCTTTAGAATCTACACTCATTTAGCAATGCCCCTCTCCGTGGAGGTCTGTAGCTCACACATTCATCCAATCAGGATGCTTTTTTTCTACTCATTTCGAACCCCTCTATCATGAATTAATCCTTGGTCATTGGGTTGATTATTTGCTAGGAATTTTGGGTGATACGTGGAGAAAATGTTGAATTGATGCGTTTGTTTGTTAACACCGATCCATTTGGACCCAAAAATTGAGTGTTGTTGACCATGTTTCTTTCATCATAGTGGTGCATTCTCTCTTTCTTGAGGGGGGGAAACTTTAGGAGATCGTTATATTTTATGGGCTTGGAATATTTTGTTGAGAAGATGAAGTGGGTCGATCCCTCATAAAGGCTAGGCTATAAATGGTATGGGCTTGGAATATTTTGTTGAGAAGATGAAGTGGGTCGATAGCTCATAAAGGATAGGATAAAAATGGTAAGTGGACAAAATCCAAGGAATTGTTACCTTTTGGTGGTCATGGTTTGTCAAATAATTCTAATTTGAAAGGGCCTAGTGAGGCCACATGGCATCTTCATCAACTATTGATGGAGAGATTCCCCTTTGTTAGGGAAATTCTAAAGCATGGTTTTAGATTGACAATTGGTTTGGATGGATTATAAGTGACTAGAAAAATAATTAACAGGTCATAAAAGTTTAATAACATCCATATAACGTAAGTGATAGATATAAATTGCTTCTCATGTTTGTTTAATGTCCACATTTTCAAGTTTCAATGGTAATTGGAAACTTTTATTAATTTAATAAATGTTCATGTATTTTCATGGTGATTGTTAATGGATAGATATATTTCCCTTCTATCCATGGATGGTTGTTGAGTATTTCATTATGTGATCTGCCATATGCCATGTAAACTAGACAGGAAACTTGACTACCATTCCTATCATGTGCATGGTTTTTTAGATACCATACAACCCAAGTTGCATGGGTTTATTTATAATTTCATCCTCTTATATTATCAACCCAATGTTAATAATGATCTTGATGTTGTAGATTCTTTCAAGACCATTTAGTTGGAATATGAGGTTAGTTAGTCTATTTCTTTAACTATGATTCCCATTAGTTAATTCTGTATGCTTTCATTGTTATGCTTCCATGTTATGCTTCCATCTTTTCCTTTTAATTGAATTGTAAATCCATGCCACATTGGAGTACAATAGGTATTGTCAAAGGATAATCTTGAGTTAAATTGAAGTAGCATTCTCAACAAGAAAACTAGGATACCATTAAGAGACCTATGAAAGTTCATAATTCCCTTCTTTTGATGATGAGAAATTTTTGGAAGAGACCTATGAAAGTGCATTTCCTTCTTTATCCCATACATTTCTCATCTCCATTTCTACTACTAGTGCACATAAATAATGTAACCCAAAAAATATTTCCAACAGTCATGACATAATAAAATCCCTTGACCCCATTTTCACACCCCCCTCTCGCCGATTAACTGGTAATGATACAGATGAACTCCATCTCCATCTCCCCGACTTTTGTCCCTTGTAGTTCTCATCTCCATTGCTACTACTAGTGTAGATATATAGTGTAACCCAAAAACAATTTCCAATGTCGTGACTTAATAAAATCCCTTAACCCACTTTTCATGCCTCCTCCTTCCAATTAACTAGTAATGCACATGTCGATCAACTCCATTAATGAATGTTGAAATCGACCCAGTTTTCATACCCCAACCCAGTTTTCACGCCCCCTCCTGCCAATTAACTGGTAATGAGCAGGTCAATGAACTCCATTAATGAATGTTGAACTCGACCTCGGATAATGCTCATGATGAAGAGTGATTAAAAGGGGAGAGCTTGAAACAAATGGAGAAACATTGTGTTTGAGTAATATACTTATTTGAAATATATGGTTCTGATTGTGTTTTTTAATGAATAACTATTTTCCTTATTTTCTTAAGTTCTCACTAACATTACATGTGACGGAAAATGGGATAGAAGGAATAAATTAATTTTATTCAATATGAAGGCAAGCAAGAAATGGATGGTAATGCATGATGAGATGTGTAAAAAATCACATGAAGAGATATAATCATTTAGAAGGTAAAAACATTGTATTTCACTCCCTAAAAAATCACATGATCAATGGCTCACAGAGTACATAAACACATGGTTGAAGGAGCAAATTTTAAATTGGATCTACATAACAAGGGAATTGAAGTAGATGCATTCAACATTGGAATTGGATGGAAAAGTATTGTATGTAATTAACAATACATTGGAATTGTATGTAAATATTAATGTTAATGGAATTAACAATGAAATGCACTTTTATTTCATGCATGCCCATATACTATAATATTTTATTTTATTTTATTTACACTTTCTTTGAAAAGATATCCCATGCCATATCGTTACTTTCCCACCATAAACCTTTGACTATATGGTGGCTCATAAAGAAATTTCATGGTTCATTTATTGAGATGGATTGAACAACCCATTTTCACACATATCCTATGAATATTTTTTACTATGTAGCCTAAGTCCCCCAAATTAAATCTCTCGATGTGAAATATATATAAAGTATAATTGACTATTATATAACTGAGTAGTTTCCCATGGTTGGATCTAGTTCAAAGTAATTATTTCCTAACGTAATTTTCAAGATGTTAATAAGCCATAGTGAATTAATAAGAGTAATATAAATGGTAGTTTCTAGGGCTTCAATGTAGATATAGAACTTTGATACCAAATATAAGGGTTTCAAGTACAATTATATTATATAAAAAATATACAATAATATTATATAAAATGTTTATGTTTATTTAGTTATAGGTTTATGTAATATAAAAATATTTATGTTTATATATTGAGGTTTTTATGTTTATATGTTTATATTGTATGTTTATACAACATTAAATTATTTGCTATTTTCTTGTTTTGTTTACAATTATATTATATAACAATAAGCAAATTGCTTCTGCTCCAAGAACAAAAAAATACATATAAGGCCGTTAATGTAAGCGGTGCAAATGATTTGGTTCATGTCCATAATTATAATAGTGCTAGTCGTCAACATATCAACATGAATAATTTGGTGTCTCACTAGGACATCTTCATGATTCTATCTCGCTATAGGATGTCGTCATGATAAGACGTAACACTAATATTTTGGTGTCAATTAAATTGCTAAGCTATGACACATGACGGGGTCTATAATTTACTAAATTTTAACACTGCAGATCCATCCATGTCTTTGAATCCATCTACAATGTTAAAATTTAGTAAATTGTATAAATTTATTGTCAAAATTGTAATTAATTTTCATTGTCCGAGTGACACAACTAAAAATGACCAATTGTTATGTGGGAATTTCTAGTTTAGTTCCAATCCCATGACCAAATTGGACATTTCTCTTGGTCATTTTTAGTTTAGTTCTTATCCCGTGACCGAATTGGTCATTTATCTTGTTCATTTTTAGTTAGCTCACTTAAAATTTCTCAAGTTTGGTCATTTCTCCCTTGAAAAAACTATGATGACCAATTTTTTTTGGTCTCCTAGTCACTTATCTCTCATTTTTTACTAGTGTACCCCCTCTTTACCCCTCTCCCACACCCCATATCTCCCTCGTCCCCCCTTTCACCCCGTTCCCACCCTCCCCTCTCCCCCCAATCTCCACCTCCCCTCACACTCTCTTCCTCTCATCCTTCTTCTCTCCCCCCTTTCTCTTTGTTTCTCTATTCCTCTTCCATCGCTCTCCCTCTCCCTCCCTCTCCCCCCTCCCACCCTCCTGCACTCCCCCTCCCTACTCAACTTCTCTCTCCCTATATCACCCTCTCTATCCCACCCTCTCCCCCTCTCCCTCCCTCTCCCTCTCTCTTCCTCTCCCTCCCACCCCCTCTCTCTCTTCCTCCCAGTCCCAACCTCTCTCTCTCTCTCTATCTATCCATCCCTCCCCCTTCCCACTTCATATCTCCCTCACCCTCTCTTCCTCCATCTTTCCACTCCTTTTCCTCCCCGTCTCTCCCTCTCTCTCTTCATCTCCCCCTCTCCCTCCCCCTCTCCATCTCTTCCTCTCTCCCACTCTCCTCTCCTCACCCCCTGCCCCTCTCCTTCGTGTTCCCCATTTTCCCCTCTTTATTCCCTTTTTATCTCCCTCTCTCTCCCTCCCTCCCCCCCTTGCTTAATTTCCCTCTGTCAAGCCTACCATCACCCCCCCTATCCCTCTATATCTCTCACACCCTCATCCCATTTCCCTATCCCTTGATTTCCCCCTCTTCCTCCCTCCCCCTCCCCCTCTCACCATACCCTTTGTCGCTAACTCCTCCATCCCTTCCCCCCCTCCTGACCCAACCCCTACACTTACACTGAACCCTTCTATCTCCCTCTCCCCCATCATAACTCTCCCCACCCAATCCCCTCTTTCATTCCCACCCTCTGCTCTTCCCTCCCCTCTCACCCTAACCCCTTCCACTCCCCTCTCTCCCTCTCCCTCTAACCCTTTATATCCCCCATCCCTTCTTCCTCTGTCCCTCACTCCCTTTTTCTCCCCATCTCTGCTAATACTCCCTCTCCATTCCCCTCTCGCCCTCTCACTCTCCCCTTCTGACCCTAGATATATCCCACCCCCTACTTCATTTCTCTCTCCCTCTCTCTCCCTCTATATACTCCCTCTCCCTCCTCTGCCCTATTCCTAATTCCATCTTCTTCCCTCTCCCACCATCTCTCTCTCTCTCTCTCTCTCTCTCTCTCTCTCTCTCTCCCTCCCTCCCTCTCCCTCCCCATCTCTCTCCCACCCCTCCCTCCCCTTCCCCATCCTCGTCCCCCTCTCCTTTTTCCCTCTTCCTCCCTCTCCCCCGTTCCCTCACACTCACCCCCCTTCCCCTCTCTTCCCCACTCTCCTTTTGAACCTCCCCATTCCTCTTCTCTCTCCCTCCCTCCCTCATTTCCATCTCTCTCTTTCCCACCTTCTACTCCCCTCCTCCCCTTAACCTATCCCTTGATTCCCCCCTCTACATCCCTCCCCCTTCGTCACTACCTCCTCCATCTCTCCCCCCTCCTGAGCTAACCCCCTAGTCACATTGGCCCCTTCTTTCTCCCTCTTCCCCAACCCAACTCTTCCCATCTCGTTCCTACCACCCTTAATCCAACCTTACCCTCTCCCGCTAGTCTCCCCCCCATTATTTACCTCCCCCCTCCCCCTCTTATCTCCCTCACTCTCTCTAACCCTTCCTCCCCCCCTCCCCTTATTCCTATGTCCCTCACTCCCTTTCTCTCCCCCTCCCTCTCCATTCCCCTCTCTCCCTCTCACTCCCCCCTATGACCCTCATGTTCTCCCCCTCCATGCTCCATTTCTCTACCCCTATATCTCCCATTATATCCTCCCTCTATCCCTCTCCCTCCCTCTCCCCCCCTCCCAATCTCCCTCTCCCTCTCCCTCCCTCTCCCCCCCTCCCAATCTCCCTCTCCCTCTCCCTCCCTCTCCCCCCTCCACATCTCCTTCTTCTTCCCTCTCCCACATTCTTTCTCTCTCTCTCTCCCTCTTCCTCCCACTCCCCCTCTCACCCCTAACTCTCCTTCCCCCTCTCCTTCTCCCTCTCTCCCTCACTTTCCCCCTCTCCTTCTCCCTCCCTCCCTCCCTCTCCCCGCTCCCTCACACTCCCCAGCCCTTCCATCCCTCATATATACCCCTCCCTTACTCCCCCTCCCTCTCTCCCCTACACCCTTCCCCCCCTCTCTCCCTCTCTTCCTCCCCTACCCCTCTTCCCCCATCCCTCCCTCTCTCTCATCCTCCATAACCCCCCACATCCCCCCTCTCCCTCTCCTCCTCCGGTCTTCCCCTTGCCCTCTCCTATACCCCTCACCCTACCACCCTCTCCCTTTCCAACTCTCTCCCTATCCCCCATCCGCCTCCCTTCCCATCCTAATCAGTCACTCCTAACCACTCCCTCTCCCTCATCCACCATGTCATCCACCTAACAACCCCTATCCCAACCCTCTTCACATATCCCTCCCATCCCGCTAACCCTCCATCTCCTCCCTCTACACATCCTCCTATATCTCTCCCTCTTCCCCCCTCCCTCCACCTTCCCACCCCCTCTCTCCCCATTCTGAGTCCCTCTTTCTCCCCCTCCCTCTCACCCCTCATCCCCTTGAACCTACCCCTTTCCCTCACTCCCTCTTCCCCTCACCCCTTCATCTCCCCTTCTTCTCCTACAACCCCTTCCCAACCCCCTCCTCTCATCCCCCCAACCCTCTTACCCTCTCCCTTCCCCCTCCCCCTCTCCCTCCCAATATCCCTACCACATGCTCTCTCTTCCTCTCCCCTCGACCAACTCCTTTTCCCTCCCCACCCCCTCCATCCCCTGCTTCTCCCCCTGCTTCTCCCCCTCTCCACTCCATTTCTCCCTAACTTAACCTTTCCCTCTCTCCCTCCCTCTCTCCCTCCCCCTCTCCCTCACTTAGTCCCACCCCTTCCCTCTCCCTCATCAACCCTCTATGTCGCTCCCCCTCACTTGGTCCCACCCCTTCCCTCTCCCTCATCCACCCTCTACCCATCCCCTCCTCTCCCCCCACTCCCCTCTCCCTACCGCACTGCTTCTACCCATCCCCCTCTCCCTCTCCCCTATGTTACCTCTCCCTCTCTCCCCGTCACCCCCCCCCTCTCCCCCTCTCCCTTTACCTCCTGCACACACCCTCTCCCTAGTCCCCTAACCCTCTCCATATCCCCCTTCCCCACTCCCTTGGACCCTCCCTATCCCTCTCCCACACCCCCTCCATATCGCTCTTTACCACTCTCCCCTATCCCTCCCTCACTTGCTCTTGCCCCCCTCCCCCTTCCCCACTTCCTTCCCACACACACCCCTCTCCCTAGTCCCCTAACCCTCTCCATATCCCCCTTCCCCACTCCCTTGGACCCTCCCTATCCCTCTCCCACACCCCCTCCATATCGCTCTTTACCACTCTCCCCTATCCCTCTCTCACTTGCTCTTGCCCTCTCCCTCAACCCCACCCCTTCTACGCCTCCGTCTCTGCCACCCCCTTCCCCACTCCCTCTCTCCCGTACCCACTCATTGTCCCTCACTCCCCTCTCCCTTTATCCCTCTCCTCCACTCTACCCCCCTCTCCCTTCCCTTCACTCCTTCTCGCCATCCCCCAAACCCTCTCTCCCCCATTCCCAGTCCCTCTTCCTCCCCACTCCCTCTCACCCCTCCTCCCCTCGACCCTACCCCTACCCCTTCAATCAATCCCTATTTCCCTCACCCCTCCATCTCCTCTTTTCCCCCTACAACCCCCTCCCCACCCCCTCCTCTCGTCCCCCCAACCCTCTTCCCCTCTCCCTTCCCCCTCCCCCTCCCCATCCCCATTTCCCTACCCCCTTCTATCTCTCCCTCTTTCCCCTAGCCACTCATTTTCCCTCCCCACCCCCCTCCCTCCCCTACTTCTCCCCCTCTCCACTCCCTCCCTCCCTCCCCCTTTGACTCCCTCCCCCACCTCCGCCTCTCTCCCTCCCTCCATCCCTCCCCCATACCATATCCCCCACCTTCCTCCCACTCCCCCTCACTTGGTCCCACCACTTCCCTCTCCATCATACACCCTCCACCCCTCCCCTCCTTTCACCTGCCTCCTCCCATATATTCCCTCCTCTCCACCACTCCCATGACCCTACCACACTCCTCCTACCCATCCCCCATTCCCTCTCCCCCATGTTCCCCCTCCCTCTCTCCCCTTCCCCCTCCCCCTCTCCCTTTACCTCTCACACACACCATTTCCCCAATCACCCAACCCTCTCCATATCCCCCTTCCCTCTCCCTTTTCCCCTCCCTCTCCCCCACCCACAACCCCTCCCTCACTTGCTCCTGGCCCCTCGCTCAACCCCTCCCCCTTGCCCCACTTCCTTCACTCACCCCTTACCTTCTCATGCTCCCTTACCCCCCCCCACTGAATCCCTCGCTTCCTTTCCCTTACCCGCTTGCACCGCCTCCCTTTCCTTTACCCACCCTCTCACTCCCATTTCCCCCTCTCAATCCCCCTTTACCTCTTTCCCTCTCCCTCTCCCTCTCTCCCACACCCTCTTCTCTCCTTCTCTCCTTTCCTCTTCCCCTACCTCTCTTCCTCTTCAACCCTCCTCTGCTCTCCCTCACTCCTTCTCCCCCTCCCCACCCCCTCCTCTCATCCCCCCTCCCCTCCCCCTCCCTATATCCCTATCCCCATTTACCTCTTTTCCTCCCCCCTTATCTCCTTCTGTCCATTCCTCTTCCCCCACCTCTATTCCTCTCCCACCCTCCTCCGCTCTCTCTCACTCCTTCTCCCCCTCCCCACCACCTCCTCTCACCCCCCCACTCTCATCCCCTTCCCTCTCCCCCTCCCCCTCCCCATATCCATACCCTGCTGCTCTCTCTCCTTCTCTCCCCAACCCACTCCCTCCTCCCTCCCTCCCTCCCACAATTCACCCTTTCTCCCCTCTCCCCTCATCCCTTTCTCCATCTCTCCCCATATTCCTCCCTCCTCATCTCCATCTCTCCCTCTCTCCCTCCCCCATACCTTCTCCCCCCTTCCTCCCCCCCCTCACTTGGTCCCAACCTTTCCACATCCCTCATTAAAACTCTCTTCCCCTCCCACTCACTTGGCCCCACCATCCCCCCTCTCCCATATCCTGTCACCTCTTTCACTCTCCCCTCTCCCTCCCCCACTCCTTCTACTCCTCCCCGTCTCCCTCTCCCATCGCTTCACCTTCCCTCTCTTCCCTACCCCCTCCTTGTCCCTCCCTGCCCCTCACTCCTTCTCCTCCACTCTACCTCCCTCTTCCTTCCATTCACTCCCTCTCCCCGTCCCCAAAACCCTCCCCACTCCCTCCCCCTTTACCCCCTTCATTTACTCTCGCACTCCTTTAAGCCTCCCTCCACCTCCCTTTCCATCACCCACCCTCTTCAACCTATTCCATCCTCTCGCTCACCTCTCCCCTCCTTTCCCCCTCTCACCTACCCATCCCTCCCTCCCTCTTTCCCACTCTCCCCTCCCTCCCTCTCTCCCACTCTCCCCCCCTCTGCCCCTTCCTCTCTTCCTCCCCCCCTCCTCCCCTTTCCATCACTCCTTCCCTCGCCATCCCCCTCCTCCACCGTTCCCCTCCCCCTTTATCCCCACCCCTCCCTCTTTCTCTCTCCTCTTCACCCTTCATGCCCCTCCCCACCCCTTCGCCTGCTCCCTTGGTCCCTCTATCCCCCTCCCACCCCCCTTGATCTCACCCCCTCCCTCTCCCCCTCCTTCCCCTCGATCTCCCTCTCTCTCTCTCTCCCCCCCCTCCCCATCCCTCTCTCCTCCCCTCTTTCTCACTCTGTCTCCTCCCTCCATCTTTCACTCCATCTCCCCCTCACCCTCTCCCGCTTTCTCTCCCCCTTTCCCTCTACCTCTTTCCCTCTCCCCCTCACCCTACCTATCTCTCTCTTAACCACTCTCTCCCCCTCTCTTTTTCCCCCACCCTCTCTCTCTCATTAATACTCAAACATTCCCTCTCTCTCCCTCTCTCTCTCTCTCTCTCTCTCACACACACACATCAATAGTTAAACATATGCATTAAAATACAATACATCATTATCCATCTGTGGCTCCCTCCTCCATCAATACTCAAACATATTCTCTAAGGTAAAATACATCATTATTCAAATCAATAACCATATAATTCAAACAAAGAGAGACAAATTCAACACCTATATCTCATAAACATAAAAATAAAATTCATTGTATATCATATCATTTTCAATGCATACAAAAATCCACATTTACATCTCTATAAATAAATAAATATAAATTTTTTTATATCAATTTCATTTTAAAATATACATTTTTAAAATTAAATGAACTAAAAATAAACAAAACAAATAAAAACATAAAATATAATTGTTTTTTTAAATATACATTTCAAAAAATATTTATGCAAAAGAATTGTGTACAAACATTATAGTCAATAAATATTAAATTAAATTAAATATTAAAAGACATTTCATTAAAGAAGTCCTCTTTTTAATAACACAATCATAATCATATATATATTTATATAATCAATTTTTAATTGAAAAATAAAAATAGATAAAAACATAATTATTTTTTTAATGCATGATAATAATAAAATATGGTAAATATTTAATATCGATAAACATTAATACTACATCTAAAATAAAAATCTATTTCATAATATTTATCCTGATCTTAAAAAACATTAAGAAAAGAATACCACTATGTTGTTAACAAAACATTGTGAAAAAGATTATCACTATGTTTTTTTAGTTGTTTGAATGGAATTCATAACTCTTCAACATAATAATGAACAACTTGTCGTTATTATAAACAAGTATAAAAATATTAATGTTTTTTCGAGTGATTGGTGCTGGTAGAATTATTTTGACATGTTACATATGTTAGCTAACATGTTACTTAGTGCTGGTAGAATTAATTAATTTAGCATATATAAGTCATGAAAACCATCCGCAATCATCACGATGGATCTAAATCAAGTTCCATGTTGTAGCACGCTACCTTTAAAAATTCCATCCTACATAGGCGGACTAAAATCTAACAAAAATTTCAATGTATATAGTTACATCAAAATCGAATTAAAACAATAGTAATATGCACGAGAAGCTTCAAGTGTGCTAGCCGATAGGCACGAGAATAATGTTTTCCATCTAGGTATGGCCATTGGCTATGCTTTGACTTCGGTTTTGGCAATTTTCTTATTTGGTTTGAGTTGTTCTGAACAGAAACGTCTAGCAATCACATCCACAGAATGTTTGGGCTCATTGATAGGAAAAGAAATGGTTGCAGTGGGAACATAGTCCCATCCAACAAATGGATCTGCCTCTTTAATGAATGGAAATAAATCTAGAGCCGGAAATGGATAGATGGGTCATCAACTACGTCTTTTCGTTAGGGTTTTGTAACTGATCTCCCACGGTGACGACAACTGAGTGAGCTATTGTTTGGGTGGGAATAATAAGCGAATGAACAAATGCTGTAAAAGAGACGGTTAACCGTTGTTCCTCAGCAATAATCTGGCCCTAACGCGTACATAAAAAATGTTATCATACAATTCTTATAATGTCTATAGCAAAAAGTATCACTTAGTTCATAAAAATAAACTCGAAACCCTGAACAAATGCTGTAAAAGAGACGGTTAACCGTTGTTCCTCAGCAATATTCTGGCCCTAACGCGTACATAAAAATATACTAAAAACAACTTTTCTTGTAGTTTGGTCCTAACATAATCCGGCTTTCAAAAGGAACGGAATGCCTCTATTTACAACTCTGAACATTAAAGGCGAGCAAAATACTCTGTTAGCTTTCGAAACCTCAACCTCATTCCACAGTCTGAATGCCACGAATAATAGTTTGGAGCGATCTTTAATCAACAAACAGGCTTGAAATCCTTGTGGCTTCTCCTCCCAATCCTAAATGACCGGATGAAATAAACATCGTAGACTAATTCAGCTCCAGAAGCGCTTAAATTGTTTAAATCGTTGCAGACGCTTGTTTTCAACCAATTCGAGCGCTAAAACTGAGGCTTCTCTCGGTAAAAGGAGCATTACTCCCTTCAATGTTTTGGCACGAGTCTTTTATTTTCTGAATGACATCCAGTGAGTTCTCGGGTATTTAAAGCACCAACGTGAACAAAATGCGGTTAAATGATCGGGTCAAATATACCACTAATTTCATCTAAAGCCCGAGATCTCTACTTTAGCATTTTAATGGTTCATTTTTCTGAACAACAGATTTTACTGTTAACTAAGTTGTATCTCGCACAAAAATTATAAAAAATTAGATCAAACAGATGGGAAGATGCATTTATTGATGAATCCACAAATAACGTCGTCGAAATAGGAAACAAAACAGTGAGCTATGGTCATTTAAGAATATGGTCATTTAGATTATTTACCTCAGAATTAGTATGAGTGGGAAAACCAAGATGGTGTCCACTTCAGGCTCAACTGCAGCCGGAAAAACCTAAAAATTCAAAAAGCATGGATTCCCGTGGCCAAAGGAGAGGGCGGACAAACAAAAGAGATATACCCGAAATGACAGGGTTAATAATAGAGTAGATAAAAGTTGCACAGTTTGTTGGTCTAAAAATAAAGAGGTGGGTAGAAACTCATTCTTAGATTAAATTTGATTCGACCAACAAAAAATAAAAAACGCAGACAGGAGGAGAAGGAGAAGCATACATACGTGGACTGGAGTAACACGGACTTTTTTCCTTCGTTGCATTGCCATAACCCTCGTATTTTTTTATTCTTCTGTTTCTGATAGGTTGTAAACAAAGCTGAGCCCTGACAAATTGCTAATGAATTATATTAAATTAGGAGGACATAGCAGAGAAAATCAAACCAGAGCGTTCAAGCAGCATCCTGTAGAGGTCCTTCCAGAGCAGCATGTCAATTTCCCCTCCGAGTGATAGCCTTCAGAGCAGAAGCTTCCCGCAGATGGCCGGCTTGCTGATCCCACAGAAGCCGCTCATATCTCAGAAAATCGATCTACAGAGTGTTCTATAGGAGAAGATGCTTTTAGGCTTTCCGGAGCGCGTAGCTTCACCACAGAAGGCATGGATTGCCGGTGTTACAAATACAAACTCGGATGGATTGCAGTGGCCACTCTGGTTCTATTGTCTGTCGTGGTTGTAGCCGTGTTTTTCAAGAGAGCCAATTATAACAGACAAACAATTGAAGAATGGGAACGTGAGCTCTGGTCCCATCGCCACGAACGGATTTCCGGACGGTGTACAATGGCGTTCTCCTGGGCAGTGCCTTCCGCGATAAGCGATCTTGATGGGCGTGGCGGGGCTCAGCAAACATCGACGTCCAGAGTCAAGAAAGACACACAGCTCAAACACAAGTTGACAATCGACAGAGGAACGAGAATGAAAATATTTTGAATTTGTACGGCATCATACCTTCTCTTTCTTGATTTTCCGGCGCGTCTTTCTTGCTTTCCCGGCATCTCCCACTTCTCTTTCATTCAACGGATATGACAGACGCCTCCCACGAAAATATTCTTTTCTAACGGCTTGCATTTTAAATTTGAAAAAGTTATTTCCGGCGCGTCTTTCTTGATTTTCCGGCCTATCGGTCTTCTCTTTCATTCAACGGTTATGACAAGCGCCTCCCAAGAAAATATTATTTTCTACCGGCTTACATTTTAAATTTGAAAAAGTGCAGATGTAACTTATGGACCTATTAGTTATCACCGTATGCAAACCAATGTTTCCACACTATGCTAATGTGGACAATAATATAATACTTGTGCATAATAATATGAGGGTGCACTTGTAGAATAATGAAGCGTTAAAATAATTTTTTAGATAAATTTAATTATTAAATTATAATTATTTATTTAATTATTTTTCTAAGATAAATTTAATTATTAAATTATAATAATTAATTAATTTGATTTTTGGGTTACAATCTAAAAGAACATTGCATTTGAAAGTAGTTGTATATTTTATTGTAAACTTTTAATGACAATAATAACTCTATTTTATTTTAATGTTTCTATATTTTTACGTTTATCATATGATTTAGTTTTAAGGTTTTGCATTAAAGATTTGTTTTTTATCATTTATTTCAAACTATAAATCAACATATGCATATGTTTGAATTTATTCATAATTGACTTATACTATTATAGAATATTAATTTTATATTATTTTTTAAATTAAAAAATAAAAACTAAAATGTATAGTTTAATTTTAGATTTTAATATTATTACTAATATTTATATTATTGCATTCACATAATTACGTTAACATAGATATATTAAATTAGGATTTTTTATTTATTATTTATTTAAATTAAAAAATGGAAACTTAAAAGTATATTTTAATGAATTATTAATATTTATATTATTGCATTTGCATAATCATATTAACATAGATATATTAGGATTTTGTTGAGTTTATAAGTTTAGAATTTGTATCATTATTTTTTAAAAGTAAATATTTTAAACATAAAAAGGTTAAGTTTATGTTTTAAATGGGTTTTTGTGTATTCATGCATTGAGGTATGATAAGCTTGAATTTTCTCATTACATCAAGAAAGTGACATTTTTCTACATTAAAATTTGTATTATATATATATATATATATATATATTCAGGATGTGAATGTACCAATGGTTTGAATATAAAATTATTTGGATTAGAGCTTCTATTTGAGGACACTATTCTATGTGTATATATGGATGTGGGAATGGTGCATGCTTTGGATTCTAGATTGTGGGGGCCCTTTTTAGTGAAAAAAATGGAGTAATAACTATTTGGGCACAAGTTTGTTATTAAATGTAAATCATGGTGTTGGGATATATTTAGAGTGCCACATGTTGTGCATAAAGTAGTATTGATGCCTATGATGTAAGAGGGATTTCAAAATGTCCACTTTTGAGTATTGTCGTATGTATCTTGATTGGTCTTTCTAATGCTAGGGTTTGTAGCAAGTGTTATGCCCATATGGGGTGGAATCCCATTAAAAAATGAGTTCTTTGTTAAGACGTAGATTCAGGGAAAATTGGTGGGAATGTTATGTTCATTGTATGCACAACATTAGATTACTTGATTTTGTTTCATTGTTAATTCTCCTCCTAATCACAACTATAATCTCTTATATAGTTGTGAAGGTTATCCATCCACTCAGTATATTCAACTTAAAATGGTGAGTTAGTGGGAGACTATGTTCAATGTGTGCATAACTATTAGATCACTTTTTTTTTTTTTCATAAGAAAAAAAGCATAATTCCATTCATCCAAAGAGATCAGAATTACATTCAGTATTCACTGTAAAAGTGAATTGACCATATCCAAAATTATGGTTCATGTGATGAGACTATTACGTCTTCTTTCAAAAAGCAAAAAATTGTCGCTTCCCTGTTTTCCAAAAATAAATATATGGATCTGTCCCAACGGACTGTCTTGCTATTACAATTACAAAAGTTTATAAATAATAACCATTCATGCTGATGATTTAAAGGAAAGCTTAAAACAGAATTAACATTGTTTTTCAACCTATTTATCATGATCAGAAACTGTTTTATGCAATGTAAGGTCTGAGAAAGTTCTCAGTTCTCTGCCCATCCTGCTCTTCGACTACTTTCCAAATGCCAATATCCATGTTCTGCCCTTCTTTGGATGCCTGGTCCGCTTTTTGGTTATTTTCCCTGTAAACATGCCGGCATATGAAAATGTCAAAAGTTTGTTTGAGCCTCTGAATAGTGTGAAGAACATTAGCAAGTCTAATAACTCTGCATGCTTGAGTTTGGTTGGTCCAATTTATAGTATTCATGGAATCTCCAAAAACCGCCAGCCTAGTAATGCCCCGCTCAGCTGCAAAGATGAGTAATAATTTTAAACTCATAACTTCTGCAAAGTTGTTTGTTCCCATACCAAGTCCCATAGTGATAGTAAAAAAGTGAGATTCGGTTAAATATAGAACAGCTCCCCCACCGCATATCTCATTGCTAGCAGCTCCGTCAAAAAACCCCCACGGGTATGTTCTGTCAATCTCCACTTCCAGATTACGTCTCTGCTGTGTAACCCTTACATGTTCGGGGTATGCCATGTACAGACCCACCGCCATAGTACCAATAATCTCTGGTATGCATGGATTATCCAGAAAAATTAACCCATTCCTAGCCAACCATATCCCCCAAATGATCAGCAGTGGTAGGATCTTCTGTTTCTTAGTGCGCGCCCATCTCCACCAGCGCTCCCATGCTTCGCTAATAGAGGTTCCATCCCATCGACAGTCGAAACCTACCAATTTTGAACATTCATTCCAAACAGCAGTCGTGAATGGGCACTTGATGAAAAGGTGTGTTATGGTTTCCAAATCCATCTTACACAAAGCACACCAACCCGGGCCCTGGAAGCTTCTTTTCTGCAAAATATCCCAGGTCGGCACCCGATTTTCCAAAGCACACCACATAAAGAGTCTGTTTTTCGATGGGCATTTAAGTTTCCATAATGATCTCCACCACCAGACCTCATCCCGAATAGCTGCTCCAGCACTAAGAACATTATAGCCCATCTTTGGTGTATATT
This sequence comes from Larix kaempferi, assembly GCA_027924585.1. NCBI lineage: Eukaryota > Viridiplantae > Streptophyta > Pinopsida > Pinales > Pinaceae > Larix > Larix kaempferi. Next base: position 13,601,031 of record BSBM01000684.1, on the reverse strand, counting down.
TCCTCGCCGGATCAAGTTCCCAAGTCATTACATCCTCCAAATCCGTGAGTTGTATGCCTGCCCGATTCAACCCATGGATGTAATTACCCAGATAAACAGCCTCCGGATCCCCCAAGCCCAACATATCCGCAGTTTTCCAATATTGAATCCACGGTGCCTCCGGTCGTTGTTCAGCCAGTTGATTAAGAGTGTATATACCCCGATTTTCCAGCGTATGAATAACATGATCGGGCAAAATATGTGATTGTTCACTTCCAATCCATGGATCTCTGCCAACTCTCACCTTTTCTCCATTACCAACATCCCAAGCCAAATAATTCTCCACCAGAAAGAAAGATTTAACCACAGCCTTCCATATCACGGATCCCCCAGCATGTGATTTCCGAGGGCTCCTTATCCATTCCTCCAGACTAGTGTCTGTAAGATACTTCCTTTTAATAACCCTGGTCCAAAGACTATTAGTCTTGATAAGTCGCCAGCCTCCCTTAGCTGCCAGCGCCTGAGCAAACAGAAAAATATTCTTTAATCCCCAGCCCCCAAGACCTTTAGGAACAGCAATCCTCTTCCAATTGACCCAGGGTGTAACCTGACCTTCCTTCTTACCACTCCACAGGAATCGAAAGCATAACCGCCTGATCTGTTCGAGGATTCCTTTGGGTATCTAGGACAAGGACATCCAATATACAGGGATGGCTTCTAAAATGGCCTTAACAAGAACCAGCCTGCCAGCACGCGACATCCACTTGTGACTCCAAACATTCAATCTTTTCTCCACCTTGCCAATTAACCATCTCCAATCCTTCTTTAGATAAATATTTGCTTTAAGAGAGAATCCCATATATTTTAAACCCTCATCAAGAGTAGATAATTTATAAGGAAAGTTTTCAACAAGTGCCCGTTCCTCCTCCTGTCGAAGCAAATGGGTAGTAAGGGTGGATTTATCAGCATTAATATCCATCCCCGTCGCTATAGAGAACAGTTCCAGGATCTCCTTCAAAGTCCGAGTATCCCTACGATCTCCTGAACAGAAGATGATGATGTCGTCCACAAATAAAAGATGAGTAACAAAAAAATTATCCCCAATGTTAATGCCTTTAAACCGCCCCTGTAATTTAGCATCAATAATTGCCCTGCTCAAACCTTCAGCCACCAGCAGAAAGAGTAGTGGGGAAAGCGGACAGCCTTGCCTAAGGCCTCTTTCCGCATGAAAAAAAGGGGTGGCAACTCCATTCAATAACACAGAAAATGATACAGTAGTTATGCATGACATGATCCATCTAATAAAATTAATACCATAACCCAAGTGAGTTAGGAGAAGCCGGAGATATATCCAACTCACCTTGTCGTATGCTTTGGACAGATCGATTTTAAGAATAGCTCCTTTGATGTGCCGAGTCTTCATGCTGTGTAGTCCTTCCTGTGCCACCCCTATAGCCTCATGAATCTGACGACCCTCAAGAAAGCCAAACTGTTCAGCTGTGATATGTTCTGAGAGTGATACCTTGAGTCTCCGAGCAATGACCTTCGACACAATCTTGTAAATACAATTGCACAAAGAAATAGATCTGAACTCTGAGAGAGTAACCGGATTATCGGTCTTAGGTATGAGGGCTATAAAGGTAGAATTGAAACAGGTAGGAAGCCTCCCATTCAACCGAGTATCCTCAACCACCTGAAGGAGATCCAATCCCACAATCTCATACAGTTCTAAAAAAAATTCCACAGTCCAGCCATCCGGCCCGAGGCTCTTGTCTTTCTGAAAGCTACCAAGAACCTCCTTCAGCTCCTCCTCAGTAACAGTCCTCATCAGTCTCCTATTGTCCTCCTCCTCAGCAAAACGTGGGAATAATTGTGCAATCCTAATAACTTCTGCAATGGAGGCCTGTACTGGAGCCTTAAATAATTGCTGGAAATGACCCACCCCACATCTAGCTTTGCCTTCAAAGTCGAAATGATCAGTACCAGATTCATCTTTCAGGCTCCAAATATTATTGACCGCCTTCCTCCCCCTGGCATATGCATGAAAGAACTTAGTATTCTCATCCCCACTTTCCAGCCAGACCGCCCTGCTCTTGAGTCGCCAGGTTTCCTCCTTTTCCATCAAAAGTTTATTTCTGAGACCTTCCATCCTGGCCATTTCAGCCTTGGATTCCAAAGTCAGGAGACCCCCTCCATCCCCCTCATATATCTGTAGTAGTTCATCCTCAATTTGTTTCAGAGCAGCATCATCCCTAATTTTCTTATCAAAAGCCCACTTTTTAACAGCTCCTTTTAACCGTTGAATGTTCTCAGCGAACTGGAAAGCCCCAGTACGAGCATGTTCCACATCATACGTCCTCCAAAGGTCCTGAAAGAGCTCTTTAAATGTATCATCTTTGAGCCAATTCTTGTTAAATTTAAGTGAGCTAGGTGGATTATCTGGTCCTTGCCTGATCTCAATAAAGATAGGGAAATGATCAGAATCCCCACCGCTCCCAACCCACTGTCTGATTTGAAGATATCTGTCCACCATCTGTTCAGCCACCAGGAACCGATCCAGTCTTTTTGCCACCTGAGCCTCGCCACTCCTGTTGTTCCTCCAAGTGGGTTTCAGCTTGATAGGTTCAATATCCAGCAAATTTTTATGAACCAATTTCTGTTGGAAGTACCCTGCCAAAGGATCCACATGTGCCATTGGTCCCCAAACTTCTGAATTTCCTAAAGTGAAGTTTAAATCACCTCCCACCACAACCGATTCACCACCAAAGAAGGGATCCTGCAGCAGTGATTCCCAAAAAGGTGCCTATTAACATAAGGCCCGTAGACATTAACCACAGTGAAACAAGTGCCCAAATCTACAGAGAGGAATTCAGCTCCTAGCACAGAAGCCATTCCCCAAGCATTATTCAGTTTAATCGCACAGTTTCTCTATCCCACCGCTAAACCCCCAGAGCGACCCCTCGCATCCAGGGTCAAAAAAGTCCATCCCGCCAACCAATGTTCCAATTTCTCCTTGATGATAATACCTAAACCTAAAGTCTCTTGTAGCAGAATCACATCAGGATGTTCAAGAGTAAGCACCCTCATGAAGGCTGATTTCTTTTTTGGCCCAGCCAGACCCCGGCAATTGAAGGACATGATCTTCATATCCGCCCATTCGTCCGGGCATTCACTGCTCTAAGTGCCCTCTCAATAGAAACTTGTTTCCCATCCCTAAGATCCATACGGGCTCTGCTCTGAGCCTTAGATAAGTGAGACCTCCGGCCTCTGCCCCTCCGGGCCATCACCTTCGTCTTACCCAAACCCCCCCCAGAAATTTTAGTACAGGAACGAAGATTATACCCAGATGCAGATGATTCGGGTGAAGAAGGCTCAGGGGTTATATCCACCTTCCCAGGGTCCGGTTCTATAGAAGTCAGTTTGTCCTCCAGAAGAAAAGGTGTCAAATCAGGGAAGGGTGCATCAGGTTCACCCACCGGGCAGGTACAGCACCCATGTGAGGGCGTAACAATAGTAAGAGGAGCAGTCTCAGATAAACCTGACAAAGATAAATTCTTCAATCCATCAACCCAATCTAAACCGACCACAAAGCACCGATTGAAAAAAAGATGTATAGAGGGTGTAAAAGAAAAAGAAGGAATACCCAGCATGGAAGGTCCCGGCACTGCAACCACAGCCGATGAAAAGGGGCCAGTAGAGTCCTCAGATGTATCAATAAGATCTCCAGCAAGTATGTCCCGTGCCGCATCAGAAACCGGGCCAGCAAGATCCAACACACCCATATTCAGGTCCCTATCCACGTCCATACGCTCAGTCACCGTCTCATTGTTCCGCAGATCCGGGGGTTCATCCATAGTAGCCATACCTGAAAGGTTTTGCATCCCCCCATTCTTTGAGCGGGCCGATAGCTGACAATCAGACTCCGGGTGGCCATATACACGACACCACCGACATCGGAAGGGTATATTTTCATAATCCAGTAGTTGGGTAATACTAACAGGCCCCCATTCCAGATTTATATGCTCCGGCAGACCTTCACGCACATTTAAATTTACCAATATTCTAGCAACCTGCTTGTAATGCGTCTTCATATAGGAGAGATCAGCTTCCAGAAAATTTCCCAAAATATCCCCAATCTGACGAAAATGACGAATATCCCAAAAATGCAGAGGAAGTCCTGGTAATCTCACCCACACCGGGGACAGATCAATTCTCTCCCGACTCGCATCAAATAGAGGATGCCAAGGCTTCAACAATATCGGCTTCTGTTTTAAATGCCAATTCTTGTTCAGAATTTTGTGCATATCTTCCTCATCACGAAGTACCACCGCAAACCACCCACGGAGTAGCATGTCCACCTCAGGAGTGTATCCCAGAACCTCGCGCCATTGTGAATCCACCCAAGCCATCACCGTTGGCCGAGCAAAAAATCTTCCCATAACCCTACCAACCAGCGTCAAACAAGACATCTCAAGGACTCGTTCCCAGGCAATGTCCTCGCCTACAGCATAGCTACCCACAGTGCGGGTTTTAACCCAACTTCGCTTCCTACGCCTGTTAGGTTCTTTACGAGCAGCCCCAGTCCTCAAATCAGTCCCCACACGAGCCTGCTGAGACCCAGCAACCGTCACAGGGCTTCCAAACCCCCTATGTTCGTTAATAGCCAGAGGCACACGCAAATCCTCTCTAGTTTCACCATCAAACGACCCATCCAGCTGCTGAACCTGATGAGCTGCACCAACATCTGCATTCCTTTCAAAACCTTCCACAGCTTCAAAGCCATCCTGAAACCCTGACACCTGAAAGCCCAGGTTCCGTGCAAAGAATTCATCAGCCGCTCTCCAGTCCGGACTCCCCAAGAAAACCTCAGATAAACCATCGTTTTTCAGACATTCCGGCAACAAAAAACTTGGATCGCATGACGAATATTCTGAGGTCAATAAGACATTATCCGGTCTCATCTGCCCCATCCCGGTTGTTACAGTAACGCCAGGCCCCATCAGAGTGTAAACTTCCAGGTCCCCCATCCGCCCTCCACCTGGCGCCCCCCTGCCATCCAAAGCCTCCATCTGTCCACCAACGAATGTATTCAAGTCCATACCTGCACCGTATCGAAGACCCAAAACCCAACAACAAACCCTTCAAAACCCCTCTGCTCCAACACAATCATCAGAACCCAGCCGCCTCACAGAAAAAACCATCGGCAGATTAAAAAATAACCCGTCCTCGAGTAATATCCATCATCCATCGTTTTCAGTAAAAAAAACAGACAAGGTGACAGGGAAAGGGTTGGCATCGTCCTCTCCCCAACAACGACCGGTAGCTCCCAGCTACCAGCCACCCACACGAAACCCTACCTCCATCGCAGAGCCACCGCCACCACAATCTTAACTATTAGATCACTTGTCTATGCTTCAATGATAATTATCCTCTACATCATATCTAGAACCTCTTATATAATTATATTAATAACAATGCATATTTATTATTTGCAATGCCTAACTTTGAGATATCATTCTCCTATGCTTAAGTTGTAGTAGGCCTAAATCATCAACATACTTATTGTACTCACAAATGTTGGCATTCCAATTTCTAAGTAGAGCTGTAATTGGCATTGGATTGTATGGGACATGTTTCCATGCATGATGTCATTGTCTCATAACAACAATCTTTTTATCAATAAATATGTCACCTACAAGCCAATGGAATTGTTCCTGATCTTTTCTAAAACTTTGTCATAATTATATTAATATCGACATCCTTACATATGCAACTTAGCTTAGAATATATTACACCTTCATATAACTAAAACTAATTGCAAGGATGGTAATCATAAAAGTAAAATCATCATCATAAGGAAATAACATGATGTGGTGAGGAAATTCCAATTTTTCCATTTCCTTCTCATGATAATATTTTCTCATGGATGTGCTTATTTCTTCAAACCCCATGGAATCATTTCAGAAACCCATCTTTTTGTATCAGAACAGTCCATGGATATGTTGCGAACATTGTGGTTAAGGAAACCATTCTCAATTAATTTCAAAACACATATTTGTAATGGAAAAATAGATGTTGATGAATGAGACTTCAATCCACAATAATTTTGATTATTGAAATTGTCATTCGATGGCTCTTTGTAGTTGTTACACCTTATTAATTTGCTTTTGAGTAGTTCAAAAGGATCTCTATTGAATCTGAATGGTTGCTAACTCATTGGATTAGGACCAATAAATTTGTAAGTGGCACAACCATGGCCCTTGGTAATATAAAACAAACATCAAACAAAACCATGGGAAACTTGTTAGACACAACGGGTCACTGAGAGGGGGGGTGAATCAGTGAGCTTATACTTAACTTTAATTTCAACTTCAATCACTATCTCATATCATCATTCAGGCATTCACTTCAAAATTATATTTATCAATGTACTATCAACATCAAAACATTGCACAAGAGACAAGATATAAGCTTTGTAAGTTTTGTATAAATGGAGACTACAATCTCCAATATGGGCTACAACCCATAAGGTGGCACCACCCACCAGAATGGTTCGGTCAGCTACAACTAACTGGGATGCTACAACACCCCCAACAAATTTAGTATGTCATACTTTTGCAAGTTACATAAATTATCAAACAAGCAACCCTTGTTTGTTTCACAAATTCCTGAAGCACATCACAATAATTGCATCATCTTTGTCTGTACAATCTAACCATTTGCATTTGTCTACATCACATACATTATGCCATTGCTGTAACCCTAGCATCAACAACACATTCACAATTCATTATCAAACTATCTCTGTCTCAGTATATCACCACCAAGCAATTATGACTTCCCTCTCATCATTCTTGTCTAATCAATCCCTATTTTTCTAGCCGTTAAACATTCATGTCCTCGTCAGTTCTGTCCAAAGTGCTGCTGCCTCAGTGAAGCCCAAATAAATCAAAGAAATTAGAATAACTTCTCCATTCTTCTCCTGCTACTCCACTGCAGCCACTGAGCCTTTCGTGAGGATGACTCCCGAAATTCAGGGCTCACTGCAGCATCCCCATCCATTCCACACCAAAAAAAACTTCCAACGAAATGATCTTTATTTATATTGGATTTCTTCATGCAATTTGAGGCCGACTTCTTCAATCAAAACAAACAAGCTATTTCCTTAATTTCATGGAGGCTGACTTGTTCAGTATTTAATTAAATGACTTATGTATACTTTTTTTTGTGCCAAGACTTGCCCTTCTCTTATGCATGCAATTGTCTTCACTGTGATTTCCCGTAATTGCCTTTGCATGATGCTCGCGATTTCCTTGTTATGCATTTTAAAACATGCCAGTAGCTCACTTCTTTGAGCCCTCAGCGCTACCCGCAGGTGTGCTCTTTGATGTCCTTATGAGGCCATAATCCCATGCCCATAGGGGTTCCTCCTTGTCATTTTGTTAGTCCTGCAATGGTCAGTTTGATGCTCATAGGAGGTTGTTTGAGATGCCCATAGTGCCCTTGAAAATGCCCTCAAGCATGCCATAATGGCCCTTAAAATGATGCCCGCATATGCCATTCTTTTATGCCTGCAGGGGCTATCCTCATGCCTCCAAGGATGCCCACACACCTTTCTTTGCATGCCCTCAAGCTCATGCTTGTTTGGCATATGCCTTCAACTTTGTGCTTTCCATACTTTTCCTTGCCATGTCCTTGTCATTTCCATTGCTAATTCATCCATGTCACTTACTCGTCCACAATATCCTTCATGTCTTTGTCCATTTGCACTTAGCTTGTCCACTTTGTCATCTTGTCCATGTCACCTTCAAATGACCACATAATGGGTCATTTGGCTCAATAGGTGTGTCAATGGTTCCAATGCCGATCACCTTGTCCACTTTGACTATGTCATCAAGCTATCCAATATCCTTGTGCTTGCTTGTATTCAATGTCTTTGTGTCCACACTTTGACCTTGCCATTAATTTCGTGTCATCAATGACAATCTTATTCATCAATCTCCCCCTTTGTCATTGATGGAAACCAACCAACTTCTTCTTCTCCCCCTTTGACATTAATGACAAAGGGTCAAGTAGCCATTTAAGGCTTCACAATGCCCAAAAAAGGTTTTCTTTGGATGCTTTCAAGAGATCATTTTCTAAGTTTTCCATCTTTAGATTTCACATACATGCTCCTCCTAACTGATATGCTAATGTCCAATAAATTCATAAAAGGTAAGCATATATCATCATCATACTTTAAGCCACTAGCTTGTCATCCTACTACTCATGTAAGTTTGCTCAGCTTCTAATTTTCCATAAACACACTTCCCCTTTCATGTTGAGATTGATCTTCCATGAAGAATGTATTTCTTTTGTCATTGTAAATTTGATCTTTGTCAAGTCAAAATGTTATTTCATGTACCTTTCAATGTGGCTCATCATATCCAAATCATCATACTTCCCCTATCAACAAACTCCTTTTCAATTCAGAATGAAATGGTCTACTGAACTTGTCATCCAGACTGTCTTCTTTAGAAACTAAGATCAATCACTACGTTTTCTACTACATACTTTTGAATAAGCTTCAAATTCAATACTTCAGATGCTTGGACAAAGCCTTTCTCTTCATGATGTCACAAACTGATGCAAATTTTTTGAAAAAAAAATGCTACTATTTTTGCCATAAAACTTAGCTTACTATCATAGCTACTACTATGTGCTCACACATTGGATTATGTGTATGTCAATATCACCAAGATATTTGTCCACATAGTACACAAGAATGTCATAATTCCATCAATTTTTTTATTATTCAAATTATCCATATTAAACAACCCATGTTGTTGCCCATAAATGATAAGTCTTTATCATACTTTAGCTATGTCTTTATCATGTTACCCAGAGAAATATGTTGTCATCATTATGTCCAGCATTCTATTTATCAAACTGTCCATCAGCAAATATCAATTAGCTATTATGCCACTTCTATACACACTTGTATCAATTTTCATGCCTTTCTTGTCAAGCACACTTCTCATGCTTCTACTCCAGCCTTTAAAATTTTCATTTAGTTTTTGTTTTTGTTGTTGTTGCCGCTACAGTGTATCTTTTCTTAGCCCAAAATTCTTCTTGTTGTGGATGCCTAGATAATTTCATAAATAATTTAATGGAGATGTCATCAAACTTGTGCAATAGGGCATCATTTTCATACTTAATATTTTACTAGACCATAGAAGCATGACTTCTTCAATTTGAAAATATCTTCAACCAAAATTCTCAAATATCTTCTAGCAAGCCCGAGCTTGTCTATTATCTTCTTCAGCATTTGTACTTCAATCAAATTCAAATTTATATCAACATCTTTCATCATGAATGTATTGCTAGCTTATGGTCAACAAAAATTATCATAGTACCCAAGTATGTCATAATTCCATTATCAACCTCTTGATCGGCTATAAGGAGATCACTGACATGTATCATCACTTCGTAGTATACAACATCATCATCATAGAACTGTCCATAGGCACATCAATAGATTGTCCATGTCTTACCCATGCAGAAAAAAATATCTTCAGCATCATGTCATGTTTTCAACAATCTTCAGCATACTGTTCCCCTAATTAAACCAAAAATCATGCTGCTAAGTTCAGATCCTTAAGCTTCATTGTTTTCTTTATCTTATTTTGTAGATCTTTTTCTATGTATTTAATACTGCTTCTGAGGTCAATTTCTTCTTCAGATCTGCCTGAGTTACTGTGCAAACAATCATACTCACTCTATCATGCTGCCACCTCACATAGTTTAGATTTCATCATTGCATTAGTCTTGCTTCTCATTTTTTGAGACAATAACTATTTGATTTTTGATCATTTCAGGCTCCCCCTAAGATCTTGATGTTCTATATCAAGGTTTTATCTAACCATACTCCCCTTTCAACCATGTCATTATTATCACACTCAGATTTTCAGGAATCCTTATTTCTACAGCTACCTCTGTCACCTGTCATGTCACGAGCTATTTTACCAGTCACCAACAGCTGCAGTCATTATCTGGTGTTTGTTCTCAATCATGTTTCTCATCTTTCAATAAATACAAGTCATCATCTTGTATACAAGGTATGCAACATCATCAAACAAGATCTGTTATATCATTTAATCTGTACTTTAAACCTGGGAGAGTATCAACATGACATATTCTAATATTTTTTGCAATCGGATCACCTTAGAATAATAATGTCAACCTGTAGCTTCTTGTTTTCAAGAAAAGTTATACTTCCGCCCAAAAGTATGCCTCTTTTTCATGTTTGCCTTGTGTTTTAACACATGATATTTGGACTTGTTTCTTCCTGGAGTGGTGATTAGTATTCCTTGAGTTCATCCTCCTTCATGGAATCAAGGTCTGTTCAAGGTATTTTTAAGGAACCTTAAACTTGGCTTTCCACATGGAAGCCACCTTCAATTTTTCATTGATCATCAACTTGATTTAAGTCTAGCAAAATGTTCTTTCTTACCCAAACCTTGGAGTGTTTGTGATCTTGATTATTTATCCTTGTATTTTCAATTCTTTTTGCACTCTTTCCTTTCCATGAATCACTGGATCTTCTTGCTGATGTGTATGAAGAACTCCTCCTAGGTTGACTCCTTTGACTTGGGCATTCTTGGGCTTTGTGACCAAAGCCACTACAAGAATAGCACCTCATTGTGTGACAGCTAACAGCCACATGTCCAATGTGATTGCAGTCCCAGCACCTAACTTTGCCATTGGTACTTCCAGCACTTCTTCTTCCATAGGATCTACAATTCAAAGCCTTATGACCATAATTAGAGCAAGAAAAACAATAACCATTGAACATGTTTTCATACCTTGGACTTTGATTCCATCTTAGAGTTGTCTTGAATTTGCTTTGAGGTGCAGTGCTAACTTCTTCAACCATTTTTTACTTTCCATGTGCAGGTTTGTGAGGATCTTTGCTTTCTATTTTGGAAGAGGTGGATCCAACTTCAAAAGTCTTGGGAGGCCAAGTGTCATCTTCAAATTTTTCTTCTTCTTTTTTGTACCCAAGGCCGAACTTGTCAAATGGGGGCCTTTGACAATCTAATATTTCATCTAGGATGGCTGAGCTGTGATTGAACTTGCCATATGCATTAACCTTTTCATTTTTGTTCTTAAGTCCAACCACTTCCATTTAAAGCCTTTGATTTTCCTTCTCCTTTTCATCTAACTGATTTTTCAAGACTTCTTCAATTCTCTTGTACTCATCCAACTGAACCTTCAAGTGAAGATTAGCCCATATTGTCTCTTCAAGTTCTCTAGGATCCACCTCAGTCTTTTCTTGTTCATTTCCTAGTTCATCCTCAAACCTTTTGACCTCAAAATTTTTTTCTTCTAACTCACTTTGCAAGTCTTTGTTCTTGACCTTCAAGCTCATGAACAAAGCTTTTGTCTCCTCTTGGTATTTTTCAAATGCTCCCATAATCTTCTTCTTAAGCCTTATATTGGATTTGACATCCTTATCCAATAGATTTCTTGCAAATGCCTCTTTGAGTTTTAACAACTCATCTTCTTCAACCTTCACTAGGGCAACTTCATTAATTTTAGAATTATTGCAAGTAGAAGAGTTCTTACCTTCACTAGTGCTAGATGCTTGAGCTTTCTTCTCTTCTTGATTTTCATCTTCAGATATCTTGACTCCCTTTTCTTTGTCAATACTTTGAGCCATTTTTTTGTTCTCACCTTCAAGAGTGCTCCAAAAATCTTTGGCTGAAGTCTGCTTTCCTAGATTCAACTTTTCCTTCTCTAATTGAGGCAAGCTCCTCATGATCAACCTTAGTGCCTTTTCATTGCTTTCTTGTGGGTTCTTAGTTTTTTCTCCTTCAACTGATTTCCAGATGTCAACCCCTTGTCCTTGTAAGTAATACTTCATTTTGAAGCTCCAGAATTCATAACTTGCTTCATTGAATAATGGAAGAATTTTCTCCATGGCTTTCCTTCACTTGTGTCTACTGATTTCTTTCAAGCTTGTTAGGCTTCTACAGAAGGCCTAGCTCTGATACCAATTGTTAGACACAATGGCTCACTGAGAGGGGGGGTGAATTATTGAGCTTATACTTAACTTTAATTTCAACTTCAATCACTATCTCATATCATCATTCAGACATTCACTTCAAAATTATATTTATCAATGTACTATCAACATCAAAACATTGCACAAGAGACAAGTTATAAGCTTTGTAAGTTTTGTATAAATGTAGACTACAATCTCCAATATGGGCTACAACCCATAAGGTGGCACCACCCACCAGAATGGTTTAGTCAGCTACAGTTGACTGGGATGCTACAACACCCCCAAAAAATTTAGTATATCAGACTTTTGCAAGTTACATAAATTATCAAACAAGCAACCCTTGCTTGTTTTACAAATTCCTGAAGCACATCACAATAATTGCATCATCTTTGTCTATACAATCTAACCATCAAAATTTGTCTACATCACATACATTATGTCATTGTTGTAGCCCTAACATCAACAACACATTCACAATTCATCATCAAACTGTCTCTATCTCAGTATATCACCACCAAGCAATTATGACTACCCTCTCATCAATCTTTGTTTTTCTAGCAATTAAGCATTCATGTCTTCATCAGTTCTGTCCAAAGTGCTGCTGCCTTAGTGAAGCCCAAATAAATCAAAGAAATTAGAATAACTTCTCCATTCTTCTCCTATTGCTCCACTGCAGCCACCGAGCCTTTCCTGAGGATGACTCTCACAATTCAGGGCTCAGTGCACCATCCCCATCTTTTCCACACCAAAAAAATATTCCAATGAAATGATCTTTATTTATATTTGATTTCTTCATGCAATTTGAGGTCGACTTGTTCAATAAAAAAAAACAAGCTATTTCCTTAATTCTCTGCAAGCATTCCATAATGGTCCTTAAAATGATGCCCGCAGATGCCATTCTTTTATGCCTGCAGGGGCTTTCCTCATGCCTCTAAGGTTGCCCACACACCTTTCTTTGCATGCTTGCAAGATCATGCTTGCTTGGCATATTCCTTCAACTTTGTGCTTGCTATACTTTTCCTTGCCATGTCCTTGTCATTTCCATTGCTAATTCATCCATGTCACTTACTCGTCCACAATATCCTTCATGTCTTTGTCCATTTGCACTTAGCTTGTCCACTTTGTCATCTTGTCCATGTCACCTTCAAATGCACTTAGCTTGTCCAGTTTGTCATCTTGTCCATGTCACCTTCAAATGACCACAAAATGGGTCATTTGTCTCAATAGGTGTGTCAATGGTTCCAATGCCCATCACCTTGTCCACTTTGACTATGTCATCAAGCTATCCAATAGCCTTGTGCTTGCTTGTCTTCAATGTCTTCTTGTCCACACTTTGACCTTGTCATTAATGTTGTGTCATCAATGACAATCTTATTCATCAAAACTAGCATATCAATAGGGGTTAAGACATTGATCATCAATTGATCATTAATGTTGTGTCATCAATGACAATCTTATTCATCAAAACTAACATATCAATAGGGTTTAAGACATTGATCATCAATAGATAATTGAAAATGAGGATTTTAATAGTGTCGATAATAATTCCATTATTGAACTGTCTAGGTAATTTAGACATCAAGAAACTATTGCAACATCTATTTCTATGTTTCAATTTTGAATCCATATGGTCAAATTACATTTGAGTAATATATTATTGGTCATGTACCACATTATTTCAAAGGGACCATAAATCTATGAGAGCTTGGTTTATCTCCATAGGCATGTTCAAATGGCCTTTTGTTTTTAGATGAGTCCAAGCTAATGATTGTCTCTCATGATACATTAGTGAAAATGAAAACATTGAAAAACAACACGATGTTGACTTGGAGGACTGATTTGAGGTACTTTCACAATGAATTTGAGTATGGTGTAAGAAAATTAAATGCAGGACATCGAATTAGCTTCTAGAATATATCATTTTTATTTATGGATTTTTTGTATGATCATGTGAAATTCAAGTTTTTCTAACATTGGTATGTTACTTTTCATGCAAAATATAATGCATATGTTACCAGTTTTGTAGGTGTTGAGTGCCTAAATGATAAGTTTGCTGATTTTTTTTTAGCAATTGTAAAGAATGGATTCTTCTTCTGCATGGATATTTTTCCCAAAAAAGTAATGTTATTATTATTTTTTTAAATTATGAAAGTCATTATATCCTTAAAAATATGAATTCATGCATCATTCTAGAGTTTGAGGGTCTTAACATAATGAAATGATTTTTTTCATTCAATTGTGTATCTCAACCCAAGTTAGTGTAACATAAAAAAATAGGTGATAAGACAATAAAAAGTTGTTGAAGGAACAAAATATGTCTATATTTTAATCTTTTGATATATGTCAAGACAAAAATAAATTAAAAATAGTAAACAATACTCTTTTAAATTTTTTTATATATTTAGAATATGCATAGTCATATCTATGTGTATGTGTAATTTGTGTATCCTATTTAAAAATAATGTAAAACTGAAGATATTTAAATGAAATTAGAAAACTAGATATTTTGTTGATTTTGAAATCCATACCACTAGGATCCTCATATCAAACATAAATCCAAAGAAACCATTTCAACAAATGCATGGGTGAGTAGAAACTCTCCCCCCAAAAAATCGGATTTCAAATAATGTGTGTGCACTTCATTTTTAATATAAAAAAGTATTTTACGTGTGGCGGGTGCAAGAGGGGTACTGTTGGACCTTGGAGGGGAAATTGTGACTTTTCTACATGGCTAGGAATGGCTACTAATAATCAATCCAAATGGTTTTCTTTGATATGAATGGGAGCATAGTATTTAGCATCTCTCCAAATGAAAAATGTGATCATGTTTGGATACTCCACGTTTCTCATTTACTTTGCGAGAAAAAGGTTTAGCTAAAGATGAGGCTACACACACAAGAAAAAAAGGTCATCAGTGAGGGTCATGCTTGTGACGGAACAAGGGTCATCACTAATGTCGCATATGATGACAGTCTTTAAAACATCATCGTTATAAGTGCCTTTTGAGATGGTCCTTTAAGTTTCGTCACCGAATCCCTTTCTAGTGACACTTTTGGTGAGGGTTCTTAAAGGCCCGTTATTGATTCTCTCTTTGGTGACACTTCTAGTGACAATATTTTATTAGCCATCACCAATAATCTTTTTGTTACTTTTGGTGACAGTAGAAAAATGTTTGTCACCAATGATCATTCTAATGGTTTTTTGATGACACTATGTGACCATTGCTATATTGTTTGACAAAATATAGTGGTTTAATACCAGTACTGTTATGGAGTCTTTGTAATTAATATGTTTCCAAGGCGATACTGGTCATAGTACCCACTCATAATATCTATAAGAAATATCTAATGGTTTTCCATAAGAAACCACTAGAAATCTATAACCATTCCAAAATGGATCTATAAGCAATCTCTATTGGTTTCTCATAAGAAAAATATATAAACCATAACCTAGTGACCTTGGCCATTGGTTCATATCTAGCTTCCTTGCTAAAACCGTGGGAATTATGTAGTTCTCTAGTGCAGTTCATATTTATGGTTTATTTTCTTAATATTTGACCCTCAATAGCCTATAAATGATAACTCCTTCACTATATTAGTGTGGCTCGACTACAGTTCCCTCTTTTTATGAAAAAAGAAATTGTAAAGTGCATTTTATGAATCCATGAATTGGATGAAACATATTTGTATTCAATATACAAGTTATGTAACCATCTTATCCCCTCCCCCATTTCCTAGGAGGCCACTCTATATGATAGTGGTAAACTTCCTTTGGCCATTGAGTTCCATGAAATCCAGTGCCTATTTTTTTAGTAAATGTAACTGTATGAATCTATAACATGGATAAAACATCCTTCCATTTTATTTACAATTTATGTATCCATCTTCTCCCATCCTCCATTTCCTAGGAATCCACTATGCTAGGGATAAGCTTCAATGGGCCATTGAATTCAATGTTGTGTAAAATTATTAGAATTCAAATTGTATTTTATACATGGAAAAAAATAGTTTGTTTTAAATATATTCAAACACAATAAGTGCTTTCCCTAGCTTTATGACTCTAATTTGTGTAAGCCTCCATTTGCAAATAAAAGGATATATCAATAAGGTATAAATGAAGATTGCAAATATTTGACCAACTATGAAAGTCTTGAGGTGGTGCATCTTACACCATAAGCAAGCAACCCCTTTATTATTCTCTTTCCCATTCTACTCAAACTTGTCAATTTGAACGCTGTATGCATAAGCACTAAGTTTTCTATGCTGTTCATGAATCCTTGGAGATGTGACGTAGCTTCCCTATTACTCTTGCCTCGAAAAGGACAAGTTCTATGAATTTAGGGTTATTTATTTATAGGTCGAGAATCCTTTGAGCTTGATCAAGGAGATTACAAGTGGAAGAACATCCTTATCAACCCTAATATTGTTGTTAAATTTCATGGATCATCCCTTAAAGACAAAGATAACCATTTAATGCTTAACATGGGAATAATTCCTACTACTATTTGATTAGATGGTTTATGTGGAGCAATTAATTGAGTTAATTTTTAATAGAATATGCATGTGCCAAGTGTGATGAGCGCCAGGTAGTTTGAGGCTTATGTTTCCATTTATGTACATGATTCAAACATCCCTTCATGCTCAAGAGGTATCCAAATTCTCATGGTGATTCAAGGAAGAATACTAATGTGACTTAGGCTCTTATATTGAAGCAACCTCTATCCACGAGGCATATTTTTTTCCTACCAGACAACATGTTGAATGAAAATAGTGTCTATATGCATGAGCATGTATTGACCTATATCCATCTACTCAAAACCAAGTGGTATGCTCATACAATTGGCATCCACTGACACCCCTTCAAGTATGCTCATGACAAGCCGACCACCACACGAGATCCACCTATTGCACCAATAAATGATTCTTTGTTCTATTTTTTCAACTAGCCACTTCCATTCCCCTATCCAATAATTATCGAGATTTATAATAAAACCAAGGTACTTAAAACCAAAGTCAAATTCCTTCAGAGGGATGTTAAACAATCCAACAATTATTCATGAGGAACGTTCTATCATTCCAAAAGTAAAGAGCCCATATTTTCCACAATTGATTACCATACTTGTTGCACAATGGTAGGTGTCTAGAAATTATTTTATATGAGTAGCTTCCCTTAAAGAACCTGAACCAAAAAGCAATGATTCATCAACGAAAAGAAGATGAAAAATAACAATTCTACTTGAGATTTTAACACCTTGTATTTTCCCATTTCTCTTTGCTTGAGATAATGATCTATTGAAGCCTTCAGCCATTAGAAATAATAGATTAGGTAACAGGGGACATCCTTTTCTCAAGCCACGAGTTACCTAAAAAAGGTGAGGTCGAGCCATTGATGAAAATTGCATAGCTTGCAGAGGTCACACATGACATAATCCATTTGACAATTTTTGCGTGGAGAATGAGATTCATGCTTTATGGCCTTTGATGGTCCCAAAATTTATCTCAATTGGTCGATTATCATAAGACATTTTCCTGGAGGATCTTCTTTATTACTGTAAGGTGTAATTTTCCCATAGTAAGACCTACATTAGAGTTGAAACCAAATGAACTATGTGCTATAAAGATAATACAAATCCCCTAGGAGAGGCCCTTTCCATGAGGGAGTGAAATTTAGTTGGAAACCATGCCCAAAAAGTCCTGGTAGACTTTCATGAATCTCAATATTCTTCATAAAATAGGATATTTTCATTGATAAGCTAAGGAAAACTTAGTAGATAGTTTTGTGAGACTTCATTTTTTTCCTTTTGGATCTCAAAGAAGAAAGAAAAAAAACAAAACACTGAGTTTATGACATATTCTCTTGTAATTGCTTGAGTATGAGACTTTATCCTTGGCTTTAGTCTTGAGATGTCATCTTACTATTTTAGAAGCCATTTTTGTCTTTATCCATAAGTATTTTAATGAATGCTTGTTATTAATGCTGGTGCTAGGGGCATTATTTCTAAACATGTTATTAGATTCCCAATCATGTAAAAATGTTCTTCTTGCTTAGAATATTTGATCATATTTGTTCACTGTGCTATTATAGGTGGGGTTTAAAGTCTATAAACTATGTTGTGACAAAATACATAAATCAATAATGTATGATAATTGTGTCATTACAACATAAACATCAACTTCATCTACGTATTATTATCTTAATTTAGGAATTTAAAAAGCTTTGGAGATCATAACATATTGGTTGAATTATGCATCATTGATCTTGTTCAAGATTTCCAGTAAGATTCTTTTGTAAGAGATGTATAACTATTTTCGGTAGGTTCCCCTTTTGCAAGTATCAACTTTCTTTGTCTTCTCAAATCTTGTTCACCTTTTTCTATCTCTGAAATACTATGGTCTAGACATTGGTCGTTTCCACTGAAATTCTAGATTTAACAAATTCAGAAATTTGTAGCCTTAATGTAAAAAGCATGTAACACTCAAGGATATGGAGAACAAGATCACAAGAGTGTCCAAAGAAAAGAAGAAAAGGAATTTGTTACTATATTTACTACATGGAAAAATTCTGAAGGAGGATGCAGCAAGAAGTAGAACTATTATATAAATGCATGTGAATGAACTCATTAGAGATCCTATTCCATCGAGCCAACCGTTCCAAATTCAAAGAAATGTCCCACCAAATATGTGGAATAGGTGGTGACAACGTTCCAATATTGACCATCGATCTTATTAACCATCATGTTATGCGTCACTACTTCTAGAAAATAGGGTGTCGATCCTATCAAGGATACAATAGGGAATGCCCAAGTATGGAAACATTGGTATCTTTTCAGCATTTGCATTGTCAATCTCAACATTTCTCTTTGTTGGGCCATGGTGGTGTGTCTAGTGGCACCTTTCTTTGTGATCTCTTCCCTGCAAAAAAATGTTTGAACTGCCACCCAGTCCTTTTTCCTACGTGAAGACTATGTGTATGATGGTCCTCTCCAAGGTTTCTTGGGGATAAGGGCATAGTTTGGTACAAAACCCTAGGTTCTAAGTCCATGGAATCTATCTCTAAGACTTACATGCCATATGTGGGGACTCAAGCCACAACATAGGCCATGCATACACAATATTTGGCATGTGAGTAAGATGTGGTTTCACATTTGAAGTTTTAGTACACCAAGGATGGTTCTCAAAACCCAAGTTATGGTACAAGGTGAAGATTTAGATTTTTAGTCCATAACCGTTATAGCTTAAAATGACACTTATCCATCCGTGACGACACTTGCATCGCTTGGTCGCATGATGACACTTTTTGAGATCAAGTTTAGTCACGCAACATGACACTTGTGGATGGAAGAGTCATTTGGGACACTTAACATGGTTGAAATTACCTCACTCCTGGTCCATTTGATGGTCATAACCCTTAGGAACACTTCTCCAGACCAAACCATCTCCTGAAAACCTTCAAAAAACACTATTTTGCCATATTTCCACATGTGCACTAGTATCCTATGCAGAGAGTAGCGCCCACCTTGAAAAATGCACTGGTTTGTAGTAGGAAGAGTAGGGCATTTTCTGGAATTGGTCAAAATCTTGAATTTTGGTCAAATTGGGTTGGTTTGGGAACTTCCTGATCAGTTATAACTACTTTTCCTCTCCTTCATTAACTATGTAAGGAAGGTAGAAGGGCCATGAATAAATACCAAGTCCATAACAATGTTATGCTAGAGGAATGGAGACCCTCATCCACCTCTCTTGTGCCTCAGTTTCTGATAAACCTTAGCACAGTTGATTAGAGGCTGGGATTCTTGGAGAACAGAAGTAGGAGACCTTGAATCTAGGTTTCGTGAAGTGCCAAGCTTGAAGGAAGGTATAATTCTATGTACTTGCTTCATTCATTAATAAAGATCATATGTTCTTCCCTTTCCAAATATGACCTATTCATGTGTGTCTTAGATTTGATTACATTTTGCTTATAGTTTGATGTCCTTTTTCTGTCATGAATATCAATCTTATCTATGTAGTCAAATGTATTTGAGAAAGGTATGAAGTTGTTCTGCAGGTGTGGGCATTGTGACATTGAATGGCATTGAAGAGCAAGGAAGAGAAAGGATAGGATCAACCTTCTTAATAAGGTACACATCCCTTTTAACCTTTATCTCTTTGCTTACTTGTTGTACTTGCAGAACATTTGTAGGTCTATCTTTCATCCCTGTAAATTGGTAGTTTCTCCCCTGAACTATAGGTGCATTTTCCTCACAATAGAATGCAGACTCCGCTGGGGATAGCCTATCTGCTTAGGGGTATCCAAGGTCATTTATTCAGTTTTGTTTGAAGTTATTTGTTCAATTTCTTGATTAGAATCAGTTATTAGGCTATGTTTGACCCTCCTTGGCTCTTACATACCTTTCCTAGCCCTTACAGACTCTTACTGGCTCAGGTGTGGGGGGTTTTCACCCTATTTTTTCAACTTTTCCCACATGTGCACTACTGTTGTGAAGCACAGTAGCGCATTCCCCTGTTTGGGCATTGGTCTTCCTTATAGACAATAGCACACACATCTTGGAACTGAGTTTTTTGAGTTTTGACCTGTTTGGGGGGGTTGTGGTTGCATTTTTTAGGGTCCCTAATGACCCTAGGTCTAAGTCAAACCATTGTAAGTGGTTTCCTATCCTTGTACTGATACTATGTTCATGATTTGCACCTTCTTTGATCAATTTGGGCTTGTTTGGAAAGTTTTGAGGCCTTTTGATCCAAGCTGGGGGGTTGTGGACCAGTTTGGTGTTTTGTACCCTGATTTGAGTCTGATTGAATCTACTTGCTCCATTTCCATTGGATTTGAAACCTATTGAGTCTACTTAGCCCTGTTTGTATCTATTTGAGTGAAATTTCTCTTTAGATTGGTTTCTTATCCTCCCTTATGCTTTTAGTTTTCTTTTTGTAGTGAAAGCTCAAGTTTTTTTTGCTGTTGTTCAGGACCTTAACTGCACTGTTTATGTGCAGACCTGAATTTACCAAACCATACTTATTTGTAGGTCATTTGCTTTGTTTGGGTCTAAAATTAGGTTTCGTATGCTTTTCCCAATGGTTGGCATGCTTACATCAATAAGAATCTAAAAGTCATATTGGTAGCTTTTACTGTTTCAATAAGGAAACTTGAAAGTTCTTTGCTTTTGCTTTGATAGTAGGTTACCTTCAATTTCAGTTTTTGTTTCTCACCTTTGAAAAGCATAAAAAATTTCAATTTATTTTATGAGTGGAGTACCTTGCAAGTGGCTTAAAGGATTTAAGAGTGCTTTGCATAAAAAATAAGAAGTTTTCTTTTGCATACTTATTTGTTTGAGTAGCTGCATTCTTAGGTTTTGAGTTTAGTTTTGTACATTTAGACTTTATTTTTACCTTTTTGCATCCGAAAAGACTAAAAATTGCATTTGCATATGCATTCTAGATCGTATCTTTAGGACTTGCATTGAAAAAGAAAGATTTGTTTAGTGGTAAACATTTCATTTCAGTATTCTATCTCTGTTATAACCACTCTTACACACCCACTACCTTTTTGAGTAAGCAAGTAACCTTTAAAATGAACCCTAATAAAATGTACTAGTAACATTTTCGTTCCTAGGTTACACTATTCGCTAACTAGTTTTGGTTAGGATCTTGGGTTTCAAACACCTTAAACCACCCGAGATCACACATTACGCAAAAATCGTAGTTCGACTATCACAGGTAAACCCACCTCATTCAAAACTTGCATGTGATCTATGCAGTATGTCTTGTGAGATCAGATTGTTGGGAATAAACCTCCTACTTTATGTTTCGAGCATATACCAGGATCGGATCGTGTTTGGGGACTCTTTTGAGTTTCGGGCTCAATTACCCTTCCCACGCCTTCTGATTCGACGAGAGACTGTTCCTCCAGAAGTTTTCGGTGTGGTGGTATCCTTAGTATCTAACCATAGGATCATACACTGGTGACGGCGGAGGGTTATATCTATTGTACCTACGATAGATGTGGGAGGAAATCCCTTGCAGGTCTTTGGGAGGGTGATTGGGTGATTCCAGTGCTTGCACCCTTAGTCATTGTATTGTGGACCCCGAGTAACTATCCTTCTTCCTTTGTTGATCTGTTCTGGGCCCTCATCATCCCAGACTCTTCTCCGGAAGGCATCTGTTTTCCTGGTTTGATTTACCTAGGACCTTTTTTAGTGGTGTGCTCTTTGTGCTACTTATCTTAGTTTTCCTTAGAGAACTTCTTGCTCATTTGAGCAAGAAACTATGTCTAGCATTCTGGCTGGGGGAAAGCACCTTGCCTCTATAAGTCATGCTGGGGGAAAGCACCCTGCCTCCGCAAATCATACAAGGGGAAACTACCCAGCCTCTGGAGGTCATGTTGGAAGAAAAATTTTAGTCACTGAAAATCACATTGAAAGTTTGTCTTCAACCACTGTCAGTCATGTTGAGGACACGTCATTGATCACTGCTAGTCATATTAATGACAAGTCACCAATTCCTATGAGTCATACTGGAGACACTAGATCAGCCACTAAAAGTCATGCTGAGGGAGTTGACATTGTCGAAAAACCCAATAAACAAAAGCATAAGTTCCCTTGCAAGTTTTGTGAGGGAGACCACCTTACTTACTTGTGCCCTGTACTTCCAGAAGTGCAAAAAGTGTGGTCCTCATTTCAAAAGTCTTCTGCTTCTGAGCAACCAGCCACTGCAAGTCATGCTGGGGGTGAGCTATCAGCCAATGCTATTCATGCTGAGAGTACTGATGTTGTAAAGGATTCTAAACCTATAGGATGGAAACAAAAGTTCCCTTGTAAACTTTGTAAGGGAGATCACCTTACTCACCAATGCCCTACCATTTCAGAGGCACGAAGAGTGTGGTACATGTCTGAAGGAATCTCTTCTCCTGAGTTGTCTATAGATTCCCTACACTCAAATGAACCTTTGGTTGATAAAGTGGTTGAACCAATGCAATATTTGGTCAACCCCACTCTCCCTTCGGAGAGTGAAGTGATCGAATAGATGCAATCTTCAACCGATCCCATCAGTCTTACAAAGATTGATGCACCTACTGCGGAAGTCTTCTGCATTACCAGTTTGGATGTTTCTGAAAAGGGGGACACTTCATCTATGCCATGTGAACCCATACCAAGCCCTAGGATCATTTCCTTTAATTGGAATAGTCTAGCCGAACCTCGTCTTCCTTCTTCGACACCTTTCTAGATAAAGGTTGATATCAGGAACCATGTAGTTGATTGATGCATTTTAGATGAAGGAGCTTCTGTTAGTATCTTATCCACTTATGCTTGGAGAGATTTGGGTTTCCCTAATGTTATTCCAGCTATTAATTGGCCATTGACCTTTGATAGAAGACTTAGTGAACCGATCGGATTCCTCCGTCAGGTACCTATTACTTTGGGTGGAAAAACAGTCTTAGTTGATTTTATGGTTTTAAAGGATCCTATGGACTTTGATATGATCCTCAAGCATGATTATGTTTATGCTATGCATGATGTGGTGTCTACACTCTTTCGTGTGATTCATTTTCCTCATAATGAAAGCATCGTCACTATCGACCAGCTTGCATTGGTTGATCCTCCTTATTACCCAACTGTAGACTAGTCTGATCCCTCATCATTAGGAACCACTATGTCACATGGGACTTATGTGGCATATTGTTCCTTGAGTTCAATTGCTACTGAGAAGAAGTCTCTGAGTTCATGCTTACATTTTCAGGACTTAGTCCCAGCTTTTGACCAAGTGACACCTCCATCTGAATGTTTAGATATGTGTTCTATCTGGGATGATATAATTCCTCCTGATGAATTTTTCCTAGAGTCCATAGTACAGTCTGCCATTCATTTGGATGTTGATCCAGTTGCAGTTATGTCCAGCCCCGGTTTGACCTTAAAGTCTGATCTTCCTACTGTTGAGCCTTTGGATTCTCCTATAGATCCGCAAATTGGTGTTCCTGATGAGTTTGATTGTGCTTCTAGAATTTTCAACTCCTGTGATGATGAATTTGTTTCTGCAGATTCCATCATGTACTTCAACTTTGATCTTCATCCTGAAGTCCTGAAGTCGATCTTGTTGATTGTAAGTCCTTGGGCTTGGGTACCATAGAGTTTTCAATTAAAAACTCTCCCTTGTTTATGCCTACTGTTGATGATAGTGAAGTTGAAAGTATTTCTACCACAGTGACTTGTATCGAGTCTTTCTTTACATATGTTTTAGATATGATATTGGTACTAATGTTTCTTGGAGACAGGATTCTTAGCTGGATTTATACTTGCTTACTGGTCCTTTTCGACACCTTGTGCAACCATGTCAGGTATATTCAGAACCTTGCGTATAGGTTTAGGCTTCCCTGCTGTTATGTTGCATTTGAACCTTTTTCCATCCGAATTCGCCATAAGGTCGAACTTGTTGGATATTGGTGTGTTAGACATCTCTTTATGCATTGTGCACCAGTCCAACAGCAGAGCCTACCTAACATGGGTCACCCTAGTCAGCACCCTTATGCCATTTTGGTGCCCATGCTGAGTTTTTCTCATAGGCTCGAGAGCCTTTTTAGATTTACCATGACTTTGAGAAGAAGCCTCGTATCTTTCTTCCTCATATATTTATGGCCATCCCTGATAAGGCTCCCATCTTCGTGTTCACGTTGCATATGCATCTGTTATGATCCTGCTTGTGTTAATGAGCTTGATGCTAGCTTCCATGCTTTTAGCTCGTTGTATAAGCCTCCATCTATGATCTCATTTCCACTAAGCCCTGTATCATTTTTCCTTCGTAATTTGACACCTTTTACCTGGAGGAGACACACCCTGAGTGTCCTTATCTTTCCCGTGTTCCTTGCATTAGGCATAGCTTTGTTCCATGCACTGGGAGCTAGTTTTGCATGTTCCTGACACTCGTCTCCTCCCATTAAAAGCATTCTTCCACCTTTACTTCGAGCTCGTTAAAAACAGTAAGTAGGTTACAAGCATTCTTCCACCTTTACTTAGAGCTCGTTAAAATCAGTAAGTAGGTTACAAGCATTCTTCCACCTTTACTTTGAGCTTGTTAAAAACAGTAAGTAGGTTTTGAGCATTTCTTCCATCTTCACTTCGAGCTCATTAAAAACAGTAAGGAAGTTATGAGCATTTTTCTATATCTCCTTTGAGCTCATTCAAAACAGTAAGGAGGTCACAAGTTTACTTTTTCGAGCTCGTTAAACCTTCACCGAAAAGATCCCTATGGAGTTCTTTTAAGCCCTTTTCAGACTCCTTAAATAGGAAAAGTTTGCCGAGTATAGTTGTCTTTTTGGGCTCGTTAAAATAACTGAACCAACATCCACTTAGGTATAGAATTATCCCTTTTCCGGGCCTTGGTGGATAATTTACGGAAAAGGTATACTCTAGGTGTACTCTGATATGCGCTAGAAGAGTTCTTCTTCCATCATTTTACACTTTTTTAGGAAAGGAGACTAACTTTACAAAAAAGGACCTTTTGGAGCCTTCTTTAGGGTTTTCAGGCTCTCAAAATATGAAAACACCAGGCGAGCACTCACCTACTCAGGCTTGATGTGAAATCCACGAGAAGGTGTATAGAGGATTGTTTAAGTTTTTCAGACTCTATAAACAGGAAAACACTGGCGAGCATTAACCTACTTGGGATCGATATTAAAATCCACGAGTAGGTGAATGGAGTTATTGTTTAAGTTTTTCAGACTCTCGAAATGTGAAAACACCAAGCGAGCATTCACCTACTCGGGCTCGATGTGAAATCCACGAGATGGTTGATAGAGGACTGTTTAAGTTTTTCAACTCTATAAGCAAGAAAACACCGCCGAGCACAGACCAATCCGGGCTCGATATAAAATCCACGGATAGGTGTATGGAGTTTTCTTCTAGGTTTTTCAAACTCCTTAAATATGAAAATACTGTCAAGCATGCTTTAGTTCTTTGTCAAGCTCATTAAAAAATGAAAAAGGAAAGGGAAGGGAAGGATGTTAAAATATCTTTCAATATGATGGCAGCAAGTCAACTACCTCCTTGAACAAAGCACCTGTTTTGAGTCTATTAAACAAGTTGGATTCTAGTGTTGGCCTTAGGATAAACCTGATCTCAGAGTTCTTACTCCTCCATTTGGTTAGTCTTCCAATCATATGGATAATCTGTTAATGTCTCCTACATTGCAGATTTGTATTGTGGTCTCTTTGTGTTAAAAGCTGCCTAAGTCACTCTTGTGTCGTGCTCACTATTCAAGGATATAACCTGTGTCGGCCATTCTGCAGTTGCCTTGACCTCATGCGTCGGTATGTTTCATCATGTGTTCAGTCCTACTCCAAATCAACTCATACTTGTTGAGTGTCCCTCGTGTTGGATGATGGAGGATGCCTTAAGGCCTCCCTTCCAACGGACTTCTTCCCATCAACTTCAACTCATTGTGCTCTTGGAATGAAGTTTAGAGTTTTGGTTAGTACCTTGGGGATTGTAGTCATTAGTGGCAGTTTCCCTCGCTATTGGATAGATGGGAATACATCAATGTCTCCTATCCGATAGATTCTTCAAGTGTTCGATGGCAAGACCACTTATTCACACTTGTTTGAATGTACTAGGTACCTTGGGTTCCATTTTCATTATTGGTGGACACCCTCGCGTTTGTTAATGGTATACATCAATGACCCGTAATCAAACGATACCTCCCATTTTCGACATCAACTCATTTATTCGCATGGATAGGTTTGTACCTTGGGTTGTTTTTGGATGAAGACCTTGGGATCCTCAATAGCATCACCTTATTTATGTTATTTTCCAAGTTGCGCAAGACTGAGCCACACTCTTTTTGGCTCTTGATGAGACATAGATCCAGCTTTTTCTCTATGGCTATGTTCTCTAGTTTTGACATAGATCCACCTTGTATTTATGTGGCTATGTTTAAACTTATGTTCCTCATGGATCCACGCTTGTATTCTAGTGGCCATGATATATGCATCAATATTTGGATCATTATTGTATTCTTTTGGAGGTCATGTTCCACTATTTGAACATGGACAGTGACCCAAAGGATGAGTTTGTCTGACATTTCCTTTGCTTTCAGGTACTTCATTTGAGCCTATGATTCTTGGTTTCTCCGATTAATCCTCTCCCATGATTCAACTCTTTGCTATTTATAATGTATTTTGGCCATCGTTTCCCTCACCCCCTCTGACCTCATACATTAGGGGGCATCTCTTATAGCTTAAAATGACACTTCTTCGTCCGTGACGACACTTGCATTACTTGGTCACATGATGAAACTTTTTGAGGTCACACAACAAGACACTTGTGCATGGAAGAGTCATTTGGGACACTTAACATGGTTGAAATTACATCACTCCTGGTCCATTTGATGGTCATAACCCTTGGGAACACTTCTCGAGACCAAACCATCTCCTGAAAACCTTCAGAAAACCCTGTTTTGGCCATATTTCCACATGTGCGCTAGTATCCTATGAAGAGAGTAGCAACCACCTTGAAAAATGCGCTAGTTTGTAGTAGGAAGAGTAGGGCATTTTCCCGAATCAGTCAAAATCTCAAAGTTTGGTCAAATTGGGTTGGTTTGGGAACTTCCTGATCGGTTATAACTGCTTTTCCTCTCCTTCATTGACTATATAAGGAAGGCAGAAGGGCCATGAGTAAATACCAAGTCCATAACAATGTTATGCTGGAGGAATGGAGACGCTCATCCCCCTCTCTTGTGCCTCAGGTTCTGATAAACCCTAGCACGGCTTATTAGAGGCTAAGATCCTTGGAGAACAGAAGCAGGAGACCTTGAATCTAAGTTTCATGAAGTGCCAAGCTTGAAGGAAGGTATAATTATATGTACTTGCTTCATTCATTAATAAAGATCAGACATTCTTCCCTTTCCAAATATGACCTATTCATGTGTGTCTTAGATTTGATTACAGTTTGCTTATAGTTTGATGTCCTTTTTCTATCATGAATATCAGTCTTATCTATGTAGTCAAATTTATTTGAGAAAGGTATGAAGTTGTTCTGCAGGTGTGGGCATTGTGACACTAAATGGCATTGAAGAGCAAGGAAGAGAAAGGTTGGGATCAACCTTGTTAATAAGGTAGACACCCTTTTTAACCTTTATCTATTTTCTTACTTGTTGTACTTGCAGAACATTTGTAGGTCTATCTTTCGTCCTTGTAAGTTGGTAGTTTCTCTCCTGAACTATAGGTTCATTTTCCTCACAGCAATAACATGAGGCTTTTGGGTTCTACATAGGCCATCCATGAGGCCCTATCCCATCTTTTCCTTATGATACGGATATGGTGGCCATTTTTTAGGTTTGTCACGTCATATACTCTTCTTGGTCAGTAATCCATGGTTTGATACCAAAACGCATGTTGTTTGGATAGAAAATTTGTCTATGGGGCTCATGATCTTCGCATAGTAACCCACATCATTGCATATTTCCTATGTAGGGAATCCTTAGCCTACATGTGAGATATTCCCACCATGTTGAGGAGATACACACCATGGATTGGTTCATTGAGGGGTTTTGGCTCGTCAAATAGAAAAACTAAGTGGTCAAAACTAGGTGAACTATAACTAAATAACACGAAGAAGATCAAGACATATTGATTATTTAAATTGTTTTAGGGTCTTCTTAAGTGATCAATATTGAATAAATCAATCCTATTTTAGGGATATCATTTATGCACTAAAGTGTATAAATATATCATCTATATCGATCTAGATCTAGATGACGGTCTTCAAGACATTGACATGATCTTTGAGTTGTGATCAAAGTGTTCTCTTGTACTCGCTTATGACCAACCAATCTCATACAAGACATGTACA
This sequence comes from Larix kaempferi, assembly GCA_027924585.1. Taxonomy (NCBI): domain Eukaryota; kingdom Viridiplantae; phylum Streptophyta; class Pinopsida; order Pinales; family Pinaceae; genus Larix; species Larix kaempferi. The sequence goes on along the minus strand of BSBM01000684.1, from coordinate 13,572,175 downwards.
CCAAATATTTCCTTCATAGAGCATGTGTAGTACTTTGGATTGTGTTCATAGTACACAATCCATAAAAGGTTATGTTATGCCCTAATATGCTATTGTTCATCCTTTTATGATGTGCAGGGCCATCATAACCATCCTTCCTACATAAAAACCTTGGAATTAAGCCATGGTTCTCGGGGCCCTACTTAAATTGGGTACGGGGAATTAAGAGTGGTGTGGGGGAGGGGAGAGTACTTCAATGTCCTTCCACATGGGAAATTGTTTTCTCAATATCGAATTTATTATTCTCATGTGTAAACACTACCCAACTTCTACATGATGTGTCCCCCCTATTTGGATTGATATGCAAAACTTAAAAATGACCAAATCATCAATGAAAAGAGTAATTCATAGATCTATGATGGGATGTGGATGGCTATCAATGAGCATATACGTTGGGTATTTGGGAAGCCTTTCATTTCCTTGTTAATTTTTTCTTAGTGAAGGTCTTAAAGCCATAGCATTAATTTTGAAGGTTATCCCTATAAGGGAATCACCAACATGGATTATTTTTGCATAGAACAAAGAGTGCTAGATGGGAATAACACTCATGAGGGATTGTGAAGTGGATAAATGAGAAATATTTGTTATGTTGGTTAAGGTAGTTGATGGGAATTCCATCCTTGATTAATGGTCGAAACATTTCCCTAGAGTTATGTTTAGTGAGAAAATTCATTGAGATTGATACCAGCTGGACTGGGTTGAGTATTTATTTGTGAGTTCCTATCTTGATTCATTCACCCTAGTAGCCCCATAAACCAATTTGTAGGTTGCACCCATCCTAGAATCCTATAGTCAGGTGAAAATTGCTAATGAACAACTATTTTCCTAAACAAACTTTATATAAGTGATAAGTATTATGTCTCTACTTATAAATATAATAGAGTTGGGACTTCTTATTGGAGAACTCATCATAGATAGAAATCGAGGATATAAGGATGCAATTCAAATTAGGGATATGGGTATGAGGTTGAAATGCTACTTAGGTGTCTTGCAAATATTTTCTGTAGAAGTTGAAATGTTTTTTAAACAGGCTAAGTTCTAAACCTAGACACCGAGGAAGTCATAAACCTAGTAGACTATGGGTATGGCAGTACAATGATCTGAACCCTAACTCAATCTTTGTCTTAAAGGAAGAACTCCTAGAGAATTGTCATAGTTCAATATATTTCCCAAGCATATGTAATTGATGATTGAAACAATCAGAGTGAGAAAGGTGATGTGCCAATAGAAACTTTCTAATGAAAACCTATCCTCTTTATCCTCTCCTCTCTAATGTTGTTAGAAGTCACAAGCATCATCCTTTCAAGGTGAAGAGTTCCAAACTATTATGCATAAGAGAAGGAAACATATAGGTACATGGGTTATGGAAAAAAAAGATAAGAAAGATAATTGGGAAGGGTGGACTTATTTTGAACTTAATAAATAAGGGACGTGGAGGAAATTTTGAGACTAGTAAAAGGACATCATCTTCGCCATGGTTCTCTAACCTAGTTAAAATATATGAGAATTACTTAATTATTTATGATAGAAATTATCTAATCATGTTATGTAGGGCCATGGCATGTTTTTGTGATAAAAACAAACTTGATCACAGGTTCAATTCAACGTTGCGATGAATTCTCACAAACATAAATTCAAAAACAATTAAACAAATTGATAATATTTAAGATATAATTTGTTTCTCTCATGATATATTAATATGAATGCAATAATCTCTGAAAAATACAAAATTTAATCATAAAATATCATTAATCTATTTATATATTGGAAAAACTTATTTAATAGGTTACAATATAAATATAATCCATAAAATTAAGAACTACAAAAGAATCACATAAACATATGAAAAAATATTCATGATTTTGTTTTAAATTCATGTTTTTTCCCTCCATTAAAATTTGGGGGATTTTAGTTTCCCTTTTGTTAGCACATGTTTTTCACAGTGCAAAAATGGGGGGAAAAGCCAAGGGATATTGAGAAAAAACCAGATTTTTGCTCTTGGTTTCCCTAACCCGGTGATAAATAATGCGGGGAGAATGAAAAAAGGGTGTTAATATGCAAGGTAATGGAAAAATGGAAAAGAAACGCATTAAAGTACGGTCAAATGGACTAAAGATGAGCCTAAGTCTATAGTCCGAAGGAAATAATGCAAGGAGCAGCCACCGCGCTAGTTTCCACCGTCGGATGGGCACCCAAGATGGATCAATAGTCCTCGTTGATAGTCGGGGGGATAAAACGCACAGGAAATAGCCATAAGGGTGGTCGCGATGGTGAATGCCGCCGGACAGGTGGCAGCAGGAGAATCATGTCACGAGGAGGATGGGTGGTAATAGGTATTGCTTCAATGAGCATACGATACCACCAAAACATAAAGGTGGAGCTCTGGCCACATGGATGGCTCGAAGGAGCAGAATAAAATCCTATGATCAAGGTTAGGGGCCCCGCCATGGCTAATGAAATGTGACTAAGGTAAACGGTATAGATCAGCCTTAGGGCAATCGACGGTCCACGGTGATCCTCTTGCTGGGAAGTTGTGCGCCGGTTAGGTAGGAGGGTTGTAGCGATGGGGAAACCCCTTTGCTAGATGTCACCACCAGAGGCAGTCGCAGGGAAAGAAAGCAGTATTGAAAATCGCGTTAGGATGTTCACGATACCACTCCCTGGACACGTGGAGCGATCCAACGACAGAAACGAAAAGAAGGTCAAATCAGTGGCTAAAGAGAGAGCAGGATCCGATGGTAGAGATTTGGCATGTGAAGGATCAAGGGCTGAGATTGGTAGGCCGCTCACAGATAAGCCTGAAGGATAAACACACACAATTTATATATATAGCCATTGACGGGTAAAGGTGACATTTTTATTTCCCCTGGGGCCTATCTACCCCAGATGGTTTCTGGTGGTAGGTAAACCGAAAAAGACAGAGAGTTTTGTTGATGGGAAGGCTGACGAAGACCCAGGCTCCTATAAGATTCAAGGGTCGAAACTGTTCCAGAGGCATTGGGTTTTTCGTCTTGGTACAGAAGTTCAGTCCCATGTCACCAAATTCAGCCGAAGTATGAAAGTTCCACAGAAGTAGAGAGGAGGGGAAGGTGTTATGGATCTTGCACTTGTTTCGGCACTGCCCAAAGCGGCCTGTTCGGTGTTCGTCCCTCGAAGCCCCAGATATTTGAGGATGAAAGTATCCTCGGAGAGGACGGTCATTGCCCTGTTTCACCAAGAGCCACTTGTAAGTTGGCGAGCCTCCTTAGCCTACCATTTTGCGTTTGACCTTCACAATAGGGATAACTCCCCTACCCTACTAATCATTCAAAGTAAGCGTTGGTCCACCTAAAGTCAAAGAATGATCAATACCAAGCCACAGTATGAAATAGTTTCTGACCAAAGGTATCCTCCCATAGGAGATAGGTTCCCCCGATACTAGTGAATTCAGGCCTCAGCCCCAGAGGGGGGGAGGATGTTGAAACAAGTAAGCAAGGGAGACATCGCTCCAACCATACCGACCAGCTGGCACAGTTACCATGCCGTTTTACCTTCTGTGGTAAAGATGTTAGGAAATGTAGAAGGCTGGAGTAACAAATGATAAAGGCACGGGCTGGAAGAAGGTCACTTATGCAGACGGTTGGATATCCCAATTGGCCATGTGGATGATGTGACCCGCGTCTTTCGGTATATGGAGGAGAAGTGAAGTGAGGGGTTGTGATGTGAACAAAGTCAAGGAGAAAGGAGGCTTGAAGGGATCTTTTCTGCTATCGAAATGATTGACAACACAAGGGAGGCCACCTCAGTGTCGTCATCTACACCACCTTCTATCTGATGGGTTTTTCCAAGCGTGTTTCAAGTCAGCTCAGACTTGGGGCATCATTTCCACTTAATTGGGTAGTCCGATCAATTTATCATGGCGATCATGGCCACACGTAGTTGCTGTCCTCATCACCCCAGTTATGGATATGGCTCTTCCACTCGCTTAGTACATAGAAATGATGGTACAACTGGTGGCTTGGGGCATCTTTCAATTGGGATTGGATCATGGAGAAAGAACAAGAATCTGAGGTGGTTTTCATGCCAGAGTAAGCATGGTCCAAGGTGGAGGAAAATCATGCTCCTTCATCTCCTATAGCGATCGACCACGAGGAATCCAACTCCAGCAGTGATGAGGAGGAAGAGGAAAGATGGCAGGTGTCCAAGAGGATCAGGCATCAGAAAGAAGAGGAGATTTCTGGGGAAACAGGCATCCGGCAAAGCATGGAGATCATTCATGATCTCATACTTTCTACTAAGGAGAGGACACCTCCTCCTCCTACGGGGGAAGCAGAGGCTGACAGTTCTCTGAAGGTGGAGGATTTCTTTGATCCGCAAGGCCGTTTGAGGACTCCACAGTAAGGTGGCACCCTATTCATAATATTTGGTTTCCTGTCTTAATCAAGTTGTTTCGTGCTTGACACATATGCAATATTCTGAATTTGGACTGTATAAGTGGCAGCGTAGTTTTGTCTGTTTTCAAAGGACTGATTCAAGGCCAAGAGCCTATAAAAAGCTTTGCAATAGAATAATTAAGGGTTGGAAAATCACTTGGCTAAGGCCCAAGGGGCGAGCCCAGTTCTGGAACTTTCACGTTAATCTAATGTGCAGTGCCAATGGTAGACTATTTTGCAGAGATTCCTGTATCATTCTAGCTTATAGTCAGTTTTCTCCTTTTCCTTATGTGTATGTGTTTCCTGTTACGCTCTTACATTATGTTTTTCATTTCATGCCTGAGATCAGTGTATAGTAGTTTGGAATTCTTGGAAACTCGCTCCGGCTACTATCTCAGATGTTCACAAAATATTTCTACTAAATTTGATATTGAATTCATCTTTGCTAGATGCCCATATCAATGGATTGTTCTTATCTTCCTCTTTTACCACCAGGAAATATCTTTACAATGGCAAGCGAGCGGCTACCTTGCCTCTATTAGAGTAGTTCACACCATGGCATTGTTATCTGATTTATGTGTAATACCTTGACTCCATCGCCCAATTTCGTTTCTCCTTCTGATTATCCTCCCCATAATTTCCGCACCTTCTGTCTCTTCATAAATCTAGCCTTTTTTCATTTGTTTAATTGAATATCTTTCAAGCCAAAGAGGTTGGTCTGTGTGTTCATTGTTGACACCTTTGAATATTTCCAGTATTTCATTCAATTGTAGAGAGAGCCCTCTCAGACTATGTTGGGCTAGTAGCCTTAGTCCAAAGTTGGTTAGTGGTTACCTCGATTCGCCCCCTCCTGTAGCTCAGGGGGTACGATTTTGGTGATAACAAATTGGCGCCATTGCCGAGGAGGTTTCTTTTATCGTCCCAGTAGAACGAGAAGGTTCAGAACTGATTGTTGATGGTGGACAATGATCAGACACTAGATGAGTTTCATATCATCCACCTGGTTACTCCACTCATTTATGTAATGATTGATCCGCAGACTCCACTAGAGAACGATCCTAGCCACCTCCGACATGGAAGAATTAAATTCCGGGTATCAAAGTATCAATCTCTTTAAAGAAGCTCTATTCTTTTGTGTTGGTATTCTTATGCCCTTATATATATGTGCCAAAAAATTGTTGTCCCGTCAGTGAGCTCTAGATCACGAGAGAGTTTCCTTTATATATCCTTCTCTCAAAATCAAAAGTGTACAGCTGTTTCCCCCCCAGAGTCGATCCCGTCCTTCCGTTTGAGCCCTGTATAAATCATGACCGACTCTATGAGACCTCTGAGAAAAAGGCCAAAGGTATCCCGCCTACCCCTATTCTTTCACCTTCTAGAGCTCAACCAAGATACAGCCCCTTGAAGTTGCCCCCTGTCCTTCATGATTTCCCTCTGGGGTACCATAAACATCTCCCTGTCTTCAACGAAGAATCTGAGAGGATTATTGCAAAAAAACATGTTCAAGGCTTCGAACATTTTCTGGATCTCTTTGAAATAGAACACGATGGCATTTGTATGAGAGCTTTTGCAAAATCCCTCCAAAGAAATGTGAAAAGATGGTTTGGGCATTTGCAGCCTGAATCTATTGATACATGGGAGACGTTGTCTGAGGCTTTTCTAGGGTTCTGGGGAAAAAGAAGGTCGTGGGACCTAGTCCTTTCAGATTTTTAATCCTTGGAGAGATGAGAGGATGAATCTATGTCGCATTTTAATAGGAGGTTTGTGAACTTCTACTATGACATGTCCAAGGAGATTCAGCCCCGAGAGAATGCTGCAAAATTACAGTATGCATTTGTTTTTTCTCTGGATCTATCTTTTCATCTTCTAGAGAGGAAGTCTCCCAATCTGCAGCTTATGCTCATGGATGCAGTAGAAGTTGAGGAGAACCTCAGAAGGTCCGGGAATCGATACCAAGTGATGATGGGTGGGTTGAAGAAGAAACGAGGTTCGAAAGGATACATGAGCCAAGGAAGGTTGTTCAGCGTCCCAATCCTCCCCACGAGAGGTAGAAAAATGACCCACTCAACAAAACGTCGAAGGAGGGTGAAGCAGGTCTATTTTGGGTAGACTACGACTAGCTTGCCAAGGTTTCTGTTTCTAAAGGTCCCCATAGGATTCTCGATCCACTCAAATATGATGTCTATGAAAGAAACCATTTAGAAGATGTCATAAGTTTTTTTGAGGTCCCAGAAGAGCCCCAGCGGGCAGAATGTTCCTCCTAGGCGGAGGAGGAGGAAGAGTGTGGGAAGGAAGGTGTAAGATCCGGCATGTATTCATAGCAAATTGACCAGATAGCTGGAGGGCTAGGGGATGACCAAAGTAACCTGTAGGATCCATATATAGAATCCATCTCCTGGACCGAGGAGGATCATAGACTCTTCGAGGAAGTTTTCAGGCTAGGCCAATATCTCCGACCGACAGACCAAACAATTGAGGTGCTCGAGGGTGACCAAGCTAGGCAGATAGAGAGTTGTGCAAGTTCTGCAAGATCGGAGTCCGGTTTCCAAGGAGAATAGCTTTTCCCAGACCCTTTCCTAGGGCAAGAAAGACTTTCTCCTGGAGTTACAAGGCAGAACCGGGTTTTCAACCCAGGAATCATGAGCATCCTGAAAAAGAAAGACTACAGTGGTGTATGAAGCAGGTGAAGCATACCAGGTGTTTTATGATCTGGTAGCCGAATGTGTCAAAGACTTTCACTGCAGGAGAAAGGATCTTGTTTTCACTGTAAAAATCTTCGCCTGCCACCGCCGTTTTAGGCCATGGACCTTCGCTTTTCTACAGTTGATCGAGCCAGATGAGAAGGCCTGCCCAAGATGTCAGCTACTAAGCTGGTTGCACTGGAACTTCTGCATTACTTAAAGCTTTAGCCTCTCAAGTAGAGTAGGTTGTATATAAATAAGCCACAAGTTTCAGCATCTTCCATTTCGGTAATAAGTTTTAACTTGCATCAATTCCCCTTCTATTTTTAGAATGTACAGTTTCATTTTTGTTCTTAATTTCGAGAAGTCCCCAGCCTGCAGTAGGACGGAGGATTATGTCCAAGGTTCAGGTCGCCATAGGAAGCACCGTGCAGCCATCTCCCCATAAGTTTTGTCGTGAACATTTTTAGAAGCCACCTAATGGATCAGGCACCTGGTCTACCAGGGGTTCTTTGCCACCTCCTAGGGAGGATAGCATCCCCGAGTTGGATCCAGTTGTTAGCACCTGTTTTTCACAGCACAAAAATGGGGGGAAAAGCCAAGGGATATTGAAAAAAACCAAATGTTTCCTCTTGGTTTCCCTAACCCGGTGATAAATGATGCGGGGAGAATGAAAAGAGGGCATTAATATGCAAGGTAATGGAAAAATGGGAAAGAAACGCATTAAAGTGCGGTCAAATGGACCAAAGATGAGCCTAAGTCTATAATCCGAAGGAAATAATGCAAGGAGCAGCCACCGTGCTAGTTTCCACCGTTGGATGGGCACCCAAGATGGATCAATGGTCCTCGTTGATAGTCGTGAGGATAAATTGCATGGGAAATAGCCATAAGGGTGGTCGCGATGGTGAATTCCGCTAGACAGGTGGCAGCAGGAGAAGCACGTCGCAAGGAGGATGGGAGGTAAGAGGTATTGCTTCAACGAGCATACAATACCGCCAAAACATAAAGGCAGAGCTCTGGCCATGTGGATGGCTCGGAGGACCAAAATAAAATCCTACGATCAAGGTTAGGGGCCCCACCATGGCTAATGCAATGTGACTAAGGTAAACAATATAGATCAGCCTTAGGAAGATCGACGGTCCACGATGATCCTCTCGTTGGGAAGTTGCACGTCGGTTAGGTAGGAGGGTGGTAGCGACGAGGAAACTGCTTTGCCAGATGTCACCACTAGAGGCGGTCCCAGGGAAAGAAAGCAATATTGAAAACTGCATTAGGATGCTCATGATATCGCTCCCTAGACACGTGGAGCGATCCAATGGCAGAAACGGAAAGAAGGTCAAATCGGTGACTAAAGAGAGAGCACGATCCGACGGTAGAGATTTGGGACGTGAAGGATCAACGGCTGATATTGGTAGGCCGCTCACAGATAAGACTGAAGGATAAACACACGCAATTTATATATATAGCCGTCAATGGGTAAAGGTGACATTTTAATTTCCCCTGGGGCATGTCTACCCCAGGCAGTTTTTGGCCACATGTAAACTGAAAAAGACCGAGAGTTCTGTCGCCGGGAAGGCTAACGAAGACCTAGTCTCCTACAAGATTCAAGGGTTGAAATTGTTCCAGAGGCATGGGGTTTTTTGTCCTAGTACAGAAGTTCAGTCCTATGTCACCAAAGTCCACCAAAGTATGAAATTTCCATAGAAGTAGCAAGCAGGGGAAGGTGATATGGATCCTGCACTTGTTTCGGCACTACCCAGAGCAGCCTATTCAGTGTTCGTCCCTCGAAGCCCTGGATATTTGAGGATGAAAGTCTCCTCGGAGAGGTCGGTCGTTGCCCTGTTTCTCCAAGAGCCGCTTGTAAGTCGGCGGACCTCCTTAGCCGACCGTTTTGGGTTTGACCTTGACAATAGGGATAACTTCCCTACCCTGCTGATCGTTCAAAGTAAGCATTGGTCCACCCGAAGTCGAAGAAGTATCAATACCAGGACGCAGTCTGAAATAGTTTCTGACCAAAGGTATCCTCCCATAGGAGACAGGTTCCCTTGGTACTAGTGACTTCAGGCCTTGGCCCCAGAGGGGGGGAGGATGCTGAAACAAGTAAGCAAGGGAGACATCGCTCCCAGCCATACCGACCAGCTGGGGAAGTTACCATGCCGTTTTACCTTCTTTGGTAAAGATGTTAGGAAATGTAGAAGGCTGGAACAAGAGATGATAGAGGTACAGGCTAGAAGAAGGTCACTTATGCGGATGGTTGGATAGCACAAATAGCCACGCGGATGATGTGACCCACGTCTTTCAGTATATGGAGGAGAAGTGAAGTGAGGGGTTGTGACATGAACGAAGTCAGGGACAAAGGTGGCTTGAAGGGATCTTTTCTGCTATGGAAATGATTGATAACACAAGGGAGGTCACCTCAGCGTCGTCATCTACACCACCTTCTATCTGGTGGGTTTTGCCAAGCATGTTTCAGGTCAGCTCAGACTTGGGACATCATTTCCACTTAATTGGGTAGTCCGATCAATTTATCATGGTGATCATGGCCACACGTAGCTACTGTCCTCACCACCGTATTTATGGATATGGCTCTTCCACCCGCTCAACACATAGAAAGGATGGTACACTCGGCGGCTTGGGGAATATTTTAGATGGGATTGGATCATGGAGAAAGAAAAGGAATCTGAGGTGATTTTCATGCCAGAGCAAGCGTGGTTCGAGGTGGAGGAAAAGCATGCTCCTTCATCTCCTATAGCATTCGACCACAATGAATCCAGCTCCGACAGTGATGAGGAGGAAGAGGAAAGATGGTAGGTGTCTAAGAGGATCGGGCATCAGAAAGAAGAGGAGATTTCCCGAGAAAGAGGCATCCAGCGAAGCATGGAGATCATTCATGATCTCATACTTTCTACTGAGGATACGACACCTCCTCCTCCTACAGGGGAAGCAGAGGCTGACAGTTCTCTGAAGGTGGAGGATTTCTTTGATCCGCAAGGCCGTTTGAGGACTCCACAGTAAGGCGGCACCTTGTTCATAATATTTGGTTTCTTGTGTTAATCAAGTTGTTTCGTGCTTGACACGTATGCAATATTCTGACTTTCGACTGTCTAGGTGGTAGCATATTTTTTTCCATTTTCAAAGGAGCGATTCAAGGCCAAGAGCCTATAAAAAGATTTGTAATAGAATAATTAAGGGTTGGAAAATCACTCGGCTAAGGCCTGAGGGGTGAGCCCAGTTCTAGAACTTTCACGTTAATCTAATGTGTAGTGCCAGTGGTAGACTGTTTTGCAGAGATTCTTGTGTCATTCTAACTTGTAGTCAGTTTTCTCCTTTTCCCTATCTGTATGTGTTTCCTATTAAGCTCTTACATTGCGTTTTTCATTTCATGTCTAATATTAGTGTATAGTAGTTTGGAACTCTTGGAAACTCACTCGGGCTACTATCTCAAATATTCACAAAATATTTCTACTAAAGTTGATATTGAATTCATCTTTGTTGGATGCTCATATCAATGGACTGTTCTTATCTTCCTCTTTTACCACCAGGAAATATATTTACGATGGAAAGCGAGCGACTACCTTGCCTCTGTTAGAGTAGTTCACACCGTGGCATTGTTATTTGATTTATGTGTAATACCTTGACTCCATTGCCCAATTTCATTTCTCCTTGTGATTATCCTTCCCATAATTTCCGCGCCTTTTGTCTCTTCATAAATTTGACCTATTGTCATTTGTTTAATTGAATATCTTTCAAGCCAGAGAGGTTGGTCTGTGTGTTCATTATTGACGCCTTTGAATATTTCCAGTCTTTCATTCAATTGTAGAGAGAGTCCTCTTAGACTATGCTGGGCCAGTAGCATTAGTCCAAAGGTGGTTAGTGGTTACCCCAACTTGCCCCCTCCTGTAGCTCAGGGGGTACGATTTGGGTGATAACACCTACCATTTGCATTTGGAAACTATTCAATGAAATTTTATAGACATTTCGTTTTTCCTGCCCATTGGTGTTTAGGGATTGTTCCATTGGAATTTGGAAACTATCGAGTGACATTTTTGGCATTTTTGGGACATTTGGTTTTCCCCTGTCATTGGCATTTGGGGACTCTAAAATTGCAATACTTTGGCAAAACTTTGTTTGTGTTTGTTCTCTGCAAGACTCGTCACAAGATTGAATGTAGTTTGAATGTTTCATAATGAATTTGAGCATTTTAATGACTATCAAATAATCTTATGCGTGATCATGGAAGTTGTCTAAGTCCTTAGAGTGGAGGAATGAAAGAGTAATTGGCTTCAAGTTTCTCAAAGAACCTCTAATTTTCAAGTTGTTTGAAGGCATGGATTCAGAATTAAATTCGGGTAAGTGTAAATCCATTTACAAAGATTTCATGTTCATATTTTTTCAAAAGGTTGAGTGTTGAGAATTTTAAAAAGGGCTCTTAATCAATATACCAATGTCGTGCTTCTAGTTCTATTATTCAAAGATGAGGTTATTATCTACATCAAATATCAAATGAGTTATTCCAATATCTTTGTTGCTTTACAACCTGTTTGAGTTTGAGGGCACCAAAAAATGAGATTTCATTCAATAAATGAATGAATTACCCTGTAATTACTTGTAGGCTTGAAGAGTATCGGGTTCATATCAATGCTAGGGAATTTTAAATTTTTGATAGATCCTAAACCCTAAGCCCGATAGACCTATCAATTTTTTACTTTTGTCATTTCAGTGGTATTGGATTCATGCTTTTGGAACAAATGCTATAGGTTCATATACATTGGATTTCACATTATCGGTGGTGAACCATTGCAAGTTAAGTTGCATGTGCATTTTGGGGACTAATCCGATAGCCAAAGGAAAAATGCCATAGCAATTGTGACCTTTGAATCTTGGTTCTTCCATCCAATAGAACGAGCAACCAACCGCTAAGACGGGAAAAGAGTAGGGCAAGGGATTTGCAGCGTATACCCTTGTCATTAAATTTCCATAACTTACTACAAAATTTGACAGGTATGTGCTAGTGGGTTTATGTATCTTTTGTTTGGGTTTAAGGTTGTTAATTGAAGGAGAAAATCACGTTGAATTGCATAAACCAAAAGGGTTTCAATTTGCATGGAATTTTTAATTTTTACTTGATCTTCGTTCTGTCATGTTTTATTCCAAGATGCATCGGCATGTGTGTTGCTTGACTGCAATGTCAGCTTGGTTGTCTAGGTGCATCTTATACATTCCCTTATCTGCAATTTTTTTTCCTGTGTATGCAATTTCCCTGTCTCTTCTTGTTGTGATTTCGAAAAGTTGGAAACTAACATTGTTGTTGTAGAATTCTTTGAACATAGATCAACAATTTATTTCTAGAAATATGGTTCTTATTTCTCTATCGACATATATAGGTGAGAGTGAATTAAGATACACTCCTAAAACATGTTTTTATGACTTGAAGGACTTTAGTATAAAAAGAATAGAGAAAAACAAGAAAACCCCCACTGCTTTGTCGCCTTACCCATAATTCAATTGACCACACATTTATTACATAATATATGCACATTTTTCCTTCAAAATATTTTGCAAGGCAAGGTTACCATTCCTGTTGTTATGAGCCTGAGCAAAAAGTAGGCTATTGGGGAGCTTAGGATCTGAGCGATCCAATATAGTACAGAGTTGGGAATAGTATTATCCCCCCCAATGACTGATCTCATTGTGACTGCTGCATTGAGATGTCCTCCTGAAAGATGAAACTCAGTTGAAACCATTTCATATATTGCAAGTGCATGGGATAGGGAAATGATGGCTAGTCCTTCTCCTAGTATAAAAACTGATCTTTCAGACAACTTAGCTTATCCTTGATGATTTCCTTCAGATCTAGGATAGACCTCTTGAAATCCCAAAACTACAAGACATTCAATATACTCTTCCTTTAGATGCTCTTTCACTGATACTCTGCCACTTGTTCGTGATCTAGAAGAATTTAGATTAATCCAAACTCGCTAATGCCAGATACTTTGCAATTTAATGGGTATGCTTGCAACCAACATTTGTTTTGGATTACAAAAGTCGACATAAATTGCATCAAACAACTCTCTATCCTTGGCTTAAAGTTTCCCATCATTCTTTATTTTAGACATCGACTTGGAGTCAATACAAACTACAAAGAAACCTACACCAAATTCTGTTCACAGAGCACATACCCTGAATATATTCACAATTAGAATAAACAACATTAGATCACCAATCTATTTTAAAATTTAATGGAACTAGATTAACAAACATCATATCCAACAACTCCATATTTAATACCAGTTGAAATGAAAATATCCTAATTTCCTACTGACAAATGCTGCCAAACGGTTTGGTGACACTATGTCCTTGCCTCACTGTATTTACTCCCTCTGTTTTTGTTTTTATAGACTATATATTTGAAATTATTGAAGAAACAATGACGCTGATGTTTACACTTTATTTGTTTTTTTCTAGAATCTCGCTGCTTTGCTTTTTGGCATTGACAGATTGTATGGAAGATAAATAAATAGAAATTTTTATTTTTGCTAGAAAATATAAAAATGAAACAGTTTCCAGTTCCCGCTTCAAGACAATTTTGATGTTAGGTGCAATATACTAAGTTTCTCCATTCAAATCCTACAACAACTAATGAACTAAATATTGATATCTAGCTTATTTTTAGTGTCAACATCCCACTCTGCTACAATCAACCCATTTCTTGTACAACTCTTCCAAAGAGAAATCTATTTCTTTCAATGATGCAAGACCTTTGATTTTTTCTTTGACTCAAACTCTATTCTTTTACTTTCTCCACAAAGTAGAAGAATAGAGTTACTTGTTCTATATTTCAAGCAACAATATGAGATTATATGATCACATTTGAAAGATACAAAGCAATATTTCCTTGTAAAAATTTCTTCAAACTTCATGCCAACATTCTCTTCAAGTGTATCAACCATGGCCATATCCAGATGTTCCTCTTCCTTGTTGTTTATCACTTTTTTTCAATTGATCTATGAACTGTGTAATATACTTCCCTACCCATCCTTCCTAGATTTCATTAGCATAATATGCATCCTTTCCTCATTCAATCTCTGCCTTGATAAAAAAAAAAATTGTAAACGTCGTAGCACTACTTTCCATGGCACAACTAAGTATACTTGCTCAAAAAAACCAAACTATATCTCTGCTTAATGGTAATCCGAGGCACAAAATTCATGGCAGCATAAGTATATGTAGACAATAATTTCTTGGGGTATGAACCATATCACGCATATGCATCCCTGGATCTTTGATGCCATGGTTAGTTTTCCTTGACAGCTTAGAACTGTTTTTTTTTTTGTCATGTGCTATGATTGTTGTTATGTGTACAACCATTTTGGTCTCAAGTTCTTGTATTTGAACATTCATTTATTTTGGATGCAAATCACAACTATGTCGATCTCATTCATTCTTTTTTGTGTTCTGTTTATGTAAATGATAACTATATCAGACATTGTTTACAAATTTGCATCCAATGATAACTATATTCATGACAACTATATTTGTTTATAATTTTTTACATATTGTTAAAAAAAAAAAAAATGTATTTGATTACTATAAAAAACTTAGCTTGTTTTGTATTCTGTTTTAATTTTAATTTTTCCCATCAATTTTTGTTGTTGTTTAACATAAGAAGTATTTTGCAGCTACAGTTTTTCTATATTATAAATGCAAATATCTTAATACAAGGGCACCAAAAAAATTTGGACATATACATATACATATTTTTTATGATTACACACACACACACACACACATGTCATGTCAATATATATGTGTGTGTGTGTGTGTGTGCATATCAAAAATATATAACATCACAAAAAATAAAAAATAAAAAAGGAACAAGAAACAATATAGTTTGCATTGCATTTATAGCAAAAAAAATCATTGGCTTGGTTAATATCTTCTTCACTGTGAAAAATGCAAGAGCATCTAAAACAAAAAAATATAGAAAATAAACAATTCAAAATTTGTTTTTATTTATTTATCATAGTGTAAAATATCACACAATCATCTTCCTAACAATATCAATTTCTTTTGAGCATTGCACAGCTCATAATGCACATTGACACAATACATCCATTGCAACTGCAATGTTGGGGACATTGCCACCTCGTGGCTCTTGTTTTAATATGGGATTGGGCCAAAAATTTTGGTTTTGGTAAAAAGGTGTATTAATATTCATGTTTTTTTTAAAATAAAAATTAATATTTAATAAAAAAATCATTTTATAATTAATAAAATAATTCTATAATAATAATTTTTATTTATTTAAGCATTCATGACAACAAGGTGAAAATGAGCTCTGAAAGTAAAGGGGTATAGGAATATTGACTTGATGAAAGAACAATCATTTTGTGGCATTCACTAGATTGAGGATTAAGGAAATAGATAATTTGGCTAAGTTGACGCAAAAATATTCAAAATGACGACAAGCTTCAACACAATTTGCAATAATAGCAGCCTCCTTGTCGGTGAGTAATAGTCTTTTTACACATTTTGCAACATCATTCCTACAATGAATTGGCATAAGTGTTGTGGAATCCTAAGACTGAGCCAAAGATGGAAAATTTCTATAGGTGGATTTTCGTGCTAATAACAGTGTTATACGATTTATCAGGTTTGGTTATCTTCTACTTTTTTCTGCTACGTATTTTAGACTAGTATGATGCCTGTATTGGTGTACAAGTTCATGAAGCAGATGATCTATAAAAATTAGGTAAGCTGAGGTAATATAAATAGCACCAAGAACAAGATAGAGTAATCCTACCATAGATTGTAGACATTGGGATCTGAATGACATCGAGAGAATCCATGGGAAAGAAGGAAATCATCTATCTTGTCATACCAAGCCCAAGGGGCCTATTTGAGACCATAAAATAATTTCAAAGTCTACAAACCTTTGAAGAGTCCCGAGAGAACCCCTATGGATGTTAAATGTAAATCTCTTCCTCAAGATCAATGTGAATAAATGCACTCTTCACATCCATTTGATGAACTTCGTAGTGCTAAGCCACTACAATGGGAATAGTTATGTGGATAGGGTGTATTTGAGTACTCGAACTAATATTGCATTCATTTATTATGAAAAGAAAAGGTCGTTTGAATCGAGGAAATAGGGTCTATCTAATGCAGGTGGTCATTGTTTTACATGCTAATTCTTTATTTATAATGCTTGCCTTGCCTCAAACTAAGATGCTTTGTAGACCTTTTTTTCATGATAAGGGATTGTGTGGGTTAGAGTGAGAACCAACCTTTTTAATGAGAATTAAATTAGAGTGAAAAAGTAAAGTAAATATGAGAGTAAGGGACCTTATGAGAACCAAATTTTTTTAGTGAGAATCAAATTTAAAAAGGAGAGAAATCCATTCCATTGTCTCATAAAGTATGGTTGTATGACATATGGGAAACTTAATACTAGCAAAAACTAAGCTCTTGGTCCACTATTATAAGATTATAATACCTTAATATTAGCAAAAACTAAGCTCTTGGTCCACTATTCTAAGCTTATAATTGTATTGATGAAGCCATCATACATATTTCTCAATTGTTTAATCTTTTTTAGTATTGGGCTATTTTTCACCTCTTCCATGTCAATGTTGTTATCATTCATCCCCTTCACATGTAAATATAAGTCCACTATTTTTACATACTTGGAGTCCAATATTTTAGAGTGACTAGGTTCATATTTGGGAGTGTTATCTAGATCATATATTGATTTCTAGATTATGCACCAGACCCAATCAAAAAATACCTTTGGATTGTGTAATAGTTTATCCACAAATTACAAAACTTTTGATTAAGACTTTTAATTTTCTAGCAAGGATATCATGGCTTATTTCAAGATTTGGAATTTATGTGGAGTGAGGTTCTTATTTGGAAAATGCCTTGATCCAAATGGAAGTGTACTAGTGGAATTAATGCAATTGCAACACAAACTGCGATGAGTTCAACTTATCATACACAATCACTAACTTATAGTGTGATATATTAACAACTAGCTCAGATGGAGATGAAATCATACATTGAATATTGACGTGATAAAATAGAGAAACAAACTCAAATCCATATTTTTTTTAATTAAATAACATTGTACAATGACAACAAGATATGAACAAAATGAATTCGACCACAAAAACCAACCTTTTTACAATCAAAGGGCCATGCATAGATAATATAACTAAGGGAATATGAATTTATTTGTGTCTCTTATGTTCATATTCTCTAAATTACAGAATTATACAAAATCTTGAGAAGAGGAAGAGATAGAGAGAAGACAATCTGTAGTGACTGTTTCTCTTCTGTGCTTAGCAATTTGTTTTTCTGTGCATCCACTCTAGTATGACTTTGCTGATTTGGAATTGGTGCATGTGACAACTTGGTCAATGTGTAAATGTATTAACATAATTGAACTCTAAGACTTTGAAGACTGGTTTATAGTGCTAGAATTGCAAGATTAAGAATATTATTGTTTTTTCAAAACAATGCCAATTTTCCACTTTGATCTTTGTCAAAGTTTTTCATTACAATGTGCATTAGTTGTCAATGATTCTGTGTTATTTTCCACCTTCACTACAAGAAAAAAGGTCATTGGTGAGGATCCTACATGTGACCAACCTTTAAGGGTTGTCACGAATGTCACATATGATGATGGTCCTTAAAAAATCGTCGTTATAGGTGCCTTTTGAGATTGTCCTTTAAGGTTCGTCACCAAATCCCTTTCCAGTGACACTTTTAGTGAGGGTTGTTAAAGGCCCATTATTGATTCTTGCTTTGGTGACACTTCTGGTGACAATATTTTAGTAGCCCTCACTAATACTTGTTTATTTTACTTTTGGTGAGTGTAGAAAATGCTTGTCACCAATTATCATTCTAATTGGTTTTTGACGACACTATGTGAGCGTTGCTATATTTTTCGACAAAAGATAATATTGGTTTAAGACAACTAGTATTGTTATGGATTCTTTGTAATTAATATGTTTCCAAGGTGATACTAGTCACAATACCCACTCATAAGGTCTATAAGCAATCTCTAGTGGTTTTCCATAAGAAACCACTAGCAATTTATAAGTACCATTCCAAAATGGATCCATAAGCAATCTGATCTTTTGGGTATTCGACATCAACAAAATTGATTCATATATCTTGTTAGATTGTACTTCGATGCTTTGAAACCCATTGTCATTAATGGAGGGATGTCTACTCATCCATGTTCTACTCCAACACCTTAATTCAAATGGTTTGGATTGCATCACGAATGGTTTGGTTGAAGAATTTGCAGTTCAGCATGTTTTAGCAAACAATTACAAGCTTGGTTCAAGCTTGTAGAATCTCCAGTTTCTGTGTTTTTTAACTATTTCAGTAAAATCCTGAAGATGAACAGATTGTTGGTAAAATGGAATGTATTGTGTATAGGGAAGGGAATCCTGAAAATGAAAAGAACCTTGATACTATCTTGGATTCATCCCTCCTAATACAAGCAGACTTTTAGTTCTATTTGGAATTTTTCTTTTAAAGTTGCAGATATAATGATTTCTTCCAACAAAGTTATATCTTTAAAATCCATGGAGGATTTGTATTTGCATGATTGGAAGGATTGGATCTTGGTTTTATCCCCTACCTATTTGGTATGCTATGCAAAGTCTTCTCTAAATATGGACAAGTATTTTTGATGAGATTTCAACCGCCCCCAAAAGTGACTTTTGGGGGCGGTTTGTGACCCCCCTCGTAGAGGTCTACGGAGATGGTTTTAAACTCCCCTCGTAGACCCCTTCATAGAGACCTATGGGGGAAGTTTTGAACCCCCTTCATAGAGACCTACGAGGGAGGTTGTGAACCCCCCTCATAAGCCCCCTCATACAAACCTACAGGGGCGATTTGGACCCCCCCCCCCCGTAGAGGACTATAGGGGTAGTTTCAAACCCCCCTTGTAGAGGCCTATAGGGGCGGGTTTGAACCCCCTTCGTATAGTCCTATAGGGGTGTTTTGGAACCCCCCTTGTAGAGGCCTATAGGGGGCAATTTAGAACCCCCCTCGTGGAGGATTATAAGGGCGGTTTTGAACCCCCCCTCGTAGAGGCCTATAGAGGCAGTTCGAAACCCCCCTCGTAGAGGCCTATAGGGGCAGTTGTAAACCCTTCTCGTAGACACCTATGGGGGCGGTTCAAACCCCCCCCTAAAATTCCTTATTACAAACCTTTGGGGGCGGTTACAAACCCCCCTCACAGGTACCTACAAGGGTAGTTCTAACCCCCCCCCCCACCCCGCCCTGCTGTAACATACAAGGGAAATTTCGAACCCCCCTCATAGTGACATATGAAGGTGGCTTAGAACCCCCCCTCGTAGTGACATATGAAGGCGGTTTTGAACCCCCCTCATAGCAACATACAAAGAAAGTTTGAAACCCCCTCTATAGCTATAATAAATCATAATAAAATATATTTTATTAAAAATATCAATATTGCAATATCAATAGGGCATGGAGGAATCAAACGACCAACCTCCTGCTTGTAAGGAAGGCGCTCTTCCATTGAGCTAGAACCCTTTTAGAATTGGGGAATTCCAAGTTATTCAAGAATGTAATATAAGTTCTAAAAGCTACCATGCTGCAACAAAAAACAAAGAGAACTCACCCATAATAACTACTTTGGTTTGCATAAAGTAAAGATAAATTGTACCATAAAGGATGACAATGGAGGCATTATCAAACCCCATACACCAGCAATAGTAGGCACATTGATAGTTTGGCAAGGTAGATTCGCATTAATCACGGGTCTTGGTTGCTAAGAATATGTTAAAGAAAGCACATATGATGAAGGTATTGGTTGAGGCTGCTGAGAATAGGATGCAGAAGGCAACTATGATGAAGGTGTTGATAGAGGCTACTAAGGATAAGGTGTAAAAAACACTTTTGATAAAGAAGCTAGTGGAGGCTGTTGAGGTAAGGGCACATAAATCACTTGTGAAGAAGGAGTTTGTGGTTGTTTCCCTTCAAGAAGAGGAAATTGATGAACTTGTGGAGTATACTGTGAAATTTGTGGTTGAACTGATGGAGACACGCCCATGGTTGTCTGTAGTGTACCTTTCCTATTGGAGAAAATTTCTAGGTGAATCTGTTGGATTGCTGGTGGCATGGATTTCTGCCCTGACTGTGGTGAAATTCTAGGCCGAGGTTGCAAAATGTCAAAGTTAGACCACGGGAAAGTATTAATAATTTTCTTGTATGCAAGGAAGACAACAAGGAAATGGATGTATAGTAAATAAATACATTTAGATCATATCTATAATGGTTGTGGAGCCCCAAATCTCTTATGAGATTCAGAAGAATCCAAATTAGACAACAAGGGTAGGTTTGATTAGCCTAGGAGGATTAGTTACTTTGTTAACAACCAAAGAGTATTGATCTCTATTCCATTTTCCACCTCTAGTATTGGCAGATGCAAGCCTAGCCATGGCCCCGCTAAGGAAGAGAGGGAGATGGGTAAGAGTTCTTGGTCTTCATTCCTATATTCCCTTGCAAATGATGACTGGACAATAGTAAATCATCTTAGATTCTAGAAGTCTGCTACAACCATTGGAAGTGTTTCTCTTTGGAAGAGGAATTTCTACTTCAACTAGTTGAACCTGGAATGGTTTTGTGATAAGCTAGTCATGGTCACAGATTTGTTGGAACATCAAGACTTGCACCTCCTCCCACTTCAATCCCATGAACTATTGAGACCTTGGATATAAAAAAAAAATATTATGCATGCAATGAACTATTTATAACCATGTATATAGGGTATTCCTTGTCACTGTCCTCAATAATTGCAGGTTTGTGTCAAGATGGTTTCAGATCCTTGTTTACAATTCGCAACATATTCCTTAGTCCTAGATTTTTTATATTGTCACAAAAACATCTAAAACCTGCATTAAAACAAAGAATAAAAATTCATCTCGTCAAAATAACCTCAAAAATAAGACAAATTAGAAGTTCCAGTTTCATACTAAACATTCATTATGTCAAATACCTGCTCAATGGCCATGTGTACAGGTGTTGGGGAGTGAGGTAGAAAAGAAAGAAATGCATCTACTAGTATGTCCATTAATGCAGGCACTTCACTCTCATCATCATCAATGCTTGCAACAAGATCAATAACATTCCCAAAGGCCTTAATGCAGCATATCATAAGTTCAACAATTGTTTCACAAATTTCCCCATGCCTAAGGGAAATCTCAAGTAACAACTATATAAGTAAAAAGCGCATTACTTGCATTTTCCTAAAGTTAGATTCACCCTTATAATCCTATGATGGAAAGACAAGTATTAGAGATAATGATCATACTTTAAACAAACAAAATTATTAACACAAAGGACAACAAATTTCATTGAACACAACATGAAAAATATGAATCTTGCTTCTTATGAGAATTATCAATTTTACTCTCAAACTATAAGAACAAACTATTTATATGGAAAAAAGAATAGAAAGGACATTATTTTAATTATTGATATGATAAGTTATATATTTTCAAGCTCATAAAATAAAGAAAAAATAGCTAATTCATGAGTCTACTTACAGCTTGGAAAAGTTGTGCTTCTCCATTATGTACACTACAACAAATTTGACTTTTAGGGGGGGTTGGAAAAGAACACACATAAGATATCTTTGTATGTGAAGTGTACATCTTTTTTGTACAATGACTATGGAAAATACTTGTTGCATAATAACCCTGAGCATTTGCATTTATGGACTGGGCATTTTGGGAAAAAGGCCCCACAAAATGGTAGAAGAAATCACCTTCCTAGGTCTGGAAATACACCTTCCTTACTGTTGTAAGTGATTACAGTTTTATAAATATGCTAAGAGGCTTTCCAAACAAATGTTGGAGCAACTAATTGTACACCCTCAGCCTTCTGTCATGATGCTACAAGACTCTGATTTCTTTCCTCCTGGTTTTTTGTTTGAATCAAACATCCAAATTCTATTAGTGTTATGAGGTTGAGCATTCACTCTTATCGTCATTTATTGTTTAAAATTCCTTGCTACAAGAGAAATTATTTCATTCCAAAATCCATTTAAATTTTTCTAAGTATGACAACTTCTTAGGTTGACCCATAAATGCCTCCATCACTATTGGATTTTTTTTCCTCAAAATGCAATGGCAATAGCCTAGTATGGTTGTATAATAACCCAATAGTGACCATAATTTCACTTAGTTGGACTCTTAATAAACTGGGTGACACCTTTTTGAAGAGACTTTACTCTCTCCAAGAGGGCCTCATTCAGCCAATCACTCATAAACTATTAAGTATAACCTTGCCATTATTGGATAATGTCATATGTGGATGGTTTGGAGCAATAAGCCAACATGTTTAATGTGAATTTTTATGTCATGGTTCAATGTTGATTTTAACTTTCATGAATGTTTTCACTTTATATCCATGAATGATCTTTATTTTATGCATGAGCAAACATTTATTTCTGAAAAGTAGTTATTTGGTTTATTCACTTGCAATTTCTCTAGATCAAGCATTCACTTAGGATTTTAACTTAATGCAAACACTTCTATACCCTACACCCTTAAAAAGATTGAAATCTTAAGATCCATTCCTTCAACCTCAACCTAGAGACTTTAGGGAAGCCTCCCTTGGCCTTTCTATAGAGCCTAAATCATGGGAAGATCTTCGTTGAGGTGATAGTGGCAATCATCTTTAGTATTTACACTTGTAACACTAGTGGATTAGGACTTTGCCACTTATGTGTGAAATCTAGTTGTACCAATAAATATCAAAGGAAATATGGGATAACCACTTTGCATTTTTCTTCAAGCAAAAATTTGATCATAATTGCAAAGGATGAGGTTGGACTAGCATTGCAACTCTGGCCTAAGAATTTTGATTTAGTAAGATAGAAAAAGGAAAGTCTTCACATAATCCTTCCACATGAAGACAAAAACCCCAAGGTATTTACATCATAAAAGTGTCAATGAAAAAATACATATACTTTATCATTTCTCACACGAGAAGGCAGATTGTATAAGTAGACCGCATTTCAATATAAGGATGTACTATAATCGGGTGGCATTCACCTGCACGAGAATTTGACCTTCATACAATACAATCTACTTTGGAAATGCACCGGGAGAGAGCAACTAAGTGAACTTTCAAGACTTGAGAAATTCTAAAATACAGACATGGAATCAAGTTCAATGGAGATCATTTGGTTGTACTTCTATTCTAATTTTTTTACTAAACAGCCATGGGAATCTGTGTGCAACCTTTTAGCTACACAAATATGAAAACAGGGAGAAACTTGTGTCCTTGTACCTACTAAAGATTAAGTCTCCAAAAAAAATTGTCTATGTTTAGCCAGAAATTACAGTGTCCTTTCAAATGCAAAAATCAAAACATCAGGATCATATTAGCAGAACGTGAGAGAGTTCTAGGATGCATGCTACAATGCATTTTAATATCCAAGCAGTTCTGATGTCAAAAAATATTTGTAAATAGAAAGTAACTTAAAGATGTCAGATATTTCTGAATCTCTCCATGAACTGGAAGTGAGCCTTGGCCAAATAATAGAGGGGGTGTATCAAAACTCCCTTCTAGAAACTTTTTTGGCTTAGGATACATGGACTCCAATTTTCCATAGTGGATTACACATGCAAATCTTGGGTTGAAGAATCCATTATAGCAGCTTCAACCTCGGACAATGGAGCTTCACAAAACCAAAAACAGGCATGAGATGTTTCGTCTATAACATGCAAGAAACCAGGAATATGAAATGGTTAATTATTTTTATGATATTCACACATTTTTCTTCCTGCACGCTCTCTTTATTTGGAACATGAAAATACAATGTCTTCAACAACAAAGCTACTACACAGCTTGTTAGATTATTATCAGACAAGGATGAAAACCAGCAATTCTTGGTGCCAAAATTACAGAGAAACAGAATACCCTATACCATTTATAACACTAACATATGGAAAAGATATGTGTTTGAAGGGAATAAAAATTATAAAAATAAAATAAACTGACCAAACTTTATTTTAGTGACTAGCTAATGTCAAAGTCAATGATACAGACTACATCAACTATGTTAACATGAGCAATGGTACATAAAGATTGATCCTCTACATCAAGAAAAATAGAAGAAGAAAAAAATCAACTATATCAACACTGCTGATAGTGTTATCAACACTATTGACAGTGTTATGTCCATTAATTAACTGCCCCCATAGATAAGTCTGTTGTTGTACTTGCTGCTGTTATGTTGAAAACCTAAGTTCAGTACAAATCCAATGCTAACATAGGTAGAATTGTAAGACCATTCTAAGGTATTGCAAAAGTGTTCTTCCCTTTCTGCTGGTATGAAAGAGATAGAATTGCGGTGCAAGGAATCCATGCATACCCAAGGAACAAGAGCAACAGGGTTCCAGTTGAAAAATAGAAATTGAGAAAAAAAATGAAAGCAATGCAGTCCATCAAAATCATTGCCCATCAAAATAGATCTATCAATGCAAAAAACACCCTAGCTTAGCGACTCATGCGCAACTCCCTTTCTAGGAACTAGTGTTGCAAATATTGGTGATATATCACTAACATCGTGCTATCTCACTATTCTCTAAGCTCCATAATAAAATCCCTGGAAAAAATCGTGATGTTTTCAAGCTCTAAATGTGTCGCAATAGATTCAAAAAATCATGATGTTACTCTGCACTTCAAGATGATTACTAATTGCTGGTGCAAAGATTTTTGGTTCGGATAATTCACCAACATTGTTTGAACACTATGGTAGACTAATGTAGGTGCTAAGATTACTTAAATATGAACTATGTAACACCTTTGTTGGCTTAACTGGTTGAGCACTTTAGACAAACACTTTGGATGTTCACTACTATAGCTTACGTTTTCCAATCTGATTGTTGTAGTTGAAGTTTATTTGGTTGTCTTGGTGTTGAGTTTAAGGATAACTTATGTGATTTATGTTAGTGCTAATTAGCTTCATTTGTAGCACTCAATACACATATAACCCATGCACAAACAAGACTAAAATTTGTATTTTAATTAATAAACACAAGTCTGGTCACAATTGCTATTGACTGATAGTTAATTCAATAAAGACAAATCTGAACTTGATTATTTTGCAGACTTGGGGATTTGTTAGTATAGATGCAATAGTTTGTAAACCTGATATGATCCACTACTCGAAGATGTTTATTAGCTGATATGAAAATTGTTTGTTGGTTTGGCTCTCACTACTGCTTTGGCTCTCCGTCAAGGAGTACCCTGGTTCTCCTTTCCTCTAACTACAATATTCTTTCAAATGTTGAATGGCGAGAGTGCTTTTTGTTTGGTATTTTATTAATTGGCGAGGAGTGGGATGTATTGGGCTCCATAATTCAATGTGATAAAACTCAATGTTACATACAAATCCTTTAAAACCTTCTTTCTCAATTTATTAATAAGGGATGGTCCCAAAGCCACCTTGTCCAGTTGTTTAAGTTTCATGATTGCCCCTTTTACTCTAGGATTTACTTATTGAATTTTAGGATATGGTTATTCACTCATGGAATTGGAAGATTGAAATTTTTTTGATGAAGTTCATGTCTCTACTTACCAAATTTTAGAAATGTATAAAATTCTTAGAAGTCACCCTTTGTACTAGCCCCTATGTTAGGACCCATTAAATAGTGCTTATTAGCGATTGGAGGATTATTTGATAGCATTATTGGCAAGAACTCCCTTAGGAAATAAATATTAGCACAAATCTCAACTTATGAACTATTATTGTCAATCTAATCTATTTGAAGGTGAAATGAACTTTTGTTGCTCTGAGTATTTGGAAGGATGAAGAGGTAATTAAACCCCATGTTGGTAGATTGGAAGGCCAAGCTCTTAAATCTAGTATATCCTTTAATTATCATTCTTTATGGCATTCTCTCATTCTATTAGATAAGAGAAAAGTTATTGTTGGAAGTTAGTAAGGTTCTTAGCTTTTAGTGTTTTTTTAAGCCATAAATACTATTAGAGATAGATTGATTCGCAAAATTAGGGCTAGGTGCCTTGATTGGAGCCTTAAGTCTACTGGAAGGAATGGAAATCTAACAATTCCTTTTGATGGATACAAATTTCTTTACCATAACCTTTTCTTAGATTGTCATATTAATAAACTTTGACAACTTAGATCTATGACAAATGTCCCAATTCTTCAATGTGTATACTATTTGGAAACCTTTGGTTGAACCTTAAATGGCCTTTTATGCTCAGACCTTTCTTGTTGGAGGATAGGGTATTTGTAATAGGTCATTCACCTTGCCATTTCTCAGCCTAAGCATCCATTATGCAACATGAGACCAAAAAAATCAATCGCATTTTCTAGTATGCATTTATGCCACATATGTTGAAATCCTGTCATTAAATTATGGGACCAACTCCTTCTTGCCTCCATATCTTGTATGTTACTCTCTTAGGAGATAAGCTTCCATGTCATTTAGTTTCATGCAATGTGAGGGTAGCCAAACTTTAAGGTTCCAAGCATTGTATGGCTAATAGTAAGGGCATGACCAATGCATACTCTTTAGTGGTGGATTTGCATATAGAAAACACTCAACCTACCATTATCTATCAACATTACATACACATAATAAATGGATCATGTCATCAAGGATCATGTCTCTAGCAACCTACCATTCTCTATCAACATTACATACACATAATAAATGGATCATGTCATCAAGGATAGATATTTTTTAAGTTGAAACATCAAAATGAAATTGTTGTTTTTTCCAACATTGAACAGGATGAGTTTATGCCTCAAGGACTCCACATCAGTAGAATGCACAAATACCTTATCCTCTCACTAAGTTTTCATTTAAAGACAGGGTTTTTATTTAAGTCAGAGTATGCTCCTCAGGCTAGACCACAAATGAATTTAGATTATGTTTTGTCCCCATCCTAGTTCCCCTAGGTTCGAGCAGAAAATAATTAGACTAGGGAACTCATTGGCCTAGAGTCACTTTTTTAAGCCCATGAGAAATTCAAAAGGGGTGATGTTGGGTCAAAAAATTATAATGTATAATAGTCAAAAATTCATGAATAAAGTGGCATTGGTCAAAATCAGCTATGGTCGAGGGTGCATTAGAGAAAAGGTGGGCCCAGGATGACATGTCACTCACTCCAAAAGAAGACAAAATATCCAAGGTGTTGCATTTGTGGTTGAGAATCCCAAGGTAGGTGACAATTATGAGGTAGGTCACAATTATGATGTAGGTGATAGTTACGATGAGTGTGATAATCACAAGGTGGGTGAGAATCCCAAGGACAAGTGTAACTCCCACCAAATGAAGAGGAATCTCAATGTAACTCCCTATTGACTAAAATTAGCCAAGGAGGTCGAATTTGGGGATGGTGCACATTTCGAGGAGTGAGGAATCTCATGGTAACTCCCCACTAGGTCCAAAATAGCAAATGGAGGGAGTTGAAGTGTCATAGAGAATTATTCTCTCCTAAAAATGAATTTCTTAATTATTTTTTAGAGAAAATTAGACAAGGATGTGGAAGGGGTTGTTCTCTCATAAAAATAAAATTTATTAATATTTTATTAATACTTTCAAGAGAAAACTCTATAAGGAGGGAAAGGGATGATGAGAAGTTATAAAAGAAGGATGAGGACTCCTTGGGGGGAACTTTTTCCTATTGTATTTTGGAATTGGAGAGATCTTAAGGATATCAGACTTGGGTGATGTGCCCTAGCTTGCATTTGTGACT
This sequence comes from Larix kaempferi, assembly GCA_027924585.1. Classification (NCBI taxonomy): domain Eukaryota; kingdom Viridiplantae; phylum Streptophyta; class Pinopsida; order Pinales; family Pinaceae; genus Larix; species Larix kaempferi. Next base: position 13,544,256 of record BSBM01000684.1, on the reverse strand, counting down.
GGTTTTGGGGGTGAAAGATTCCTCCCTGGCTAGTGCGAGAGGAGAGATCATCCAGATCTATTCATTGTGCTTCATTGCATGTGATTGTGAGAGATCATCCATATTTATCCATTGAGATTCATTGCAGGTGATTGAGAAAGATCATCCAGATTTCTCCATTGAGATTCATTGCAGGTGGTTGACAGATTCAGGCATATGACATGTTGAAAGTCTAGTAGTGCTTTGGAACAAGGTTGTGACACTCATGTCCAAAGTTAAAGTAGGGCCTTGGAGCAATGTACGATGCTTGGGACATTGTTCGGAGGTTTGGAGAACCAAAATAGTATCTTAGGATATAGAAATTGTCAAAGAATGACACTTGGGCCTCAGGTCCTAAGGGAAGATTCCATGGCTTGAGGGCATAGGCCGAATACATACACACCTAGGAATAAAGAGCTAGCAAGGAGGTTACAAACCACCACATAGGACCTATCTAGGGGTTGTTTGGATTCCAAGTGTGTATATTAAATCTATTAGGAGGTTTGATGTCTATGTATGTATATCAATGCCATATACATGGTTAGGGAATGATCCAATGCCTTAATTTATAAAGAAAGCTTATAGGGATCAAGGACCATTGACATTGCCTGAAATTACCACATATGACCTCTATAAGGGATCTAAAGCTTCCAAGTGGAAATATGAGAGACATAAAGAGGTTTTGAGAACTAAGTATGTCTCTTAGTGGAAATATGAGAGCCATTAATATGTTTTGAGAACTAAGTATAACTCTCAATACCTTGGAAATAAATAGGCGAGAAAAAATCATAGGGCTCAAAGTCCTTGGATGACATCTCATACCTCCACAAAATAACCCTATAGGAGATATTTATCCTCTAAGTGTGGTTATGGGTGCCATTAAGAGGCCATGAATGAGGCCTCAAAACATCACATAAATATTTTCTTGCTTACTAGGTATATGGGTTCCATCAAGAGGTATTTGACATCGTGGATGGGTCTTCGGGCATGTATGGCTTAGGCACTAAGGGAATTTTTTAGGGCTTGAGGGAAATCAATAAGGCTTCAATCACTAAAGAAGACATTTTTAGAGGATATTTGGTGTTATAGTTAGGCTATAGGGTTTATTAGGAGGATTTTGGTACTAGTTTAAATGTGTCATGAGTCACTCCTTGACAAAAGTTTTCACGCTAAATTAAAATCCACGTACACTTCTAACTAAATTTATGAAGTCTTGTACACTTTAACTTAATTAAATTGAACATAACATTTACATTCAAAATTATATTAAATTATATTAAATGAATCATTCAAAATTATATTAAATGAATTATAATATTTATAAATAAATTTCAACCAATCATTTAACAAAAACAATATTTATTCAAAATAAGTTTTAATTATGACTTTTATTTAAAGGGTTGTTTACCACTAAAGTGCAATTGTTAGTCTAATCTTTAATGCCCTTAAGTTGGTACACTTTATATTACATTTATTATTAGGTTAGAGCTTTTTTTTTTTTCATAGAAAAATTCAACTTACTATTAATATACTAGATAGTAAATATGTCCAACTATCAGTTCAATGCAGATTTATTATTAGGTTAGAGCTTAATAATCACAAACAGTAAACTGGTTCAAATAAATTAATCATATTAAACAATAAATCATAAAATACACAAACCGTAAAATACACGTCACAAATATTTAAATAATTTTTAAGACCTAATAAACTTTTATTATTTATCTAAATAAACCAACCTTGGAGGCCTTGAGAGTCGAACCTTAGAATTACAATATGTTTGCAATTTTATTGCATTTGGTGGATATTTCTCTAAGCTTCCCGTCGTTTGGGTGATACTAAACTGGATATTTTCTTCTTATTCAAAATTCTATCCTTCCCTCCACAACTTTTCCGCAAAAATACTGAGCCCAATTTTTCCCTCTATTCCTCTAGTTTTCAAGCCTTCACTCTGGATCTTCCTAGATACCCAAAAACTAATTCGAGTTCTCTGCAATTGATCACTCAGATATGCCTTCAATGTCTACAGTCTCTGCAAAAAATGCCATTCCAGAGGATCCCAATGGGGTCGAGATTCTGACTGCCGCTGAGGGCCAAAATGAACGCGAATCTACCCTCCCCGTTGACAATAATACCACTAGTGTTGCGGAACTTGGAACCCTTGACTGCCCAGAACCTGGAACCGGGGCAAACACTGCTAATGAAGCCAAAGATGATGGTGATGTAGCTACTCGAGCTTCCCCGGTTGAGGGTTTGCTCATGAATGGAAGTGCTATTGGTAATGTAGAAGTTGCAGCTGCTGAGCAAAAGCCCTTACTCTCACCTAAAACCCTGGAGGATGCAGATACTCTGTTTCAAGAGGGCTGCGATGCATTGAAAGATGATGACTTTGTTGATGCCGTTGATTTCTGAACCTGTGCACTGGAAATCAGGTTTTTTTTTTTGACATGCCATTAGAACTATTTATAACTTGTGAAATCTAACTTTGTCCCTTTAAAAAAAAAACTTTTTACAATTTTCAATCTAAGAATTTGAATTTTAGTGCTTTTCCCTAGCATTTTGGCATTCTCCTCTCATTCTGTATTAAAAATGTGAAATTGTGTATAAAAAATGTGAAAATTGTGTATAAAAAATGTGGAAATTGGAAAGTGTTAAAACATAGCCTCTCTTGGATAATGTAGAAATGTGGGAAAATCATACTTCCTTCAAGTTGTAATAATATAAATCATCACGATATATTTTTATTGGAGATGGGAGAGAACAACTTTAAACCTTCCCGTATTCTCTGGACCTGGTGAAATTATTTCTGTGGTACAGAGTGGGATAACGAACCTAACTAGATCCATTCTAGAGGAGGATGGAGAGGAGCAAACCACGCAATGCAATGGAGATGGAGAGATGATAACCTTCTATTATCATAAGAAAATTAGTACAAATCGTTTAAGAGACCAACATCCAACAGATCTCTATCGAGCTGTTGTTCCACCCCCGTTACATTCCAATGATCCTATATATAGAAAATTACATAAACTAATAAACTTTTAGAAAAATAAAAGCTAACGACAAACTAAAAATATCTTGAATCAATTGCAAGAAGTCTAGAGATGATGAAGCTGCTAGATCTCGAATTGGCAATTGATATTTGACTGATTATCTGCTGCTACCAAGTGCCCTGCAACATGTGCTTTGAAATCCTAAATTATGCCCAAAAATTCTCATTGAATCACTGAAAATCTAAGATTGATATGGATAAAGCTGAACTAATTTGTCCTGAAATTAGGGACCTGAGATTGACTGCTGTTTTTTAGCTTCAAAATCTGGAAGTGCTTAACTCTATGCCTAAGAATCTGTAATACTCTGCCACCTGTAAGATCTTCTAGCTTTCGAAGAACCAGATACCTCTACAGAATATCTATGTTATCAGTGATTTAGTGTAATTTGGAGGATTCCATCTCTTTTACCAAATTTTATGCCACCAAATACTCCATTACCAAATATTGACAAAGACTACCCAATTACCTATTTGTCATTACATCTGAATGCTGATATGGCACTTTCATGGATACTTTTCCTTCGACATCCGACGCCAAAACATGAAACGCCATGCATAAAAATATGCCAATTGGCAGATGCTTTGGGAAACAAGACCTTTCATGTGTTTATATCCAACGAAGAATTGAATAGCAGCTAACAAATTGAGCATAACTATGCCCTTCATTAGCTTTCTCCCCTTTGACATTCTTATGAATTAGCTGACATTATTCTTCCAATATTCTTCACATACTGTAAGCTCTGAACAATAATCCATGTATGGGAAAATATTTGGCAACTCTGTACACACTTGCCAAACATTCAAATTGATATACACACTTCGTACCCTTTCCATGCTTATTCAAGTGGATTTTTGTGCACCGCCATCTGAGAAATCGATGTGGAGCATAAGCGCATGTCTCTCGATAGATGAAGAATGGTGGATACAAAATGAGATAAATAGACAAATTTAAGATTTAAGATTGAAAAATGATACAAAAACGGTGGATTCTCCTATTCCAGCCTTGAGAAGATTGAACGGTGGATTCTCCTATTCTAGCCTTGAGAAGATTTAAGATTGAAAAATGCTACAAATAGACAAATATAAAATTTTGTCTCTTCTAATTAGTCTTACCGATTCCATAAGGATCAAAATAAAATAAATTAACAGAAATAATTGAAGGCATCATTAAAAAGATAAGAAACCATATAGAAATTCATTAAATCACACCTGATAAGAATATCATGTCCTCAACTCTAGCTTAGCCTTCATTTGTGACATCATTGAAAGGCCTGGCATTAATTTTATTTTCATTAATTTAGTTTAATTTAATATTAATGTCCACCAGACTCTAACAGTGGGACTGATTTAAGAAAAAGACAAACAAAAAGAAAAAGAATACATGAGAACCTAACAAGGAGAAAGGGAATACAGGAGCACCTAACAAGGAGAGAAACGGAATATAGATGACAGGGTAATAGAAGAATTTCATATTACAATTACTAGATGACAGAAATGAAGAAAGAAGGAAAACATATTGCTTAATAAATTAGGAGTTAAGATAGATCTGGCATAGAGTGACAGACTATGACAGATTTACAAATATTTCTGTAGTCACATACAAATGTAGCATGATTTACATCCTTTCTCCACCTCCTTTCAAAAAGCATCCATATCTTAAAATTATATATTTAAAATTTAAAAAAAAATAATCCCAGCTTTACACATTTCTATGTTATAATAATTATCTTAATTATCTTATAAAAACTACGAAGTTAGAACATGAGACACGAAAGACTCGTCACAAGCTAAAAGAAACACAAACGTTTCCATCTTTTCTTATAAAACCCCATAAGTGACGAAGGTTATATACTAAGAAACATAATCAATCTGTACAAGTCATATGTCAAAGAAATATAGATTGACAAGATGTAAGTAGTTATACTAAAACCCTACATCAAAGAAATATAGATTGACAATATGAAAGTGGATATTCTAAAAATCCCACATCAAATCCCACATCAAAGAAACATCGATTGACAAGATGAAAGTGAATATACTTCAAAACCCTTACAAGAGACTAAAGATATACTAAGAAACGTATTGACCGGTGATATGTTACTAAGAAACATATTCGTTGGAGATATGTTGTACAAGTCATATGTTGCTGGAGATATGTTGTACAAGTCATATGTCAAAAAAATATAGATGGACGAGAAGTAGGTCACTGCGTCTCATAAGCGCATGCCTCATCAATTGAAGTAGGTCGCTGCGTCTCGTAATCGATTAAAAAAGTTTGGTCTGGTCACTTGTGAATCGAAGTTCATATCTCTATCCAGCAGCATATTGAGATCGAACCCAGGGGGAAAGAGATGCATCATAAGAAGTGGAGGTAGTGGAAAAGGCATAAAGAGCATAGGGAGCATCTCATTTTCTCTCTTTCAATATGTACGTAGGTATGCACATTGAAACACCCAAGCATGCGTATGTGTATAGGGTAGCGCGGGGGTTCATTTGGAAGGAACGCGGTCTATCCCTTTGTGATACTAGGGTCTCTTTATGCTTTTTTAGTATTCCAGGTCATTTAAGGGTTGACATTACCTGCATTACTCACGCTTTTACATCAGATGCACACGAGAAAAGGAAATATTTAATTAATCTTATTCTTAATAAGTTAAAACCACTTTGCACCGAAACTCAAATGTATTTCCACGTGAAGCCTTTCTTGCAACGCATTGGAATGTCATCATTTAGTGGTCTGTGTTGGATTTCCCGGTTGTCAGGCATGAAGCAACTGTCAGTGTGGAGGTGAATGCATTTCTAATTTTTCTTACTGCGCGTTCACATCATTGCCCATCCATCATAATTTTGAGCATCCTATGGAATTGGGATTCCAGTTTTGTGTGTTATTCTTCTCCTTGGCCGGCCAGTCTCTACCCACGTCAATTCTCCTGTCATTTATGAGACTGTCGACTGCATGGCTCCTTTTTCTATGTTGTTGTTTCCAGAACCTTCTTCCAACTGCTGTTGAGCATTTTTTAATGCTATCCTCCTCGAAACGGTCCTTTCCTGTCAGGTGGCAGCTGACCTGCGTGCCCGTGACTACGTATTCGTGTTCAGTGGAACATTCTTCGATATTGTCACAGTGTGGCACATTGTTTAAGTTATCGTGCCTGCTTCTCTGCCAAAAAAACGACTACTCGGTGCTAGTTGTAAACCTAAAGTTTTCCTAATTTGCACCACATCTTCATATGTTTCAAGTTTGTATATTCATTCCAGTTTATGTGGGTAACCACACCTCTCAATGCCAATCTGATTGCACGTGTATACTGCCAGATGAATACTCACAATGTTGCGTCCACGTCATGATAATCCACTAATATTTTGTTTGTTGGCCAAAATTACACCGCTTATTGTTGATGTAACACGAGTTTTTCATATTCCACCTTCGATATGCAGGTTTAAAAAAAAAATTATATATCTCAGTTGATCTTAAAATTGTTAACACAGTGCATACCAAATCCCAGTCAAGCAACCAACCACATTTCATCAGCAGATTACTTCGTTCTACAGAGCAACTATATATGGTGATATTCACTGATTCGAGAGAATTAGATGCAAATGTACGAAGATGATCACCCATCTCACATTTCTGAAATGTTGCGGAGACAACTATCTTATCCCTGACTGCACTATTATTGAGAATCCTCTTCACAATAAGAGGAACAATGATGTGTTCAAGAAATGGAGCTCTTGCTAAGTTAAAAGTGAACCCAGAAACACTAGATTTGAGATTGATAGACTATCTCACATAGCTTTGTCCCTCCATTTGAAGCTAGTTGATTTCCTTAAACACGATCTTTGGGTGATGATTGACTGTGGCTCTTTCTACAAAGCAGAGAAATTAAATATATACATGTCCAAGACTCCTCGAAAATTAAAGACTCGTTATACAAAGCAAAGAAATTAAAGATATACATGACCAAGACTCCTAGCAATGTTCAACCAAACAAATTTAATAGCTATCACATTGAAAATTTAATAGCTATCACTGCTTTTACCTTTCCATATGACAGAGATAGAGATAGATGGGGACATCCAGAAAGTACCAATGTGATGGCATATTCTCTCTACTTGATTTATGGTAAATGCTTTCTTATATGTAGAAATAACAATAAGAGGTCATAGATGTTACTCTAAAATAGCTCACATATCTTCAAATATTGTTTCAATAGCATTAGAAGCATCATGGTGTGGTTATATTTCTCTATCCCACAGAAGACTATTAGTTTAATGTAAAATTTAAGACTCGCCCCTTGTGTCTTTATTGCTATCAATTATGTCAATTTTCCTTAAATATTATGTCATTATTTCTCTATATTTCAACTTTGCTATACTCGTGCATTTATTATAATGACCATATCAATTATCTCTGTGGCTATAAGGACAATCTCTCATTGCTCTCTTCAACATCGAATGTATGGCTGATCAAGCTCTTTATAAATAATATTTTTTCTCTCAAAATCCTTCATTTGGATGGCAATATATTAATTAGAAAACAATTTTATAAAGACCTGATTTTGTTGTCTTGACAATATTAACTAATTAGGTTGAAAGAAAGATAGTGATAGGGAGGTTAGGTTGAAATAGGGTTTTGGTTTTGACATGTTAAAATATGGGGAACAATTTAAGAATATACCTTGAAACATTTACTCTATAATTTAGTAAGCTTGCACTGTCTATGTTGATACTTAATTGCAGTTAGCATGATTGGAAGGATTAGATGTCGGCTATGTTGATACGTAATTGCAGTTAGCATGATTGGAAGGATCAGATGTCGGCTTAGCGTCAGTACTAGAATCCTTGGAGTTTTGCCTGAAGATTTGTGGATCAAGGCTATTATTTTGGAGTATTTGTTGAAGGCGATCAATCAAATCCATATGCTTCAGCATTTAGTTGGAAGTGGTTGTGCCTTATTGAGCAATGCATATAGCTCACAACTAGAATATGAAAGGTCAGCAGCTAATAGTATTTGATCAATTCTGAAAATGAATCTCTGCATTTGATATGTTATATGATTTGTTTCTGAAGCTTTATAAGAGATCATTTGTTTAGGTAGATCGAGTAATAAGGCTATCTGATAGTTTTTTTAAATGAAACTATTAGTGGGCTAGTTATTTGGAAGTATGAAACTATTAGTGGGCTAGTTATTTGGAAGTGACCCAATATATAACACGTATGTTTTTTTTCAGGACTACATCATTTTATTTGGAAGTGACCCAATATATAACACGTATGTTTTTTTTCAGGACTACATCATTTTTTCTTTTTGTAGCTGCTGAACAGTAGATAATAGCTATGGAAAAATGGTTTCCAGATTTCAAAGTGGCAGTTCATGAAGCTCAAAAATGCTTGGAAGATTGCAAAAGGGTTAGAGGATTGGTAAGTCATACAAATGAGAGTTGAGATGTCAATGTGATGTGCCTTTCTGTTGGAATCATTCATGTTTGAAATTTGCATGATGCATGTATAGCTTCTTAGTTTGTTTCATGAGATGTTCAATTCATGACTTTTGATCAACACGAAATATCTATAGCCCATTATTACTTGATTCTAAACAAAACTACTACTTACATCAATAGACCAAAAAATTGTTGTCCTTCTAACATTAATCTACATATTCGCTTTTTTAATTTTAGTTTGTAGAAGTCACCACGTGTTCCTCAATTTTTCAAAAGCACATTCTAACAATGGTCAAAGTGGTCAAGAAATTTATATTCTGAATGCAAAAGAAGGCATCAAAGTTTATATAGTGGCCAATAGGTGCAACTTCGCTTGAGAATATTAAGGAGGGATTTTGCCTTAAATGGGTCACCTAAAACTTGAGCTTCAATACAATGAGTCATCCATTTATTGGTGCAACTCTGATATGTTACATCAATTGCTTCATATTGACTTTCTAGATGTGTTAACTTGGGTATGGAATTATATCATTTTATAGTGGTGTATTTTTTGTTGTGTTTTGCATTTTTTTAATATTTTTAAATCATTAACTTGGAGTTATTTCACAATAGATTTCTTTAAGAAAAAAATTAGTGATGTTCCGTGTTGTTTTTGCATGCTTGGAATTGTATAAAAAGTCTTTAAACATATGGGACACAATATGCTAGCTTACCTGTTCTCTTGATGATTGTAAGTAACAACAATCCTTGGTGGATTTATACTAATCTTGTATGTTGCTTATATATTTATAGTACTTACCTATTTCATTTTTCAGGAAATTCCTTCCAGGGAAAACAGTCACATTTTCAATGTTGGCAATCCTAATAATGAGGTCACCGCAGTTGGAAAAAATAATCATTGGAGTTCAAAAAAGTTGTTTGAATAGCTTTTTGAATAGTTTCTTGTGCTTCTCTTGTTTTCAATAGTATTGATTTATAGTGCTTGTTTAGTTTTCATTAACCTTCATTAACATTTCATCACAACGGAAGCAAAAACTATGCTTCCTTTGTTCTGTGACCAGTCTACAATAAATCCGCTCCTCAGTTAACATTAGAACGAACTTGGAGGAACAAACAGGAGGATGAACTAGGTGAAATGATTCCAAAGAAAGCCCATATGTCTTATTTCCATTTGTGCATATGTAAGTGTAAAAAACAACTCATCTTATAGGCTTAGGCCAAGCCTAGATATACATTATTAAACTGTTGTTACAACATTTTATATCATCTTTTGCTATCTTGTTTCCATATGCTTAAAAAAGCTTCGATATCTATTTTAGTTATTGTGTAAACAGGTTAGTGAATCAGTTCTATTTACTTTACTTATAACAATGTGATATTTTTGCTTTTTCAAATTAGTAAAATGTTATAATAATAATAACCAAATGTCAGCGCCATTGGTCATCACCATCTACTAGGGTTACATTCTGCTTGTTACCTGCTCCACTTGACTGACATGAGTTTAAAAGGGATGAGGCTGGGTACTAGTCCCAAGCAATTTTGATGGGTATAGCTACACCTCATATTGGGTAGGTGAGCAAACAAAGTCTACCCTATGTAACCCATTAGAGGAAGTTTCTTAAAGCATTTCCAAAAAAAAATGTGTAATTTCATGCCAATATGAATCTTAGAAATTTTGCACTTTTATAGGTGCTCTACATTTATGTTATATATGAGAATTAAAAAATGAATGTAAGTTAAGATAACACCGATAATTCAAGGATATGCTACTTTGTTGTTTATTCAAGCACGTTTATATACCTACTGAAACTAATGCTTGGATTCTGGAACATGACAATTATAAAGAGAAAATTCTCAAGTATTACAATGAGAAAAAAATACAGATTAAATATATAGGCTCTATCTTTTGCATAGCCTCCTTTACTAAACCATTTAATTTATTATATATCTTGGACTCCAGAGAATTTTTTTTGATTATTTGTTGGCAAATCTTAGGGTTAAAATGTGTCTCTCTGCTTTTTTCATGTCCCCACATTTTCACTGTGGCTTAGGGGGTCTGCATTGACCAGCTTGGGAGGTCCACACCATCTAGGTTGGGGCATATGTACCTAAGATGTCATATAAAATCCACAATGAATAAAATTATGTTCAGATTGATTTGTTGCAAAGAGGTCTTTAATACTAGCACGTTAGGCAACATGAAATTATATAGCAGGTACATGCATGTTTTTTAATCAATATACTGGAATGAGTTCCAACATATTGAATCCATTCTCCAAAATTCTCTTTTGAAAGAACATGTGAAACTAAGTTTAGATAGTAAATTTTTATGTCCCTAGGATTTGCTCAAATCGTACATAATGATGGTGAAGAGAATTATGATCCAGGAATTTTAATAGGCATGATGCAATCATAGTTAGAGAACATTTTTAATTACCATAGATTAGTGTTTAAATATTTATAGGCCTACTGCATTATTTTTTGCAAGCAAGTTTATAGGCCTGTTAAAACTAATCCATGCAAGGTAACAATTCCTATGATTGTAAAGTACAACCAACAAGAATAGAAATCTTCCCCTGCCAAGTACAACCAACAACTCAGATAATTGCCCGTGTAAACTACAACTAGCAAATTCATAAATATGCCTTTGTAAGGTACAGTCAACACAACATAAAACTATCCCTTTAAATCTATGTAGACTTAATTGAAAAGACGCCTAGAACAACAAGGAAGGTGCTCTATCAACAATGATTGGACATACTTCTCTTCTAAGCAATTGTTTGTCACCATTGTGGAAAGCAATGGTGATGTTGAACCGTTATCCTTTAAGGACCATTATAATTTTTTTTTTACAATTTTAATTGAAATGGCAATGGTCCTTTATGTTGCGTCATTAAAAGATTTTCAAAATGAAAAGCGGTGACAATCTCATAGTGGTTGTCACCATTGATATGTTAATGGAAATATCCTCAATAGTGAGGGTCATTGTAAGGCCCTCATCATATGTCATTGGTGACGTACAGTTTTTTGGTGATGGAGGCCCTTAGGTCCATCACCAAAACTTCATATAAATTGGTTGGTGAGGGTCACTATTTGTCACTAATAATCCTTATTAGTGTCGAATATTGAATGTCACCACACCACATCTACTTTTGGGGACACAGCCATTGGTGACATTCACATTTTGGTGACGTCCTCCTTTTTCACCATCACTAATGCAATTATGGTGACATGTCTCAACCCTCACCAATGATCGGTCATTGGCCGTCACCATATATGCATCAAATGGTGACGGTCATAACCTGGAATAATCATAATTATTGGTTGCGGGCCTTGAATGTAACCACATTCCCCCACTTAAGGTAATGGTCATAACCTGGAATAATCATAATTATTTGTTGCGGGCCTTGAATGTAACCACATTCCCCCACTTAAGGTGATGGTGCCTTTGGAAACACTCAGGTTTTGGTGACGGAACCCCTCTTGACCATCACCAAATGAGCTTATGGTGACATTTTTGGACCCTAACTAATGACCTTTTTTTGTAGTGCTTTAATACAATGATTGAATTTATGTGCCCATCCTTGAAATTTTTTTGTGCTAAACTTGTCTCCAACGTGAATCCATTAGTCACAAACTTGGTTGATCTTTGATTCTTCTTTTAGGAGTTGTTGATCCCCAACAATTGTCCTGCTAGTTGGGGAATGTTGGAAATGATAATAAAAAATCTCTGTGCATAATTTTTGAGCTTTCTAGGTTTTATGAAACTATTGGCATGAAGGTTTGTTCTAATACATAAGTGTAGGTTGTTTCATAATTGCAGGGATTTCCACACCATCATCTTGGGAAATGAGCAGGTGCTGTTAACCTGGAATCCTCTGTTGGAACTATTATGACTTACACACAAGTTTGTTGATCAAGTCAAAGATGATAACCAAATATATAGGAGCAATTGCCATCACCCTCGATAGTGTAATGTTTCTCTAGATATAAAAAGAACCCCCCCAAAAAATACTCTAGATACATTACTCTAGATATAAAATACATCTACAGAATAGAGTTGTGCCTCAAGGCCCTACTCTTAGATTTGCCACTAGATCCTAAAACTATATTGAATTTGATACAAGACTAACCAATCTGACAAATATTTAAAGCATATTGTCAATGACTCCATTCTCAATCATATTGGGGTTATCTGTTCAGAACACGATGATTTTTCATTGTGTTTTGCTATGGCAATGAACCAGGCTTTGAATCAGATTACTAGAATTTCTATATCCCTTATCTGGAGCAAGTACATTTTTTGTTTGGAACTTTTTCTAACTTTGCAAGGAAATATATGGATTTGATAGGATTAATAAATCTCACTTGGGATTCTCTTATATAATCTTATATAGGATTTTAAGTATACTCTTAGGGAGTAGTTATCAACTAGAAAAAAAAGGTGGCCACTTTATCAGAAAGGGAATTTAACTTGGATGAATTATATATGAATATGTCCATGTGCCTTAGCCTTTCTACTATGATTGTAAAAATAGTTGATTTTTTTAAAAGAAATAGCTTATTTGTTTTACATTGTTTATAGACATAAGAGGTAGTTCTAAGTAGCTATGATACTTATCCCACTTGCTTAGTAAAATATTCACCAATACTTTACAAAGTTTTATAATTTAATGAAAGTTATAGAATTTAAAATTTACAAAGTTTCAAGGTCTAATTATTTGAAGGGTGCTAGCTCAATGAAAGAGCACTTGCTTTACACGCAAGAGGTTGGTGGTTCAATTCCATCATTCCCTACTATTCATATGGAATGGTGATGATCACTATGTGTTCCTAAATATGTATCAATAGTGAGGGTTGTTACAAAGACATAATCAAAAGTAAATTTTTATATATGAAATAGTGACGGTCAACAAGCATCGCCATATATAGGCATCAATAGTAACGGCCATGAAAGGTCCATCACCATAAATCATTGTTGTTCATAAATGGTGACGGTCATTATCCATCATTATAATCATTATTCATGACAGAACTTGAATGTCACCACATCACCTATACTATTGGTGATGCGGCCTTTGGCGACATTCAGTTTTTTATGACGAAGGCTCTTTTGACCATCACTAATGAGCTTATGGTGACATTTTTCAACCCTCACCAAAATATGCAATGGTGATGGTCAACGAACGTTACCATAAAAATAGTGAGGGCCATGAAAGGTATTCATATGAAATGGTGATGGCCCTTATGTGTCATATAATCATTATCCATGATGGAGCTTGAATGACACCACATCACCTATACTTTTGGTGATGAGGCCTTTGGTGACAAACACTCTTTTGACCCTCACCATTGAGCTTATGGTGACCTTTTTCGACCCTCACCAATGAACTTTTTTGTAGTAGTTCCAAGGAAGGACTCAAAGGTGTACCCTTCACATTCTAAATGCAATTAAGGATTTGATACTCATGCACATTAGGAGACACAGTAATAAACTTGTGGACACATTATCAAATCAAAAAGTGGTACATATTTAATAAGAAGTGTGCCATAAAAATAGTCAACCACTACAAGCAATGCTTTTCAACACATGGCACATCACATGCAATGTGTTGAATTAATTATGACACACTGTATAAGCTACACAATTTTAATAACAATATATAAATTATTTGTTCTTCATTAAATTTTAATGCACTAGGGCACCATAAAAACCAAAAAACATTGTAAACGCCGTGCTCAATTAATTTTAATTCACCGGTTATGCAACATAATTACAGTAACAATAAAGCAGAATGGTGTGTCATATTAAATAGAATGCATTGGTGCATTTTATAATATATAAGAACCGAATGTTATTTATTATGAGCTATATTATGTCAGTGCATTGTTGTATATTGATCACTATTGTTGTAAATAAATCGTAAGCATCGTCAATGGTGCGCACATTGTCATACAATGCATTGGTATTAGCATGCCCATGTGTAAAAATACTAGGGAATACATGTTGAAAAAAATTTTAAAAAATATTTATTGTATCAAGTAGTGCATATATCAATATACAGTACACTGGTCGTACTGTGCACTAAATTAATATTCATATCAATGTGTTAAATAAACTAGTTGTTGCACCAATAATGGTGCACATATCTATTTAAACTCATAAGTATCACAATGTAGTAACAAATTTAAATCTATTTTCTATTCATAGTGGTGTGTCAGTTAATATATAGTGCATCTGGCAGCCGATGCACTGCATGACCATATGGTTTCCCTGAATTTGGTGCACTGTATAAATTTACAAGGAGCATAATGACTTACGGTGTGAGTTGAACATTTTTAATGCACAGGGCATAATGTTTTTTTTCCAAAAATGGTCAATCTCAATTTTGATTTTTAATCTGCTAAAATTTTAAATAAGAATGTAGGAAAGACATTACATGGACACTTGCTCATTAATGAGGAATGGTTTCGATGTACACAAGAAATGAAAATTTCCAACTATTTCTAAAAATTCCAATGCCACATATGAAGTACTGGATAGGTGAAATCCAACAAGAACAAAGTACCAATGGTAGGGAGTGTCAATAAATCCACTTCTTGGGTGGTCTACAACATTAAAGTTGGGTGAAAATGATTTCTCCACCAAGTAATTGTTTTTAACCATGTTTTGGTGCACACAATATATATATGAACCAATGCTTTCATAAGGCCTAAATGCATTGCAAATGAATCAAAAATAAAAAATATGATTTTTGTTCGGCAATTTTTTTTATTTTACCTTGTTTTAGTGCACTTAAATTACGTACGCACCGATGCTTTCATAAGACATAAATGCACTAGCAATCAATATATAAATATAATAAATGTCTTTTTTTCATCATGTTTTCTTTACCTTATCCTAGTGCTCACGATTATAATATGTGTTGATGTGTTTGTAAGACATAAACGCATCGAAAATGAATATAGAAATTTTTAAATCGGTTTTTTTCTACATGGAAATGTTTTTTATTTTACCCTATGTCGATGCTCAATCTTAACATATGCATCAGTTCCCTTGTAAGACACAAGAACTTTTAAAGAATATAAAAATATAAAATATGGTTTTTTTCGTTCAACATTTTTGTGAACGTATTTTTCATGCGCCGCATATAAATACGCACTGGTGTGTTAGTAAGATATCAACGCACTAGAAATTGATATAAAGATATAAAAATGGTTTTTTTGTCCTACATTTTTTTTTATCTTATCTCAATGCCCCAATTACCAAACACACCAAGGGGTTACGAAGACATAAATGCACCACCAATGAATATAAAATATATAAAAATGGTTTTTCCATCCATTTTTTCTTGATTTTACCCTATTTCGGTGCTTTCGATAATGATAAGCACTAGTGCATTTACATAATTATAAAACACCATTTAGTGTTGTTGTTGAAAACAATATGTTTGTGTGTGTGTACATACATACATACATACATACACACATACACACATACACACACACACACATATATTCACATTCAACAAAGAATTTTGAAGTTGGTGCATTGTGTTATATTGTGTGCACTAGTGCTTCTAATGTGGGAGCGCACTGTAAAATTTGGATATATACAAGCTTCATTTAGAAACACCTAGTTAAACATCCACCCTCCCACCTCCGCTAGTGACCTCCACAATAAATAGATAATTGGGCTATTTTTAGAGGAGATTTTGCAAAAACTTCCACTAGAAGGTGTTTTCCTTGTAGTGGGTGTGTGTTCAAAAGGATGGGCATCTCTTTCAACAATGGATTCCAAAGTGTTATAACCTCTTGAATGCATGATTTCATGGCACTTAATTTTGAAGTCACATGCATCATAATGGTTTGGCACTTGGCCCCTAACAGAATAACAAGATATCATTAATGTGTTAATCCTCCCCTATACAGAGTGCCTGGCTCGTAGTTGTGTTAAGATCCTAATGGACAGCCTTCACTAACACCTCGGGGTTTTGGTGTAACGGTTTGTATCATTTAGTATCAGAGCCTCCACCCAGGTTCAAGTCACAGAGCGGGTGGCAACGTCGGCATTGCAGTGTTCGCCCGAGGCTCGTATGGCGCAAAGGGGACACCACCGTATGGGCCCACATCCAGCCCAGAGTTTGGATTGCAGAGCGTGGTGGGATGTTAAGATCCTAATGGATGGCCTTCACTAACACCTCGGGGTTTTGGTGTAACGGTTTGTATCAACTCGGTCTTCTATGCTCATGCACTAGGTATTATGGAGGTATTAACTCCCCTTGGGAATAGGGTGGGATATTTTTGTCTAGAGAAATCCATGCATTACTTCACACTACACATTTCATTGACTTTTCCTTCCTCCTGACTCCCGAGCTTGTTTGTTGGATCCTTTACTATGATATCAACAATCAAGCTTGAACCTGGGACAACTTTGGTTCTTAAGCTCATCCATCAATTGTGGCTTCTTATTTCTCAGTAGTCAACCTAGAAGTATTGGTTGAGGGAAATGCTTTATGTTTAAATTTGCTTCTTGTTTAAAAGGGACCTCACTCTCCTCCAAGAACAAGTTATCCTTATGGTTTGAAAATTCCTTTCAGTTTTGAATTTGCTGTGATAATAAAGGGGTTTTCTCCGTTTGCTAGAGATTCCAAAGCAATGTGTCTCACTTCAATTGGATTGTGAGGGGAACAGTCTCCCCAAGGGGTAGTAATGCCATCATGGAAAGTAGAATTCCTTGTGGTTTGGGCCGAACTCAAGGATATTAAGGCTATGTTGATAGTTTTATGGTCTTGTTGGGATGGAATGGTAGATTCCATGCATCAAAATTATTATCACATTTCTCTTTTGGATATAATAATGGATGAAATGGAGGGAAATGTGAGAGAGTAGGGTTGTCAGATAGACAAACAACTAGAAGATATGCACAAATAACTCAATTTGGATCATGAAATCCACTGTGAGGATCACTACACTGTAGCTTGGAGGGATTCAAAGGAAGGTTCTGTTTGTTATCCCATGAAATAACTCATTGATCTGGGTTCCTCTAGGAAATATGGTTGATGTTTTCCTTTGATGGCTCTATACTGGTTCTCTACATTTTGTTTATGTTATATATTACTCATGTGTTGTCTTACTAAGATAATATATTCATCTACATAGTTCTAGAAGTTTTGCAACAATTGGAAAAATGTTGAATTTCCCCCCTCCCTATCCCTCTTACTCTACTTCCCCTCCCCTCCCTCCCCCTTTCCCTTTCCCCTCCCTCCCCCTTTCCCTTTCCCTCTACATATTCCCCTTCCCTTCATCACCACTTCCCCTTCCATTACTCCCTCCCCTGTGCTCCCCTTCCTTAACTACCCCACCACCCTTCCCCGACTCCCTCCACCCACCCTCCCTAGCTCACTCTACTTGCTTTCCCTCACCCACCCTACCCCTCCTTCCCCCCTGCAACCCCCTACCCATATCCCTCTCCCCACTATCCCCTCTCTCACTCTCCCTCCCTCCCTATAAAATATACCTTCCCCGCAGTTGTCTCCTTTCCCTCCCCCTCCATTCCACACCCTCTCGATCCCATCCTCCTTCTCATCCTTCCTCCCCCCCTCCCTACATAGCCCTGCAACCTACCCCTATTCCTCACCCTAGCCCTCAATACCTCCCCCTCCCTATCTCCATCCTCCGCCTCCCTCCCCCCTCCCTCTCCCATACCCCTCTGCCTCTCCCTCTCCTCCTCCCTCTCCTCCCTCCACCTTCCCCTCATTTTCTCTTCCCGTCATCCCCCTCTCTCCCTCTCCCCATCCCGCACCCCCCTCAACATATCCCTCTACCTCCATGCCTCCAACACCATCCCCCCTCTCCATATCCCTTTCTCCCCCTCCTTTCCCATCCTCATCTGCCCCCTTACTACCCTCCTTGACCCTCTCCATCTATGTTTCCTCCTCCCATCACTCCCTCCCAGACACCTACACCCTCCCCATGACCATGTTCCTTTCCCCCCTTTTCCTCCATCCCCCTCCCTCTCTCTCTCCCTCCCCCTCCCACACCCACCCATCCCTTACCCCTCTCCATCCCCCCGTACAAACCCCTCCCCATTTCCTTATCAATTTATCCCACACCCTTCACCTCCCCATCTCCATTATCCCACCCTCCCTCTCCCTTTCCCCCCTTCCCTATGCCCAATCCCTCCATGACCCTTTCCCACACCCCCTCCCCATGTGCCTCTCTCCCCTCCTTATCCCCCTCCCCCTTTCGCTACCCCCCCCATCGCTACCCTACTCCCTCCCTTAGCACTACCACTTCTCCCTTCCCCTGACCTAACACTCCCTCCCTCATCTCCCTCCCTCTACTTCTCCCTCTGTCCCTCCCTTCCCCGTTCCCTCCCCACCCCATGTACCCTACACATCTCCCTCCCCCTATCCCCCCTCCCTTCCCCTCCCCCTATCCCTCCTACTAACTCCTTCCCCCTCCCTCTCCCTTCCCCGTCCCCCTCTATGTCTCCTCCTCCATCCCCCCCCTCTCCATCCCACTCACTCTCTCTCCCACTCCATCTCTTCCCCTCCCCCTTCCCCCTCCCCCTCAAACACCATCCCTCCATTCCCCTCCCAATATCCCCCTTCCTTCCCCTCCCAATATCCCTCCCTCCCCTCCCTTCTCCTCCCCATATCCCTCTCCAACCCTCCCTCCCCACAATCCCTCTCCAACCCTCCCTCCCCACAATCCCTCCCCCTCCCCCTCTCCCTCCAACTTTCCCTCCCCTACTCACCACCCCCCCTACATCACCCCCCTACTTTCCCAACCCCTCCCCTACATCACCCCCCTACTTTCCCAACCCCTGATCCTCTCCCTTCCCCTCCCTATGCGTCCATCCCCCCCCTCTCCCACCACCTCACTCCCTCTCCATCTACCCCCTCTTTCTCCCCCTCTTCCTCTCCCTCACCCCCTCAACCACCCTCCCCCTCCCCCACTGTCTCTCCCTCTCACTCCCTCCCTACCCCTTCCCATATGCCTATGCACCTCCTTCCTCTCCCAAAACCTCTCCCTCCATCACCCTTCCCTCCTCTACCCTTGTCCCCTCCCCCACACCCCCCCTACCCTCCTTCCTTCACTCCCACCATAACTTCCCCTGCTCCCTTCAACTCACCTTACTTGCTCCCACCCCCCTTCCCTTTCACCCAACCAACCTCTCCCCCCTCTCTGCTTTCGCTCCCTCTTTACCCTACCCCCCTCCCTCCCTCTCTCCCTTACACTTCCACTTCCTATATTTCTCTCCCCCTCACTCGCTTGCACCCCCTCCCCTCTCTAAAACCCCTGCCCCCTTCATCCATCTCTCCTTCTCTCTCCCACCCACTCCCTCCATTTATCCCTCTATCCCTTATGTTCCCCCTTCATATCTTCCTCTCCCCTCCTCCTCCCCTCCCCATCTCCCTCTCCTTACTCCCCCTAAAACCCCCTACCCCTCTTCCTCTCACTCTCACCCCCTAGAATCCCCTCCCTCCTCCTCCCACTCACTGTGTTTATCCCCCCAAACCCCCTCACCCTCTCCCTCTCACTCTCCCCACTCCATCCCCCTCCCCCTCTCCCCTTACTTCCCTCACTACCTCTCCCTCCTTCTCCTCACTACCCATGCCCCTCCTCCCTTCCCCTCTCCCTCTCCCCCCTCCTTCTCCCACCCTTATTGCCTCTCCCTCCCTCTCCATCTCCCACCCCACCTTATACCTCCACCTCACTCCATCTCCACCTCT
The DNA here is from genome assembly GCA_027924585.1 of Larix kaempferi. Lineage (NCBI taxonomy): Eukaryota > Viridiplantae > Streptophyta > Pinopsida > Pinales > Pinaceae > Larix > Larix kaempferi. The sequence continues at coordinate 13,524,004 of BSBM01000684.1, read as the reverse complement.
TCCCTCATCATCCCCCTCTTCTCCCTAACCCTCCCCCTCTCCCTCCCCCCATCCAACACCATCCCCCTCTCCCCTACGACTCCCCTTCACTGGATCCAACCCCCTCCCTTTCCCTTCCCCAGCCTCTCTCCCCCCATCCCCCATATCCTTCCCCCCCCCCCTCTTCTCTCCCCTATATCCCTTTATCCTCCTCCTCCTCCTCTCCCTCTCACCCTCTCTATCTCCCTGACCTCATCTTTCTCTCCCTTTCTTTACCCATTCCTCTCTCCCTCTCCCCACTCCTCCGCTCTCCCTACAACTCAATCCCTCCCCCTCTCTACCCCTCTCCCTCTCCCATCCACCTAATAATTTCTCCCACCCTCCCTCTTTCCTCCCCTCCCTCCCTCCCTCCACCCGCATCCCTTGCTCCCACCCCCTCCCTCTCCCTCACCCACCCTATAGCTCCCCCTCCTTTTCTCACACCCACTCCCTCTCCATCACCCACTCTATATTCCCCCCTCCACCCCTCTCCCTCCCCTCTCCTCTCTCCTTCTTTTCCTCTCCCTCCTCCTCTCTATCTCACCCTCCATCCCTTAATCTGTCCCCTATCCCCTACCTAAATGTCTACCTCTCTTCCTTCCTCTACGGCTTCCTATTATCCTCTCCCCCATCCTCCCCCCCTCCCTACACCTCACCACTTCCCCCTATTCCTATCTACTCCCTCTAATCCTATTCCTCTCCCCCCCTCTCCCCCTCTCCCTCCCTCTCAACCACCCCCACCCCCTCCACCCCCCTCTTTCCCCTCCCCCTCCATCTCTCCCTCATGCACCCCACATCAACAACCTTGCTCCCTATTCTCCCCAAAACTTGCTCCCACACCTGTATTTCCCTTACCCAACCTCTCCCCCTCCATCCCTCTCTCCCTCCCCTCTCATCCCGCCCTCTCTCCCACTCTTCCCTCCCTCTCTACTTGCTCCTCTTCCTTCACTCCCCCCGTTCCTTCCCCTACACTCCCCCTCACTCATTCTCACCCCCTCCCTTTCCCTCACTGAGCCTCTCCCACCCCTTCCCCTCTCTCCCATCCCCTTCACCTCTCCCTCTCTCACCTCATCTCCTCCCTCCATCTCTCCTTCTCTCCCTTCCTATACCCCTTCCTCCCCTCTTATATCCCTCTACTCCCCTCTCCTTGACTCTATTCCCCTTCGTCTGTTCACCCATCCCTCCCCCTCCCTATCTCTCTCCATCCAATCCCTCCCATTACCTCTCCCCCTCTCCCTCCCATTCTCCCTTCCCCTCCACCTCTCCCCCTTCTCCTCTCCCTCTTCCATCCCTCCTACCCTATTCCTCTCTCCCATGCCCCTTCACTCCCCCTTCCCAACCCCTCACTCCCCAACTCCTAGCCCCTCGCTCTCTTGCTCTCTCCCTCCCCCTTCCTCTCCCTACGTCTTCCCCTCTTGATTCCCCCCTCCATCTCTCTCGCCCCTCCCCCTCCACTCCTATCCCCCTCTCCCTCCCACCCTCACTCCCACCCCCTCTCTGGATCTACCTCTCTATCCCCCCTCCCTCTCCCTCCCTCCATCCATCCCTTTCTCCCTCTATCTCACTCTCTCTCCCCCTCCCCCCTCTCTTGTTCTCCCTCTCTCTCACTATCCTTGTATCCCTCTCACTCCCTCTCTCTCCCTTAGTCCCTCTCTTCCTCTCTCCCCCCTCTCTTCCTCCTTCTCTTCTATATCCCTCCTCCACCCTACCTCTCCCCCTCTCCTGCCCTCTCCCTATCTCCCTCTCTCCCCATATAATGCTATCTCCCTTTCTCCCTCTCCCCCTCTTCCTCTCCTTGTCTCTCCTGTCTCTCTCCCTCTCCCTCTCCATTTATTCCCCCCCTCTCTTCCTCTTTCCCTCCCAGTCTCTCCCTTCCCCACCTCCCTTTTCTTCTCCCTCTCCCCCTCACCCTCTCCCCCTCGCTCTCCCCCCTCTCCCTCTCTCTCTCCTTCTCTCCCTTTCCCTCTCCCTCCGACCCTCTCTTCCTCACCCTCTCTCTCTCTCTAATGTACTATCTCTCTTCCCTCATCTCCCTCCTCTCTCTCTCCCTCTCTCCCCTCCCTCACAAATACTCAATATACTCTCTCTCTCTCCCCCCCTCCCCTTATTAATATTCAAACATTCTCTCTCTTTCTCTCTCTCACACACACACACACACACACCCCAATACTCAAACATATGCACTAAGATAAAATACATCATTATCCCTTTCTCGTTCGCTCCCTTATCAATACTCAAACATATACACTAAGATAAAATAAATCATTATTCAAATCAACAAACATACAATTCAAAGAAATTAAAACAAAATTTCAATGTATATCATATCACTTTGAATGCATACAAAAATCCACATTTACATCTCTATAAATAAATAAATATAAGAAATTTTATATCAATTTCATTTTAAAATATATATACATTTTTAATTAAATAAATTGAAAATAAACAAAACAAATAAAGACATTATATATAGTGTTTTCTTAAATATACTATTTTAAAAAATAAAAACATTGTATATAGTGTTTTCCTAAATATACTATTTTAAAAAATATTTATGTAAAAGAATAAAATGCTGCATACAAACATTATAAATAATAGAATTTTACACATTAAATAAAATCAAATAAATTTGAAATATTAAAAAAAAAACATTACATGAAAGAGGTCCTTCTCTTTATTATAACACTATAATAATGATATATATTTATATACCCAATTTTGAATTAAAAAATAAAAATATATAAAACATAATTATTTCTTTAATGCATGATATGACAAATAGTTAATATTAATAAACAATAATAAATACATCTATGATAATATTTATCATGATTTAAGAAAACATTATGAAAAGAGTATCATTATGTTTTTAAGAAAACACTGTGAAAAGAGTATTACTGTGTTGTTTAGTTGTTTGAAAGGAACCTAAAACATTTCAAAAAATATTGAACTAATAATGAACCACTTGGTCGTTTTTATAAATAAGTATAAAAATATTATCAAGATTGATTTTAAAAAAAAATTGTTGTATGCCCGAAGCCCATGCATATTGTTAATGAAAGGAATGCAGCATTAATCCGAAAAACAAGAAGATGATGGCAGAGGCATGTGATGAAGAGAAGACACATGAGATGCCTACTGCCATGCTACTCATACTTCTTGTATTTCGGCCTACAGGAGATGCATATTGCTATGGTGAGGGAATGGAACTATTAGTGCAATAAAAATGATATGTGACACCCACTAACCGATATTGAAAAACTGAATTCTGAAACCCTATATGTAACACCCACTAACAATTGATACGTGACACCCTATTCGGATTCTGCAAATCCGAATTAATTTAACATATATTAGTGGTGAAAGAATTCTCATGAAAATCATCTGCAATCATTAGGAATCTAGAAAAATAAATTCTTTTACCAAAAGTAAGGTAATAAAAATGCTTATTTGACTATTTTTAATTATGATTTGGTTTTGAAATTAATATTTTTTCAAATCATACTGGACCATATCATATAAAAACAAAACAAAAATCCTTGCGTTTTCTGTTACGATTTAGAATTTGCAACATCTAAATTTATGAACAAAGCAGTACCATGGCTTCTTTGAATGAGACTATTTACGCTTACTACTTGCAACCAAAGCGAATGTTTGAATTGCATCTAGTTATCGGATGTTCTGTTTTTTACTTAAAACCTAAATAAAATGCTGCAGATCCGGGGCTTATTGTTCGTTAGTGCAGATTTGAACACTGGCAGTAATTTTGAGCAGTTAAAAACACTGCAGTGAGTAATTCCCTTCCAGAGAAAACAGACGCAGACTCGGGACTAAGACCCAAACGCCGACGTTCATACTCAAGAAAGACACACAACACAAGTTGACAGTCGATAGAGGAAGAGGACGCAAATATTTTGAATTTGTGCAGCGTCAGAGTAAATTCTGTCTTGGTTTTCCGGCGTCTACGACTTCTCTTTCATTCAACGGATATGATATCGCGTCCCAAAAAATTATTCTTTTCTAACGACTTTCATTTTAAATTTGAAAAACTCCATACGGAACTTATGGACCTATTAGTTACCACCATATGCAAACCAATGTTTGCACACTATGCTAATGTGGACAATATTACAATACTCACATGTGGATTCATTTGTAAAATAATGGAGCATGAAATAGATCAATTTAATTATTAAAATTATAATGATTAATTAATTTGATTTTTGGGTTATAGTGTAAGCTAGCATTGCATTTTAAAGTCCATATAGATTTTATTGTAGTTTTCAATGAGAATAATAGCTCTATTTTGTTTAATTTATTTCACTATGCAAACCAATTTTTCTATAGTTTTGAGTTTATTCCATGATTTAGTTTTAATGTTTCCCATTAAAAAGGTGGTTTTCATCATTTACTTAAAACTATAGATCCACGGTGATGATTGACTTGTACGATTGTAGAGTATTGATTTTGTATCATTTATTTAAATTAAAAATATAGAAATTCAATGTTATTATTAATATTTATATTATTGTATTCACATAATTACATTAACATAAGTATATTAGAAGGATGGGGTTGAGTTTATAAGTTTTTATCATTTATTTAAATTAAAAAATAAAAATTTAAAAGTATAGTTTAATTTTTATATTTTGATGTTATTAATATTTATATTATTACATGCACATAATTATGTTAACATAGATATATTAGGATTGTGTTAAGTTATAAGTTTATAATTTGTATTCTTATTTTTTAAAAATAAATATTTTCAACATAAAATGGTTAAGTTTAAATTCGAATTATTGGTTTTAGTGTATTCATGCATTGAAGTATGATAAGCTTGAATTTTGTCATTATATGTTAAGAAAGGGAAATTTTTTTATATTAACAATTTTATATATATATTCAAGATGCGGGTGTGTTTATGCTTTGAATATAAAATTATTTGGATTAGAAATTCTATTTGAGGACACTATTCTATGTGGATATATGGATGTGGGCATGGTGCATGCATTGGATTCTAGGTTGTGGGGGCTCTTTATAGCCAGTTGTTTTATATTAAGCCCCCCTCTTTTCGTAATGATGCGTTGAAGTAATGCATGGTGAATTAGAACATGTTGATAGGATTAAAGGTTGTAGTGGTTGATTGCTAGCAGATTTGTGACCATGACAATGAGTTAACTGTTGTTCCATGCGCTAAAAAAAGTTATTTCTGGCAGCTTCTCATTTAGATTTTGAAAAAGATAGCTATATAATACCAATAAGGGAAAATCATGCAAGATTGGTGATGTGTAGCTTTTAGATAATCAAGAGGGATATATCAACCCTTGGAAGGGAAATTTATTGTCTGTGGATGATTAGAAATAACATCTAGTCATATGCAGACTATTTCCTCCTAAAAACAACGTTGCAGGGGTGTATTTAGCTGAGTTATCAACTATTCCAAGGGAAATTGTTGATTATTTAGGCAACATTAGCTATAGTTGGGGTCGAGATAAATTTTTCCTATTGAAATAAAAAACTAGCAATGACTTGGAATTCTGTTCCTCACAGCTTCCGATTTAGAGGATGAGGATTTTGGGTTGAAACTCTGGATAATCTGAAAAAATGATAAACATCAAGGATATGGCTGGAAGTGTCCTATTACAAGATTTCATCTCATTATATAGTCTGGGTACAACTGTTTTAGGATTGGTATTTTGGCATCCTAGAGGAGATATTGTTAGGAAAAATATTGAATATTCTTTAGAAAGGAACTCATATACAACATGGATATGACATTCTTTACACACTGAATGTGGCCAATGCTGACCCAAGGAAGAAATAAGAAGTGTTTTAGATCTGACAGAAGCGATCTTGTCCCAGTCTGATTTTAAGAATTTTGAAATAAACCTATCAACAAAACCTGAAAAGGAAGTGAGTAGTGATGTTATTTGGGAGAAAGCAACTTCTTCTTTAAATGATGCTCTTGAAGACAAGGGGTGGGATTATTCTGTTGATGAAGGAGGTGGTGAATTTTATGGTCCAAAGATTGATCTTAAGGTTGAAGATGCACTAGGAAGAAAGTGGCAGTGTTAGGAAGTTCAAGTAGATTTCAATCTACCTCAGCGATTTGATCTATTTTATATTGATTCAAGCTCAGAGAAAAAAATATCCACCATGATTCACATGACCATCCTAGGATCTATTGAAAGGTTCTTTGGCATATTGATAGAGTGTTATGCTGGTGACTTTCCTTTATGGATATCTCCAGTACAAGCACATTGTTTACCTATAACAGACACTCAGAAGGTAGTTCCAAAGAAATTAGAGAAAATCCATTTCTAATGGATGAGACTGGTGGTCACTAGAATAAAGTTGTAATCAAAAGGTACTCATCTGGGAGGGGGAAGTCAAAGATGGTTACGTTGACCAGTTTAAATTAATCACCAAATAAGACCTCCCATCATGAGAAGAAATCAGACCATTTGTCAAAATTCTCTACTCAATTGGGAGTGCTAAATTTATTGGTTGTGGTGATGGTGAAGCAATTACGTTAACATACTTAGGGAGCTAACTTCCACCTCATACATCTATTATAAGGATAAAGCACCTTCCTACAATACACCCCAACAAGAAACAATTAGCTAGCATATTCTAAAAAGAAGAATAAGGATACTAATGGAATGTGTGTGAACTGCAACCATAAAAGAATGTTTTCCAGCTAAAATGTGAAAAGTCATTAAAACATTATAAAGAAATCTTAAGCGTGAGGAGTTTGTAAAAAAACATGTCTCAAAGGGATAGAGAGCAAGAGATGAGTGTTTTGCTAAATGGAACGTACAGTTCACTACACAAATAGAGGTGATGCCCAAAAAAGAACATGTTTAAACTAAACGTAGTCTGCATTGCTATTTTCAAACTGACACACCTATTGGTTAATAAGAGACATGTGTAAGGGAAGAGTTAGTCTTATTGGAGAAGTGTTGAGTATGGTAATACATGCATATATTTGGAAAGCTAGTTCTTCCATTTCTTTAAGATAAATCTAATTTTTTGTTCCTTTGTAGATATTGCTTCACCATTCTTTCTTCTTTCTGTTGGTTTTTTAGATGGTTTGTAGTGGTTGATATCCTTTTCCCCATATTCTAACTGATTTGGGTTTTATTCACTAAATTCATTGCCCGCAGATGTGGAGAAATGAATCTTCTCTTATTTTATGTCCATTAGCTAACCTGATTTTATCATCCCCTCATTTTTGTTGTAATAATTCATTTTAAGGCTTTCACTCGTATGTTATAAGGTCAATTTTTTAAACTGAAACTAACATCTAATATCTGCATATAGGTCAACCCATCATTTGCTTTTACCAAGGAAGAGGTCGAATACTTAACGAACCGCATTCAAAATGGGTGCACATAGGTTGTTGAGGTAAGCATTTACCATTTGTCTATCAATTTGTATAAAGTAGAAGGGCTTCTAGAGTTCCTATCATCTTGTAATATTTCAACTACTTATTCTCCGTCTTCCAAAATTGATGGTGAATATCTACTGAGCAATCGATGTCTATATGTTACTCATTCTATTTTTTTCTCTAATTCATATTGCTTAATGTTGAACCCTAGGCAAAAGATGGAACAGGATTGACGAATTTGTCAATTGTGGGATTTTTTGAACTATATTTACAATCATTGTTTTTTTTATCGATTTTTCATAATTTATGCTTTGTGATTCTTCTGAGTTCTCAGAGGAAATCTATATGTTGAATCCATGCATTTGCAGCAGCTAAATTTGCCGATGCTTGTCTCCATGGTTTGCGGGGTGATGCTAGTGTTGTACAGTGTGCTTTTGTTGCATCAGAGGTATATAATAATCATGGAGATAATAAATATTTGCTTCAAAATATTTGACTCTTAATGCTATTTCTTGTTGGATGATTATTGAAATTTGTATAAATTCCAATGCTGATGATAACAGGTAACTGAGCTACCAGTTTTTGCTTCAAAAGTAAGACTGGGTCGTGCTAGTGTTGAAGAAATTTTCCCTCTAGGACCATTGAGTGCATATGAAAGGTCAGTGAATATCGAATGAAAATGATTTTATATGCAGACATTGGTACATCTAAATATATTTTCAACATTCAATTTGAAAAAGAATGTTATTTTTGGGATGTGTTTGTCTTGGGAGATCTAGGTTAGAGAAGTTGAAGAAGGAATTACTAGCAAGCATTGAAAAAGGAATTTCATCTATTGGACAGTAACTGCATACTAATATAATACTATATACACAAGTTGGATTTTAGATGATTGTTAGTCAGTACTTTGGTTTTCCTAGTTTTCTGTTTTAACTTATTTTACATGTTATTGAAATACAAAGTAGAGTATACAATCACTAGTATAAAATGAGAGATAAGTGACAAAAAAAGACCAAAATCCACATATAAATGACCACTTTTGAGTTGGCGACCACTGGTACCAAATTAGCGGTCATATATCACGTGACCAAAAATGTGGTCATATTTAGCTTGGTCATTTATAGATTATCTTGTGGTCATATATTTGGTCATTAATTTGGTCATATATTTGGTCATTACTTGGTCACAATTAATGATCAAATTTATGACCACATTTTTTGTCACGTGATAAATGACCACTAATTTGCTACCAACGATCGCCAACTCAAAAGTGGTCATTTATATGCATATTTTGGTCATTGTTTTGGTCACTTATCCCTCGTGTTGTATTGGTGGTCATTTGTATGAAAATTTTGGTCATTTTTTTAGTCATTTATCTCTTTTTAGTGGTTTCAGAATATAAATAGGGCACGGAGGAATTGAACCACCAACCTCCTACCTATAAGGCAGGTGCTCTACCATTGAGCTAGCACCCTTAAATAGAATTATTTATGGATTGATATGAGAATAAAATTTCCAACAATTAACATCATCTTGACAAATTTTGGAAAAGGGTCACATACGTAGGTAAGAAACAAATATTACCCAATAGTCACCAAAAATGGTCATGTTAATGATAACCTTCTTTTGCCAAAATCTCTCAAAAATCAAGAATGCAGTTGTATTGTCAATTTTTTCTCCGAGTGGAACCAAATAAAGAATCACAATTGTCTTTTCCTGATCTTGGGCATCTACATTTTCTCCCATGAATTCTCCACACATCTATGAATTCTCCTCAATCCAAGCATCCTCAAGTCAAGCACAAACTTCCATGTAAGCATCCAAGTGTCCCCATGCTACTTAGGGATCAACACTCTCCTCCTAAATACATAACACTCCTCCCAAGCAATGAACCATCCATGTGAACCTCATAAATAATGTCACCCTGCCACACAGGTCTCTAACCTCCTAAAGAAGCACACCACATAAGCATAAAGGCAATGTATAGAAATCAATGAGTGAGTTACCTTCATTGTGTATGTCTGCTAACCAAGGGAAGTCAATGTGAAAATCCTCACAACAGATCTAAGAGATGATGTATACCTCACAAGAAAGTAATTGATTAAGCAAGAAAATAGAAGAAGAGTGCTCAATGCAGTATAATGAGCAACAGAATAATAATACAATAGAACTCAGATAGAAGCAAAAATACTTCACACACACTAATTAATTAATCACAATATGGACAAATAAATAGTACAATGCATGAGGATTCGAATGCCTAAGGTGGAAATTCGAATTAGACTTCATGGAGTGATCAAAGGATCATTGGAGTGTCATCGGAGCACAACTAGTAGTCTATCTCATCATCGGTGGAGTCATCAGTGCACAAGTAACTGTCAATCGTCAGTCAAACTGAGTCTAACTGAGTGTGGTAGGTGTAACTGAATGTAATTGGCACATGGAGACACTAATTGAATGAAGGAGGCTCAATGGAGGGCGCATGAGGAGCTAACTGGAGTCAGAATAGGTAGTCATGTCTCATCGGAGGTCAATCGGAGTGATAACAGTAGTGAGGAGTTAGTCTAGCCTCAAATAAAGGAAAGACTGGTGGCTAACTAAAGTAAATGGGACTGGTAGGTGAGAAAGGTGTCATTCTTCAGTGGAGGGTGAGAACTAGGCGCATGACAGGATAGGAGGGATGAAACTAAGTGGAAGGATGCTCCGAGGTCTAGCTAACTGAGGGCTAGGTGCTGGGACTGATGACCGGAATGCATGCAAATGCATGCAAACCCTAAAAGTCAATGCATGACTGAAAATGTAAATGATCAAAATACTGGTGGGACTAGGATGGAGTATAGGAATATTCTAACAGCCCCCCTTAATCCATCCTAGGCCCTGGTAACTAAGACCAAAGGTCACCCAATACAATGAATAATAACAATCATTAAACCGAGGAAATGGGGAAAATTTCATGGGAAAAATACCCCCTGCCTTAGAACAGACTGTAAGGCACACACAAAAATAAATGCTCCAAACTCAAGCAGGTGTGATGCTTGGTCATATGTCTGGAGGTATCTTCTTCTTGGGAAGAAGTGGATCATGCTCAAAAAGCATGTGCTTGTACTTGGTCTTCAGATCGAATGTGATGAGAACAAATCCAAAAGTATGAGGATGATCCTTGAACCTGTGATTCGAATCAGTTGAGGTAGGATCAAAACCATGAATATGCAGATAGTTTTTACCATCATAGGTGAGATTATGCCAAAAAGAACCATCAAGTATCAATAATTGCTTGGAATCCAAATCAGATCCAAGACTTGAATCATGGTTGCTTAAGATCTCCTTTGAACCATTTGAGGTGAGATCTAAACCAGTAAGTGCATGAAAAATGTTCCCAAGCGAATGGCAATGGCCATTATCTTCAATAAACTTCTGAGAGCATGAAAGAATGATCTTACAGTAGTAAATGAGAGGTGATTGCTTGGAATCCAAATCAGATCCAATGCTTGAATCATGGTTTCTTGAGATCTCCTTTGAACCATTAGAGGTGAGATCAAAACCAGTGGATGCAAGAGAAATTATCCCAAGCGGATGGAAATGGCCATATTCTTCAATAACCTTCTGAAAGCATGGAATAATGATCATATAGTAGTAAATAAGAGGTGATTGCTTGAGGAGAGCGAATGCATTACCTCCAATAGCTGATTTTACCTCCGAAATAATCATGTGATCATGATGCAAAACCAACAGAATTTGGTGCAAGAGAGGATTTAGGAACTTCTGCAATATCTAGAGTGTGAGCTGGCACAGAAAGAGAAGAAATTTGGAGCATGAGTGTAGAATCTGCAAGTTTTTCTTCTTTGTGGACAACTTCAATATGAGATGTGTTTGATACTGGTTCATGATCAATGAGATCATTAAGGAGGGCGAATGCATCACTTTGCTTGTTCTCAAAAGGGTTTGGACCAATTCCTTCATTCTGTCTATCGAATCTTTCATCCAGATGGGCCCATAGCTCTTTTGGAGTTTCAACAATATCAAGGTATTGGCTAATCATGTATTCAGGCAAAGAAAGCATCATTGCTCCAACGGCTCTGTCACTTTTACTCAACCAGTCAATCTTCTCTTCAGAGGATTCGAACTCTCTTTCAAAATAACAATTAAAGAGATCATGGCTCTTCAAATATGCTATCATTTTTTGTTTCCATTCATCATAGTTGAATGGAGAAGGAGGAGTAATTCCTGATGGATACATAGAAGCTATAGAAGACTTGCAAAAACAATAGAAATGTCTGCAACTACTACTCCTGCAAAAATGCAGAAACTGCTGCAACTGCTGCACTCGAAATCTTGGTAATAACCTACAAAAAAACTCTCATGAATGGAGATAAACAATACTCTAAACAAGCTTTGATACCATGTGAAAATACTCACAGTAGATCTAAGAGATGATGTATACCTCACAAGAAAGTAATTGATTAAGCAAGAAAATAGAATAAGAGTGGTCAATGCAGTATAATGAGCAACAAAATAATAATATAGTAGAACTCGAATAGAAGCAAAAATACTTCACACACACTAATTAATTAATCACAATATGGACAAATAAATACTATAATGCATGAGGATCCGAATTCCTAAGGTGGCAATTCGAGTTAGCCTTCATGGAGTGATCAAAGGATCACTGGAGTGTCATCGGAGCACAACTAGTAGTCTATCTCATCATCGGTGGAGTCATCAATGCACAAGTAACTATCAACCATCAGTCAAACTGAGTCTAACTGAGTGTGGTAGGTGTAACTGAATGTAAATGGCACATGGAGACACTAACTGAATGAAGGAGGCTCAATGGAGGGCACATGAGGAGCTAACTGGAGTCAGAACAGGTAGTCATGTCTCATCGGAGGTCAATCGGAGTGATAATGACAACAAGGAGTTAGTCTGCCCTCAAATCAAGGAAAGACTGGTGGCTAACTGAAGTAAACTAGACTGGTAGGTGAGAAAGGCGCCCTTCTTCAGTGGAAGGTGAGAAATGGGCACATGACAAGCTAGGAGGGCTTAAACTGAGTGGAAGGAAGCTCTGGGGGCTAGCTAACTGAGGGCTAGGTGCTGGGACTGATGACTGGAATGCATGCAAATGCATGCAAACCATAAATAATGCATGCAAACCGTAAAAGTGCATGCATGACTGAAAATGTAAATGATCAAAATACTGGTGGGACTAGGATGGAGTATAGGAATATCTTAACAGCCGATACACTGTATTCCACATCACATAAAGCACAAATCTCAGGCTCTATCTATGGCTTTAAAAAGGGGACATAAATACTAAATTTTTCATAAGCAAGCTAATGCAAGATTGATTAAAAAATTCATTTAAAAAAAAAAATTCATTCAGCAAGATTTATTTATACAATCTAGACAAGGTAGATACTTCCAAAGAAATCAAGCATGCAACAAACTCACACTACAGAGAACTATTCACAAAATTTCAAATTGACAGGGGAAAAAAACAACAAAAAATATTAAGATACAATCCCAAGCTAGTGACCGATCGGGATAATGAAATGTTCATGAGATGGGTAACAAAGGAAGAAATCTTGATGATAATCCAATCTATGGAATCCAATAAGACTCCTGGGTGAGATGGTTTTTCTGCTCATTTTCACAAGCTGGCCTAGTATATAATAAAGGAAGACCTGATAAAGGTCATTGAAACAAGAAGGTCAAAAGGCTTTATACAGAGAAGAATTCACTATACTTTTCTATAGCCTTAATTCCTAATGAGAGAAATGCTTCTAACTTCAGTTAATTCTGACCATCTCCCTCTATAATGTTCCATACAATATTTGCACAAAGTTGATAGCCTTTAGACTCAGAAAGCTGATCCCACTTTAGATCTAAAAAAACAGGGGGCTTTATACATGCTAGGAAAATCTACGAAAAAATATTATTTTGATATAGGAGACAAACATAAAGGTAAAATGTCAGTATATGTTGTTAAAACTTTGACATGGAAAATTCCTTTGACAGAGTCAACCATGATTTTCTTGTGAAAACCCTAAATATGTTTGGATTCAGTAAGGATTGGATAGACTAGGCATACATGTGTTTTAGGAACCCTTGGACTACCCCCTTGGTGAATGGTGGGCCAGCTCGTTTTTTCAAATCCACTACAAGACTCCATCAAGGTTGTCCCTTTCTTCATTTATATTCTAACAAAATCCTTGGAAAGAACTTGAGGAAGCTAGCAAAAGAAATCACATTCCAGGGGTGGAAATAATCAGGAGTGAAGACAATCACTCCCAGTTCATTAAAATGATGCACTCCTACTGGGGGGATCCTTGGTAACATTGGTAGAAGATTCAAAGGTATCTTGGACTTATTTCTCAAGGCTCCAAGAGGTGATCAAAACAAAATGATATCCAAAGTTCGTGGGTGGAGCACCACTGACTTTCGCTTCGATAGGAGATCCTCAATTTTCATCTAACAAAAAGGTGGAATTCAACCTAGTATCTCAGGATTCCCCTTTCATGGGAGAGGCTCTTATCAAGTCAAAAGGACCCTATCTTGGAGAGAATAAAATAGAAAATGGTAGCATGCGGCTTCCAATGGTTGAACTTGCATACTCGGGCAACTTGAATCAAGTCAGCCCTCACTTCCCTTCTTGTATAGTGGGGTTCACTACCAGTAGTCCCAGCTAAAGTGTTAAAAAAGATTCAACAATTAATCAGAACTTTCATGTGGAAGGGAGGGAAGAAAAATAAACATAAGAAATTCTCTCTAGTTGCTTGGGAGAAGGTGAAAAACAACAAATTAGGGGGTGGAGTGGCAATCTAAGATTAGATATTAGTGAGTAGAGTTTCTGGAGCCAAAGTGTTGTGATTCAAGATTCAATGTGTTTCTTACCTATAGAAATCCATTGATCCCATGATATCTCCAAGCCGCCTCTAGGATCCCAGAAAATACAGTCCTTGATGAGTGGGACTCCTTGGCATATGGTTGTCCGTGCTTGGCAGCTTATTTCAAGACCAAACTCATGGTGGAAGGATATCATTCTAAAGAAATGTTGTAGTTGTACAGACAGAAGGAATATTTGAGAACAATGAGCTAATGCTCCTCACAAATCCCAAGCATGGAAAGCCACATGCCAAGGAGTCCCACTTATCAAGGACCATATTTTTTGAGATCCAACAGGAACCTTGGAGATGTCATGGGATGACAACATCTCTCCACATGAAAAATGAATTGAATTTGGAAAGAGGAATCTCAAACACTAGTTATTCTCACAAAATCTTTGAAATCTCACAAGACATAGCAACTTGGAATAATGATCTCCTAGTCAAGGTGGCAAAGTGCCTAGGCAATGAATCTTCCCAAACACCTTCGACACGAATTCCTTGAACTGATAATTGCTTTAAATGTAAAGGGTTATGCCTCAATATCAAGAGCACTTTCCAACTTAAGAGGTTGAGACAAGTCAGGCTCTTCCACGTAAAGGAGGGGTGCAGAACATTGAGAATGAGTGTGGAATAAAATACTCCATATCCAAAGTGAAAAATGATTTGAAATTGGTCTCCATCACTAAGATCAACACTTTTTTTGGCTCTCTGCTCAAGGAAAGTTACTCACGATAGAAAATCTAAGGAAAAGAGATATTGCATGTCCATTAAGATGTGGCTTTTGTAAGCAAGAAGATGAATCGATGTAGCATATATTCTTTGACTATGGAATCTGGAGTAACAAAAGAAGTTTGTTCTATACTTCTAGAGGAAACAGGATAGGAGACCATTAATATTTCCAAGTAACGATTTCTCCTTGAATGGAATGGACTGTATAAAGGTTCCCTTCATAAGAAACCGCTTCTTAGCAAGTATGGGAACTCATCCCAAGGTACTCTTTGGAAAATATGGTTAATCAAAGACAATTTGATATTTAAGGACTCGACACCCACTGTCCAAGGCATAAAAGAGAAAAGTATGAATATTCTCAGAGAAACAATACTGACAAACATCGATCCAAAGGTTCAAGACTAGATCTACAAACCATGGAAGAAAATTGAAAAGGAAAATGGAAGTTAAATGTCAACCTATCTGTTGGAAAACCCCCAATCAGGCTAAATTGGCATATGGACCTGGTGGACCTCAATTGATCACTCATTTCCAGAGACAGTTACACTCTCTTCTTCGATAGGGTGGTGAAAGTCAATCCTGGGCCAACTGGTGCAGGGAAAACAATACTTGACCCCAGAGGAGAAGTATGCCTTGATATTGCATGGGGTCTATGTGAATCTACAAACAACTTCTATAAAGCAGCATCATGAAAAGGAATGCAACTTTTCTCATCCCTTACAACATAAAGTATAAAAATAGAGGGAGTTTTAGCCTTAAACACTAAGGCAAAAAGAGGATCCTCCTCCATTTGTGAGTTACCTATACAAAATATGGTTGACAAGAATTGGGTCCTCCTCCCCTCCTCCCAAGCTATCTTACATCATGTATACCATTCCCAGAACTCAAAAGATGATGCTAAGGAAAATAAAAGGATATTGCTACCTGGGGAAGAAATTCAAACAACCAGAAATCATCTAAGTGTGGAAAGGGTAGAGCCTCCATCCACTAGGATATGTAAATGAAACAGTTAAAATCTAATAAGATGAGAAGCTCCATTAAGAAGCCTCGGTAGGGCCAAGAAAAGTCGCTATGACTCCAACATCAAAGGTTTTCCAAGAGAAAATATTTCCTACTAAAAGTCAAGGCTTCTTTGTGACCAATCGCCAGCCTGAACAAGATGAAACCTTTGGAGAAACAGCCAAGTCTAAAGGTAAAGGAGTTGATGAATGCTATTTCTCAGTTGGCTTTGAACTCTTTGTTTTACACGTCAAAAAGTATGAGTGGAGGACTGTAGAGGGATTAAGCATGTCTAGTTCCCCTTTCTTGTAAAATAGTAAGCATCAAACCTTTGCAAATTGAAATCCTAGAATTATCAGAATCTGCATTTTGTTGTTTATGTTCAAATCAAACCTTTGTCACTGAAGGATCTTCTATACGATGGTACTGGTTACGGGGAAACCGTAAAACCGGCCGAAGTATCTTAGTAATGACAATATAAATCCTCTCGACCTCTATGCTCTGGTTAAGAAAAATTCAAATTCTGTTTTGGTTTCTTGCAAAAGATATTTCCTTCAAAAGGTTTTTCATTTTGCATTGTCATAAATTTTACAGTGATTCTAAGAAAGTTCTCTCACAAATGTTCCTCAACTATAACCAAAAGTCTCAAGACCTACCTGTTTTTTCTGATGTCTAAGTGACAACAATTTTCTCATGTAATTATTTTTTAAGTTGAAATTTTCAGGAGGTTCTGCTCCAAGAGAGCTATTAGAGCCTGCCAAACTGCAACTTTACAGATCAAGGCATTCTAGGCAATATAGTCAGTATAGAAGAAATAAATCATTTTATAGATATATTGTTATCACACAATACTTGTCGATAGAGAAAATAAACAAAAAAAAAATTAAGCCTGTGTAACTTGTAGGATGCTGCCAGTCAGATTTTAAATTTAAAGGTTTTCCTTCCTTTCTTACAAAGCTCTATCTATTTTTTGTAGAATAAGATATAAGGATGAGAGACATTGTAGATAAGACAAGATAAGAATATTTTATTAAATTCCAACAAATTCCCAATAGACAGGTCAATGGGACTAGGAAGTACAATCAGTGATGCCAATGTGTAGGGGTACCCTAGGATGCCCTAAAAGCATGAAGTAAAATACAATAGGATGAAACAAGAAAACATGAAATAATATTACATCAAAGAAGGGGAAATGAGATAGTGCAAGAGATCAACTAGAAGTACATAACACAGGATGAAGTGGAAAAGGGAAAGGACGAAGAAGCATGTACAGTGGAACCAAGCACTAAGAATGATCCAATACATTGTTTGGGCACTGGGGAGTATCCATGGCTGAGAGGACCTCGCTAGATGATCCTGGCAGGCATTGAGGAAACATAAGCACACCTCCTAGCATTTGAGGCCAGTGAAGTCCTAGGTTACAATGTGTGCATCATTGAACCTTTTGATGAGAGAAATTCATAACCAAGACAGCCACAGATTCAAGCATGGATATGAAATATTTCACATCTTAATCTTATTGGAAATTGGAGAGCAATATCTTGGGAGCTTATTGGTAGGTATTATTCAAATTTCAAATACAACAATACTAATAGAGAGAAACCTTACCATGGTGGCTTCAGAAATGCTATTCACATAAACCATAGTAATATTTACATCTTCTGATATAAGAAATCTGTTGATGCTAAGAATCTTGGAGCATTCCCCAAAAGGTTCGACAAAGTAGACCACTTTGCTTGTTAATACCATAATGTCACTGGTTTATCAAAGTCCAAATGACCTAGGTAAATGGAAAGATAATGTTGAATATGAAAAACTAATTGCATGCTCTAAAAAACATAGCAGAATAAGTGGATGCATAAATTCAACCATGGGTGAATTTAAGAGAAAAGAAAATGTCTCTAATACATGACATTGTCTAGTTAAATATTATGCATACTAGGAGCAGCTCCAGTGTTGTATATAAAACGAGAACCATGGAAAAACTTGACAACAAAATAGAAGAACATTAAAAACAATTGATCATACCTTATGAAGTTCTCATATGTTGAAATGTACTCACATTTTGAATGGTATGATCTCTATTCAACTTTTCTATCAGATATGAAGAGGTCATTATCAGTCATCACTTCCTCAAAACTTCCACCATGGTAAAATTCCTTAGCCACAATCAACGTGCTCCATTTCCTCAAAAGTCTATATAATTTGATAGCCACTGATTCAAGCATGGATATAAAAGATTTCACATCTGAATATTATTGGCAATTGGAGAGCAATATATTGGGAGCTTATTGGCAGGTATTATTCAAATACAACAATACTAACAGAGAGAAACCTTACCATGGTGACTTGAGAAATGCTATTCACATCAACCATAGGAATATTTACATTTTCTGATATAAGAAATCCGTTGATGCTAAGTATCTTGGAGCATTCCCCAAAAGGTTCGACAAGTAGACCACTTTGCTTGCTAATATAATAATGTCATTGGTTTATCAAAGTCCAAATGACCTAGGTAAATGGCAAGGTAATGTTGAATATGAAAAAATTATTGCATACTCTGAAAAAAATAGCAAAATAAGTGGACGCATAGCTTCAGCCATGTGTGAAGTTAAGAGAAAAGAAAATGTCTGTAATACCTGACATTGTCTAGTTGATTATTATTCATACTAGGAGTAGCTCCAGTGTTGTACATAAAACTAGCACTAAGGAAAAACTTGACAACAAAATAGAACAACATTAAAAACAGTTGAGCAAACCTTATGAAGTTCTCATATGTTGAAATGTACTCACATGTTGAATGGTACGATCTTTGTTCAACTTTTCTATCAGATATGAAGAGGTCATTATCAATCATGAATTCCTCAAAACTTCCACCATGGTACAATGCCTCAGCCACAATCAGTGTGCTCCATTTCCTCAAAAGTCTATATAATTTGACAGCTACTGATTCAAGCATGGATATGAAAGATTTCACATCTGAATGTTATTGGCAATTGGAGAGCAATATCTTGGGAGCTTATTGGCAGGTATTATTCAAATACATCAATACTAACAGAGAGAAACCTTACCATGGTGGCTTGAGAAATGCTATTCACATCAACCATAGGAATATTTACATGTTTTGATATAAGAAATCCGTTGATGCTAAGTATCTTGGAGCATTCCCCAAAAGGTTTGACAAAGTAGACCACTTTGCTTGTTAATAACATGATGTCACTGGTTTATCAAATTTCAAATGACCTAGGTAAATGGAAAGATAATGTTGAATACGAAAAACTTATTGCATACTCTAAAAAACATAGCAGAATAACTGGACGCATAGCTTCATCCATGGGTGAAGTTAATAGCAAAGAAAATGTCCGTAATACCTGATATTGTCTAGTTGAATATTATGCATACTAGGAGCAGCTCCAGTGTTGTATATAAAACTAGCACCAAGGAAGAACTTGACAACAAAATAGAACACATTAAAAATAGTTGAGCAAACCCTATGAAGTTCTCATATGTTGAAATGTACTCACGTGTTGAATGGTATGATCTTTGTTCAAATTTTCTATTAGATATGAAGAGGTCATTATTAGTCATCACTTCCTCAAAACTTCCACCACGGTACAATGCCTCAGCCACAATCAATGTGCTCCATTCCCTCAAAAGTCTATATAATTTGACAGCCACTGATTCAAGCATGGATATGAAAGATTTCACATCTGAATCTTATTGGCAATTGGAGAGCAATATATTGGGAGATTATTGGCAGGTATTATTCAAATACAACAATACTAACAGAGAGAAACCTTACCATGGTGGCTTGAGAAATTCTATTCACATCAACCATAGGAATATTTACATCTTCTGATATAAGAAATCCGTTGATGCTAAGTATCTTGGAGAATTCCCCAAAAGGTTTGACAAAGTAAACCACTTTGCTTGTTAATAACATAATGTCACTGGTTTATCAAAGTCCAAATGACCTAGGTAAATGGCAAGATAATGTTGAATATGAAAAACTTATCGCATTCTCTGAGAAATATAGCAGAATAAGTGGATGCATAGCTTCAGCCATGGGTGAAGTTAAGAGAAAAGAAAATGTCTGTAATACCTGACATTTTCTAGTTAAATATTATGCATACTAGGAGCAGCTCCAGTGTTGTATATAAAATGAGCACCAAGGAAAAACTTGACAACAAAATAGAACAACATTAAAAACAGTTGACAATACCTTATGAAGTTCTCATATGTTGAAATGTACTCACGTGTTGAATGGTATGATATCTGTTCAACTTTTCTATCATATATGAAGAGGTCATTATCAGTCATCACTTCCTCAAAAATTCCACTGTAGTACAATGCCTTAGCCACAATCATCGTGCTCCATTTCGTCAAAATTCTATATACCATTTAGGTTAATTTTGAAGCCCAACCTTGTTTCCAAAATATGAAATCTAAATCAGCATAATGATACTGTTACATGTTTGTTTAGCTTCAATCGGTTCTCTTTTTCTTGTGGGATCACAGGCAGAAAAATAATTTCTATCAAAATTTGATATCCAACCCTTGGAAAAGGAAATTCATGGTCACTTGCAATCATGGTTATCTGCACTTCACAACCGGCAGAAACATTCAGCTTTGGCTAGCAAAGAGATTATCACTCTTGTTCCAACTGCAGGAGGCATGAATCCACCTAATTTGACTTTCCAGTACAAATGATAATCCTTATCATACTCGGCAACCAGCTTATCCCCTACTTTGAATGAAAGGGAAATTTCTCATTGTTTCCTCTTGGAGTTCTTATCTTCTACATTTCCCATTCCAAGAGCTTCACAAATCTCTATCAGCTCAAAGCCTTCATTGCAAGATACTAATGGGCCTTGTGCATACTGCATACTCATATCTGACATATTGAAAAGCACTTCGGTTAGCCGCAACAACCATTTCTAGATCAGATCTTTTTCCCATCCATATATATAGCTTGCTAGATAATTGGATTATAAAGACCCATCTCGAATCAATAGCACAAATACTTGGGTCGGTCACAGTCTTGGAAACCAGATGCAACGGTGCATATGAAGAGTGAGGGACCACTTAATACATGCAAAACACATTTTCTCTAGGTGGCTTTTGTATTGTTGACTGCCATTGCATAATTTGGACAACAAAACCAATATTGGGGCTTGCAATATAGCTTTTCGCCTTGACAAATGCATAAGCATCATCAAATGATTTGCGCTCTTTCCACATCAAGTATGCTATAACAAGAGCCACAGATCTTGAAATCCCTTGGAAACAATACAGAAATAACCTACAATCTTCTTTCTCACGAACTTCCTCGATGAAATCAAAAATATCATATAAAATGCAAGTAGGATCCTCACCTGGGTTGTCTTCTAACCAGAGTGTCCTGTAGCAGAAATCATTTGGAAAATTCTCTACGTAGGAAAAACCCACACAATTCAGAATATGGGTGATTCCACAATGATGGAGAGTTGAAAGCTTCTGGGCCATTGTTTTGCTACCCACGAACAGATAGCGAAGAACCTGTGAGCACTCTTTGTCGCATTGAGCGGCTCGAACTTTAGAATCTTCTATTACCCCATTCTCCTCAATGATATCATTCCCCCCCAACTTGATGTTCTTCATCACATGTAACATCTTGAATACAATCCAGATCAATTTTCATCTGTGTCTCATTTCTAGAGTCCATTGATGGCTTTTGCAAGGTATCCATAGCTAGCTCCCTTGACACGATTTCCTTATTAGGGAATTCTGAGAACGCGAGAGCCCTAAATGGCGGGCAGAGAAGTTGCATATACCTTCCTTGTGAATCATAAAACTGAGGAGGCCGTGTGCTCGAGACTTCCTGTTCTGTGTTGTCTTCTTCTGCATCAAGAAATAATCCAAACTTGTCATAGCCCTTTTCTCGATTTCTAGAACTTGACTCTGGTATTGGGGATGGAAGAGAGGGAGAATTGGGTTTCCTTCATTGTGTTTTGACTCTTGTATCATCAATTAATATGCACTTGTCAAAACCCTCTTCTCCTTTGCCAGAACTTGACTTTGGTATTGGGGATGAATGAGAGGGAGAATTCAGTTTTTTGCACAAAGATGTCGATCTCCAGTTGTGTCTTGGTGTGGCACATGTGTCCAGCACTCTAAGCCTTAATAAATCCATGCTCAATGTGCCATCCCCCAAATCACTCATTATATGTATATTCGTAGCAATTTAGAATAAAAAATTCTATAACCTGGAGAATTTGGGTACCTGGCCTATTGACATCCAAGCATTTGTTCCTCAACATTAGCAAGTCCATGTCCTAGACCAGTTGTTCTGTAAAATCCACTGAATAAAAAAATGAGAATATAGTTAAAAAAACAAACTCAACTTAGGCCTGAAAGTTTGGAAAAACTCATTTTCCAGACAAGCATGCCCCCATATGATCCCATCTCAATGAAATCCCCAGGCCTACACATTAGGCCAAACACATGTTTTCTGTATAAAATCTGTTAATGGGTACACAGAGAATTCTCAAGGATCCGTCTCTTGGTTTTTAAAATTCTTCTAAAATCCGGTATTGGGTGCATAGAGTTTCCTTGAGTATAAAATATATTACTACACAAGAAATTCTCAGAAGAATCCTCTCTTGGGTAGTCAAAATTCTTTGAAAAACTGAAATGGGTACATGAAAAATTGCCCCCAGATGAAATATGATATCAAGCGACAAATTTTCTCATCCAAAATCCTTCTCTGGACACCAAGTGCTAATAACATCTTTTTTTTTCTTTCTTTCTTTTCTGATATGCTACAGACAATTAATTAAAACCCTTCAGCATTTCAAAACCTAGAATTTCACCAATTTCCTAATTGACTCAATTAGAATCGGAAATTCGCTCCCCTAATCAGAAACCATGGATGCAAAGGAGTATGCCCTTCAAATAGTCACTCACAAGTGAAGAAATTCACATTTTCACATGGCGTGGTAATAGAATAGGACAACCCAATTAGAAATTTCGAGCCATTGATCAGTTAGTGAAAGAACCAATAAAAATATTTATATAGAGCTCAAATATAGAGACTCTAGATTATTTATATAGTCTAAATTCGTATGGCATCCTACGCAAAGTGAATTATTAATTCTATTGATTTTTAATTGGAATATTATGGATATTAAACTTGTTAAACTAAGTTAATTTATAATTTAATGATCTTTAATCTCAACTACTAAACAACAACCTAACCAACTAATGAGTTAATGAAATTTTTATCATTTATTTAATGAGATTTTATAAAGTTTTTAATTATTATTTTACTAATGATTTAACATTTTTAATCTTTAGTGTAACCAACTAATGATTTAAAGAAATTTTTATCATTTTATATTTCTTAAATTATTGGATGAGGCTTAATTTCAACTACTAAACCATCCAATGATTCATAAAGTATTATTTTATTAATGATATAATGTTTTTAATCATTTTATAAATGATTTAATGGAGTTTTTATTATTTTAAATAGATGAATTTTATTTTTTTATGACAAATTAAGAATCTTTTGACTTTGGTAATTAAATTTTAATGAGTGAAATGAAATGTAAAAGAAAGAATTAGAAAAAAATATCAATAGTTAATGTATAAATTTTATTGAAGAGCAACCTGATAAGAACCAATTTAAGTGAAACTTTATGGACACACAAATACAAGCTCACTTGATCATCATGCACACTATTGGCATAGCCATAAAACAAGTCTGAGTCTCAACACTTTAAATGTTTCTCCACGCATGATTAGTGGGAGAGAGCTCAGAGGTCGAGCATAAAAAGAACTAACCCTTAGCAAAGTTAAAGGAGACATTATCTCACACTCTGGGGCGGCGATCCAAGCAATTGAGCATCCAAGCCTAGTACTAGAGCATAGTATCGTAGCTTATTAGCAAATCCAAGTGGCCCCGCTTAGTAGCCCAGCCAAGCGGATGAATCCATCCTGCCAATCATATAGAAAGTTCCCTGCCCCAATTGGTAAACTGAGGCCATTAAATAAATATATATAATCCAATATTGTAGTGTAATGTAAGAAAGTATATGGCTTCTACAAATGGGTTCATAGATGAAAATCAATGAAATGGAAGTAGCGGCAGGAAGATGTTATTGCAAGTAGGAAAATGACAACCTAATATAAAACCCCGTATGTTGTACGTAGTGAGACTAACAAAGTTGAAGGTGACGCATAAATCTTTCAAAGACGGAATCTAATAGAGGTATCAAAGAACACAAAAAAGGAACTTAAGGAGAAAATAGCAATGTTTTAGAATGAGTTGCTATATCTGTGTATTGAGACCATTAAACCATGAATTCAAAGATTAAAGAAATCCCATAAATACAATGGAACCGAAGAGATAAGGGTAGGAATTGTTACGTGAAGCATGATTGTGCTACAGTAGTTGAGCTAGGGTTTCAAACCCACCCCAAATATTGTTGAAAAAAATTGATGGCGAATAGATGATCTGAGGCAAAATCAAGAATCCTATCACATAGAGATCCTCGCAAACATATGGAGAACTTTGCTTCTCGTGCGCAATTCATGGAGATCACATGGATATCCTTGCAACCATATGGAGAACTTTGCTTTCTCTAAGCAATTCATGGAGATCATATCTATTGGAGGCCCTATTTTCTTTTATTTTCCCTCTCAATCTATTTTTTAATTCACCGCTCATTCACTTGTCACTTTTTTTTAGTTTCCCTCTATCTGTTACATTTGTTTTGTTTATATTCTTCTTTTTCTTAATTTGTTAATACAGGTAGTTACATATATTAATTATATAAATATATATAATAACTATACAATATATTAATATTATATATGGGTGAAAAGATAAAGGGAAAAAAGGTTTTTGATCATTTATTAATTTTATATGTGAAAGGAGAAGGGGTTAGATACGATTATGGGGCTATTATTATTATTATTATTATTATTATTCAAGGAGATGGGAAGAAATGGATTTTTACAAAAATTGAGGAATTTTTTTTCTTCAAAATGGAGGATATTGGTTATTTCTTGTAAGGGAGGGACCCAGAGGGACTTTAAATATTTTTGAACTCGGGTGCAAAGAGAACCGTGGTGAATGAATGCATATGGAGAATTAATGGAGGTTGTGAAATTGACATTTTTTAGCTAACATGACACAAAATACATGAACTTGTCGAAACTTTAACAGACTGTCGAGATGGTCAAACGACGATGGTTTTTTTCAAACAAAATATGAACACAACCAGTACAATAAGCTGAACGGAGTGACACTAACTTTAGGACATTACAATTCCAAAAGGGAAAGACGACAAATATCGACTAAGTCTCGACTTAACCACATGTAGAAGAACTCATATATCACTTGATCAACTATATGCAAGACATGATGTATTATCTAGATATCAACTCACCACACCCAAGGCACTAATTAGTAGAGAAACCCCTAAATGAGCATCTTAATGATTCTCCTATCATCTAAGACAATAGGCATCAGGATCATGGCCTCAAATAAATGATCCCTTAGAAGACATGTATTGAAAAATAATCCAAGTTGTGTACTATTAATGTATGGATTCGGAGACCCCCCCTCTCTGAATCCATCTATAGTGTTAAAATTTAGTAAATTGTACAAATTCATTATCAAAATTATAATTTTCCATTGCCGGAATGACACAACTAAAAATGACCACATAAATAACCAAATGTTATGTGGTCATTTTTAGTTTAGTTCTTATCTCGTGACCAAATTGGTCATTTTTAGTTTAGTTCTTATCCCGTGACCAAATTGGTCATTTATCTTGGTCATTTTTTGTCAGTTCACTTAAAATTTCTCAATTTTGGTCATTTATCCCTTGAAAAAGTTGTGGTGACTAATTTTTTTTGGTCGCTTGGTCACTTATCTCTCATTTTGTACTAGTGGTCGTTATGGGTTTAGAGAGAGAGAGATTGGGAGCTATGAGTTTAGAGAAAGAAAGATATTGGGGGTTAGGTGTTTAGAAAGAGAGAGAGAGATTGGATGTTAGGGGTTTAGAGTGAGAGAGACATGAAAAGAGAGAATTGGGGTTAGGGGTTAGAAAGAAAGAGAGAGGTAGAGATATTGGTGGTTAGGATTTTAGAGAGAGATAGAGGCACTCAAGTGGTAGGGGTTTGGAGAGAGAGAGAGAGAGATTGGGGGTTAGGGGATTAGAGAGAGAGAGAGAGGTTTGAGGTTAGGGGTTTAGAGAGAGAGAGAGATTGTGGGTTCGGTGTTTAGAGAGAGAGAGAGAGATTGGAGGTTATGGGATTAGAGGCATAGAGAGGTTTGAGGTTAGGGGTTTAGAGAGAGAGATTGTGGGTTCAGGGTTTAGAGAGAGAGATAGAGAGAGGCAGCGATTGGGGGTTAGGGGTTGAGAGAGAGAGAGAGGCAGTGATTGGGGGTTAGGGGTTGAGAGAGAGAAAGAGAAAAATTGAAGGTTAGAGAGAGAGATTGATTGGGTGTTAGGTGTTTATACATATATATAGTGAAGCTCGAGGTTAGTGGTTTACATAGAGAGATAGATTTCAAGTTATGGTTTTAGAGAGAGAGATTGGAGGATAGGGGTCTAGAGAGAGAGAGATTGGGGGTTTATAGACAGTGAGAAATTTAGGGTTAATAACAGTTTAGAGATAGGGAGAGATAATGGGGGGAGTATGGATGGTTAGTGCTAGTGGGAGAGATACATAGAGAGGTAGGGAGGGGGTAGGTGGGTGAGGAGTGGGTGTTTGGGAGGAGAGAGAGAGGGAGAGGGTTAGGGGATTAGAGATGGGGAGAGACAAATTGGGTGTCATGGGTTTTGAGAGAGAGATATTGGTTGTTATGGGTTTAGAGAGAGAGAGAGAGAGTGAGAGAGATATTGGTGGTTAGGGGTTGAGAGAGAGAGAGAGAGAGAGAGAGCAGGGGTTAATAGTTTAGAGAGAGAGACAACTTGGAGGATATGGGTTTAGAGTAAGATACATTGGGGGTTAATGGTTTATAGAGAGAGATTGGATGTTAGGGGTTTAGAGAGAAAGAGGGATAAAGAGGGACAAAGAGATTGGGTGTTACGAGTTTAGAGAGAGAGATAGGGAGAGGGAGATAGAAATAGAGATATTGGGGTTTTGGGGTTTAGAGGGAGACAAAGAGATTCGGTGTTAGTGGTTTAGAGAGAGAGAGATATTGGAGGTTAGGGGTTTATATATATATATATATAGAGAGAGAGAGAGAGAGAGAGGGGGGGGGGGGTTAGGGGTTTAGAGAGAGAGATTGGAGTTAGGGATTTACAGAGAGAGAGAGGGATTGGAGGTTAGAGTTTTAGAGAGCGATAGATATTGGAGCTTAAAGGAAGAGAGAGAGAGAGAGAGAGATTGAAGGATAGAGAGAAATCGACTGTGTGTTAGGGGTTTAGATGGAGCAATATATATATATAAGCAGGAAGATTGGGCATTAGGGGTTTAGAGAGAGAGAGAAATTGCAATTTATTGGTTTAGAGAGAGAGAGATTGGAGGTTAGGGGTTGAGAGAGAGAGAGAGAGAGATATTTGAGGTTAATAGGGGTTTGGATATAGAGAGAGATAATGGGGGTAGTATGGATGGTTAGTGGTGGGGGGAGAGAGACGTTGAGAGGTAAGGAGGGTAGGTGGGTAAGGATTGGGGTTTTGAGAGAGAGAGAGAGAGAGAGAGTGAGAAAGAGAGGGGGGTTAGGGGTTTAGAGACAGAGGACAAGAGAGAGATATTGGGTATTAGGGGCTTAGAGAGAGAGAGAAAGAGATTAGGGGTTATAGGTTTAGAGAGAGAAAGAGAGATAGGGGGTTAGGAGTTTATAGAGAGAATGGGGGATAGGTGTTTAGAGATAGAGATTGGTGTTAGGGGTTTAGAGAGAGATTAGTGTTAGGGGTTTAGAGAGAGAGAGAGAGAGATTGGGCTTAGGCATTTAGACAGAGAGACAAATTGGGTGTTTGGGGTTTAGAGAGAGAGGGGGAGAGAGAGAGAGAGAGGGAGAGAGAAATATGTGGATAAGGGTTTAGAGAGAGAGAGAGAGAGAGAGAGAGAGAGAGGGTAAGTGGTTTAGATGGAGAGAGAGATTTGAGGTTAGCAGTTTAGAGAGAGAGAGAGAGGAATTGGGGGTTAGGGTTTAGGAGTTTATAAAGAGAATGGGGGATAGGTGTTTAGAGATAGAGATTAGTGTTAGGGGTTTAGAGAGAGATTAGTGTTAGGGGTTTAGAGAGAGAGAGAGAGATTGGGCTTAGGCATTTAGACAGAGAGACAAATTGGGTGTTTGGGGTTTAGAGAGAGAGGGAGAGAGAGAGAGAGAGAGGGAGGGAGAGAGATATATGTGGATAAGGGTTTAGAGCGAGAGAGAGAGAGAGAGAGAGAGAGAGAGAGGGTAAGTGGTTTAGATGGAGAGAGAGATTTGAGGCTAGCAGTTTAGAGAGAGAGAGGAATTGGGGGTTAGGGGTTCAGAGAGAGAGAGAGAGAGTGAGTGTTATAGGTTTAGAGAGAGAAAAAGACAGAGGGAGAGAGAGATTGGGGGTTAGGGATTTAGAGAGAGAGATATATTGGGGGTTAGTGGTTAAGAGAGAGATATATATTGGGGGTTAGTGGTTTAGAGGGAGAGAGATTGGAGTTTAGGGGTTGAGAGCGAGCAAGAGAAATATTGGGGATTAGGGGTTTAGAGAGAGATAGAGAGATATATTAGGGGTTAGGGGTTTAGAGAGAGAGAGTGAGTGAGATTAGGGGTTAGGGGTTTAGATAGACAGAGATATATATTGGGGGTTAGGGGATTAGAGAGAGAAAGACATCAGAGGTTAGGATTTTAGAGAGAGAGAGTGAATGGGGATTAGGGGTTTAGAGTGAGAGAGATTGGGGGTTAGGGGTTTAGAGAGAGAGAGAGAGATACTAGGGATTTGGGTTTTGGGTTGTAGAGAGAGGGGGAGATAGATTTGGTGTTAGGGTTTTAGAGAGAGAGAGAGAGAGAGGGAGAGAGAGATAGAGGGTTAGGGGTTAGGGGTTTAGAGAGAGAGAGAGAGAGAAAGCGAGAAAGAGATGGAGAGAGATAGTAATAAAGATAATGGGGGTTAGCAGTTTAGAGAGAGAGAGAGAGATTGGGGGTTAGTGGTTTAGTCAAAGAGAGTGAGAGAGAGAGAGAGAGATTGGAGGTTAGGGATTTATAGAGAGAGAGATTAGGGGTTAGGGATTTAGAGATAGATATTGGGTGTTAGGGGTTTAGAGAGAGAGGGAGAGAGAGATTGGGGGTTAGGGGTTTAGAGAGAGAGATACAAATATAGATATTGGGGGTTATGGGTATAAAAGGAGAGAATGAGATTGGGGTTAGTGGTTTAGAGAGAGAGGGAGAGACTGGAGGCTAGCAATTTAGAGAGAGAGAGAGAGAGAGAGAGAGAGAGAGAGAGAGAGATTGGGGTTAGGAGTTTAAAGAGAGAGAAAGAAAGAGATTGAGAGATATAAAGAGAGAAATTGGGGCTTAGTGGTTTAGAGATAGAGAGAGATGGGGGGCTAGTGGTTTTGGGGAGAGAGGGGGGATTGGAGGTTAGGAATTTAGAGAGAGAGAGAGAGAGAGAGAGAGAGGGGTTTAGGGGTTTATCTAGGGAGAGAGAGAGATCGTGGTTTATGGGTTTAGCTTGAGAGATAGATATTAGAGGTTAGGGGTTTAGAGAGAGATTGGGGGTTAGGGGTTTAGAGAGATATTAGGGGTTAGGTGTTTAGGGATAGAGAGAGAGTGAAATGTGGTTAGGGGTTTGGAGAGAGAGAGAAAGAATGGGGGTTATGGGTTTAGAGAGAGAGGGTGGATGGGAGGTTAGGGGTTTAGAGAGAGAGATTAGGGGTAGATAGAGACTTATTTGAGGTTAATAGGGGTCTTTAAATAGAGAGAGGTTGTGGGGGCAGTATGGATGGTGAGTGGTGCGGGGAGAGAGACGTTGAGAGGTGGGGAGGGATAGGTGGGTAAGGATTGGGGTTTTGAGAGAGATAGAGAGAGACAGAGAGAGAGAGATTGGGGTTTAGGGGTTTATAGAAAGAGGGAGACTTAGAGAGACGAAAACTGAGAGAGATATTTTGGGGATTAGGGGTTAGGGTTTTAGAGAAAGAGAGATAGGGATTAGGGGTTTAGAGAGAGAGATTGGGGGACATGTGTTTAGAGAGAGAGAGAGGTTAGTGTTAGGGGTTTCGAGAGACAGAGAGTTTAGGCATTAGGGGTTTATAGAGAGAGACAAATTGGGTGTTTGGGCTTTAGAGAGAGAGGGACAGAGATATTTGGGACTAGGGGTTTAGAGAGAGAGAGAGAGGGAAAGGGAGAGGGTAAGTGGTTTAGAGGGAGAGATTGAGGTTTAAGATTAGAGGTTTACAGAGAGAGAGATTTGGGATTAGGGGTTAAGAGAGAAAGAGAGAGAGAGAGAGATTAGGTGTTATGCTATTAGAGAGAGGGAGAGAGACGGGGGGAGAGAGATTGGGCTTTAGGGTTTGAGAGAGAGAGAGAGAGATTGAGGGTTAAGATATAGAGAGATATTGGGGGTTAGTGGTTTGGAGAGAGAGATTGGTGGTTATGGGTTTGAAGAGAGAGAGGGAGAGAGAGAGGAATATTCCGGGTTCGGGGTTTAGAGGGAGAGATTGTTGGTTATCGGTTGAGAGAGAGAGATATATTAGGGGTTATGAGTTTAGAGAGAGAGAGAGATTGATGGTTAGGTGTAGAGAGAGAGAGAGAGAGAGAGAGAGAGAGAGAGAGATTGTGGGTTAGGGGTTTAGATAGAGAGAGATATATATTGATGGTTATGAGATTAGAGAGAGAAATACATTACGGGTTAGGGGTTTAGAGAGAGAGAGAGTGAATGAGTGTTAGGGGTTGTGAGAGAGAGAGATATTGGGGGTTATGGGTTTAGAGAGAGAAAAATATTGGGGGTTAGAGGTTTACAAAGAGAGGGGGAGAGAGAGATTGGGGGTTACGGATTTAGAGAAAGAAAAAGAGATCAAGTGAGAGAGAGAGAGAGAGAGAGAGAGAGAGAGAGAGATATCGGGAGTTAGATGTTTATTGAGAGAGAGAGAGAGATTGGGGGTTAGGTGTTGATTGAGAGAGAGAGAGAGATTGGGGGTCAGTGGTTTAGAGACAGGGAAATTTTTGAGGTTAGGAGTTTAGAGAAAGAGAGAGAGAGAGAGAAATATTGTGAGCTAGGGGTTTAGAGAGAGATTATGGGTTCGAGGTTTAGGGAGAGATATAGATTTTTTGTTAAAGGTTTAGAGATAGGGAGATAGATATTGGAGGTTAGGGGCTTATAGAGAGAGAGAGAGACATTGAAGATTATGGGTTTAGAGAGAGAGAGAGAGAATGGGGGTTAGTGGTTTAGAGAGAGAGAGAGACATATAACAATAAAGTGATTGGGTGTTAGGGTTTAGAGAGATAGAGAGAGATTGAAATATTGTGGGTTAGGGGTTTATAAAGAGATATAGGAAGAGAAATATTGGTTGCCAGGGGTTTAGAGAGAGATAGATTGGGTTTAGTGTCTTATGAGATTAGAGAGAGATATTAGGGGTTTTGGTTCTTAGAGAGAGAGATTGCAAGTTAGGGTTTTAAGGAAATAGAGATTGGGGGTTAGGGGTTTAGAGAGAGAGATTGCAAGTTAGGGTTTTTAAAAAATAGAGATTGAGGGTTACAGGTTTAGAGAGAGACAATGAGAGAGATTGGGGGTTAGGTGGTTAGAGAAAGAGAGAGATTGTAGGATAGGGTTTTAGAGAGAGGGAGAGAGATAGACATAGAGAGATTGGGGATTATTATTTGAAAGACATAGAGATAAAGTTTGGACATTAGTGGTTTAGAGAGAGATTTATAGATTGGGGGTTAGGTGTTTGAAGATATATAAAGAGATTGGAGGTTATGGGTTGAGAGAGGGAGAGAGAAAATGCAGGTTAGGATTTTAGAGAGAGAGAGAGATCGGGGGTTAGGGATTTATAGAAAGAGAAAGAGATAAAGTGAGAGAGAGATTGGGGGTTAGGTGTTGATTGAGAGAGAGAGAGATTGAGATTTAATGGTTTAGAGAGAAAGAAAATTTTGAGGTTAGTTGTTTAGAGAAAGAGAGAGAGAGAGAGAGAGAGAGAGATTTTGTGTTATGATTTTAAAGATAGAGAGATAGATATTGGAGGTTAGGGGCTTATAGAGAGAGAGAGAGACATTGGGTATTAGGGGTTTAGAGAGAGAGAGAGCAAATGTGGGTTAGGGGTTTAGAGAGAGAGAAAGAGAGAAAGAGAGAGAGACATATAATAATAGATAGATTGGGTGTTAGGGTTTAGAGAGATAGAGAGAGGTTGAAATATTGTGGGTTAGGGGTTTATTAACATATATAGAAAGAGAAATATTGGTTTTCATGGGTTTAGAGAGAGAGGGATTTGGTTTATGGTCTTAGGGAATTAGAGAGAGACATTAGGGGTTAGAGATTTAGAGAGAGAGAGATTGCAGGTTAGGGTTTTAAAGAAATAGAGATTGGGGGTTAGGGGTTTAGAGAGAGAGAGAGAGAGATTGGAGGTTAGGGTTTTAGAGAGAGGGAGAGAGATAGAAAGAGAGAGATTGGAGGTTAGGGTTTTAGAGAGAGGGAGCAAGATAGAAAGACAGAGATTGGGGATTATTATTTTAAAGACATAGAGACAAAGGTTGGGCATTAGGGGTTTAGAGAGATATTTATAGATTCGGGTTTAGGTGTTTGGAGAGAGATATAGTGAGAGAGATTAGGGTTTAGGGGTTAGGCGTTTTGAGAGAGAGAGAGAGGGAGAGAGAGATTGTGGGTTATGTGTTTAGAAAGAGATAGAGAGAAAGAGAGAGATTAGGGGTTTAGAGGGATAGATTGGTGGTTTGGCATTTGGAGAGAGAGAGAGAGAGATTGGAGGTTGGGGGTTTAGAGAGAGAGAGATTGGATATTATGGGTTTGGAGAGAGAGAGAGAGAGAGAGACATAATATGAGAGATTGTGGGTTAGTGGCTAGGGGGAGAGAGAGAGAGAGAGAGAGAGAGAGAGAGATTGGTGATTATGGGTTTAGAGATAGAGAGATTGGGGGCTATGGGTTTAAAGAAAGAGAGATATTGGGGGTTAGGTGTTTAGAGAGAGAGAGATAGAGATTGGATGTTAGGGGTTTAGAGAGAGAGAGACATAAAAATAGAGAATTTTGGTTAGGAGTTAGAGAGAAAGAGAGAGGGAGAGATACTAGTGGTTAGGCGTTTATAGAGAGATAGAGGGACTAAGGCTTAGGGGTTTGGGGGGGAGGGAGAGAGAGAGAGAGAGAGATTGGGGGTTAGGGGATTATAGAGAGAGAGAGAGAGAGAGAGATTGGGGGTTAGGGGATTATAGAGAGAGAGAGAGAGAGAGAGAGAGAGAGAGAGATTTTTGAGGTTAGGGTTTTAGAGATAGAGAGATTGTGGGTTGGGTGTTTAGAGAGAGAGAGAGAGAGATAAATATTAGGGGTAAGGGTTTAGAGAGAGAAAGAGAGAGATAGGCAGTGATTGGGGGTTAGGAGTTGATAGAGAAAGAGAGAGAGAATGAGGCAGTGATTGGGGGTTAGGAGTTGAGAGAGAGAGAGAGATAGAGATTAAAGATTAGAGAGAGACATCGATTAGTTGTTAGGTGTTTAAATATATATATATATATATATATATATAGTGAAGTTTGAGGTTAGGTATTTAGAGAGAGAGAGAGAGAGATATTGGGGGTTTATAGACAAAGAGAAATTGGGTTTTAATAATAATTTAGAGATAGGGATAGATGATAGGGGGATTATGGATGGTTAGTGTTGGTGGGAGAGATACATAGAGAGGTAGAGAGGGGTAGGTGGGTGAGGAATGGGTGCTTGGGCAGGGAGAGAGAGAGAGGGAGTGAGAGGGTTAGGGGATTAGAGAGAGAGAGAGAGAAAGATTGGGTGTTAGGGTTTAGAGAGAGAGATATTGGGTGTTAGGTGTTTAGAGAGAGAGGGAGAGGGAGAGAGACATTGGGGGTTAGGGGTTGAGAGAGAGAGATTGGGGGTTAATGGTTTAGAGATAGAGACAGATTGGAGAATATCAGTTTAGAGAAAGAGAGATTGGGGGTTAATGGTTTATAGAGAGAGATTGGGTGTTATGGGTTTAAAGAGAGAGATAGGAGAGGGAGATAGAAATAGAGATATTGGGGTTTTGGGGTTTAGAGGGAGAGAAGGAGATTGGGTGTTAGTTGTTTATGGAGAGAGAGATTGGAGGTTAAGGGATTATATATTATATATATATATATATATAGAGAGAGAGAGAGAGAGAGAGAGAGAACTTGGGGGTGAGGGGTTTAGAGTGAGAGAGAGAGAGAGATTTGAGGTTAGGGGTTTAGAGAGAGAGAAATAAAAAAAATAGAGAATTGGTGTGATTGATTTATACGGAGAGAGGGAAAGAGATTGGGGATTGGGGGTTTAGAGAGAGATAAAGAGAATAGGTGCCAGGGGCTTAGAGACAGCATGCGTGGTGTTTAGCAGTTCAGAGAGAGAGAGAGATGAGAGAGAGAGAGAGAGAGAGAGAATCAAGGTTTATGCATTAAGAGAGAGAGGGATTGGACGTTATAGTTTTAGAGAGTGAGAGATATTGGAGGTTATACGTTTAGAGAGAGAGAGAGAGAGAGAATCATGGGTTATGCATTAAGAGAAGGAGGGATTGGAGGTTATAGTTTTAGAGAGTGAGAGATATTAGAGGTTAGAGGTTTAGATGGAGAGAGAGATATATATAAGAAGGGAGATTGGGTGTTAGGGGTTTAGAAAGAGAGAGAGATATTTGAGGTTAATAGGGGTTTTGATATAGAGAGAGATCATGGGGGAAGTATGGAAGGTTAGTGGTGGGGGGAAAGAGACGTTTAGAGATAGGGGAGGGGTAGGTGGGTAAGGATTGGGGTTTTGAGAGAGAGAGAGAGAGAAAGAGAGAGAGAGATTGGGGTTTAACAGTTTTATAGAGAGAGGGAGGCTTAGAGAGGGATTTTGGGAGATTAGGGGTTATTGTTTTAGAGAGAGAGAGAATGTTAGGGTTTTAGAAAGAGATTGGGTTTTAGAGGTTTAGAGAGAGAGTGAGAAATAGAAGGGGGGTTAGGGTTTTTAGAGAGAGAGGAGAGAGAGAGAGAGAGATATTGGGTGTTAAGGGATGAAAGAGGGAGAGAGATTGGGGGTTACATGTTTCGAAAGATAAAGACAGATAGGGGGTTAGGGGTTTAGAGAGAGATTGGGGGTTAAGTATTTAGAGAGACAGAGAGAGATTGGGGTTAGGGGTTTAAACAGAGAGACAAATTGGGTGTTTGGGGTTTAGAGAGAGAGGGAGAGATAGGGAGAGAGAGATTTGGGTATAGCGGTTTAGAGAGAGAGAGAGAGAAATTGGGGTTTAGAGAAAGAGAGAGAGATTGGGGTACGTGGTTTCGATGGAGAGAAAGAGATTGGAGGTTAGGGGCTTAGAGAGAGAGAGAGAGAGAGAGAGAGAGAGAGAGAGAGAGAGAGGGAGAGAGAGAGAGATTGGGGGTTAGGGTTTCAGAGAAAGAAAAAGAGATTGGGTGTTATGGGTTTAAAGAGGGAGGGAGAGAGAGGGAGAGAGGGATTGAGAGTTAGGGGTTTAGAGAGAGAGAGAGAGATTGGGGGTTGGGGGTTAAGAGATAGAGAGATATTGGGGGGTTAGTGTTTAGAGAGAGAGAGGTTGGAGGTTATGAGTTGAGAGAGAGAGATTAGGGGTTTAGAGAGAGACAGATTGGGGATTAGGAGTTTGGAGAGAGAGAGAGACTAGGGGTTTGGTATTTAGAGAGAGGGGAAGAGATATTGGGTGTTAGGGGTTTAGAGAGAGACATGGAAAGAGAGGGAGATAGAGATAGGTGGGTAGGGTTTTAGAGAGAGATAGATAATAATAGAGAGACTGGGGGTTAGTGGTTTAGAGAGAGAGAGATTATGGATTAGTGGTTTAAAAAGAGAGAGGGTGAGAGAGAGGGTGAGAGAGAGAGAGAGAGAGATTGGAGGTTAGGGGTTTATGGAGAGAGAGATTGGGGTTAGGGATTTAGAGAGAGAGATTAGGTGTTAGGGGTTTAGAGAGTGAGGGAGATACATATTGGGGTTTAGGGGTTTAGAGAGGGAGATATAAATAAATATATTGGTGGTTATGGGTGTAAAGGGAGAGAAGGGAATTGGGGTTAGTGGCTTAGAGAGAGAGAGGGAGGGAGAGAGAGAGAGAAAGATTGGAGGTTAGCAGTTTAGAGAGAGAGATATTGGGGTTAGGGGTTTAGATAGAGAGAAAGAGAGAGATTGAAAGATAGAAAGAGAGAGATTAGGGTCATGCTTGTCATGTTGTCTATGCAATTTATACTAGAAAGAGCGTTTGTGGTGTTTGGCAGTTTAGAGAGAGAGAGAGAGAGAGTGATCAAGGGTTATGAGTTAATAGAGAGAGAGAGATTGGAGGTTAGAGTTTTAGAGAGTGAGAGATATTGGAGGTTAGAGGTTTAGAGAGAGAGAGAGTGTGAAGGTTAGAGAGAGAGGCCAATTGGGTGTTAGGGGTTTAGATGGAGAGAGAGATATATATAAGCAGGGAGATTGGGCATTAGGGTTTAGAGAGAGAGAGAGATATTTTAGGTTAACAGGGGTTTGGATATAGAGAGAGATCATGGGGGGAGTATGGATGGTTAGTGGTGGGGGGAAAGAGGCGTTTAGAGGTAGGGAGGGGTAGGTGAGTAAGGATTGGGGTTTTGAGAGAGACAAAGAGACAGAGATTGGGGTTTAGGGGTTTAGAGAGAGAGGGAGGCTTAGAGAGATATTTTGGGGATTAGGGGTTAGGGTTTTAGAGAGAGAGAGAATGTTACAGGTTTAGAGAGAGATTGGGTTTTAGGGGTTTAGAGAGAGAGAGAAATAGAAGGGGGGCTAGCATTTTAGAGAGAGAGAGAGATTGGGGGTTACATGTTTAAAAAGATAAAGATAGATAGGGGGTTAGGTATTTAGAGAGAGATTGGGGGATAATTGTTTAGAGAGAGAGATTGGTGTTAGGGATTTAGACACAAAGAGAGAATTTGGGGTTAGGGGTTTAAAAAGAGAGACAAATTGGGTGTTTGGGGTTTAGAGAGAGAGGGAGAGAGAGATTTGGGGCTAGGGGTTTAGAGAGAGAGAGAGAGAGGTTTAGAGAAAGAGAGAGATTGGGGGTAAGTGGTTTCGATGGAGAGAAAGAGATTGGAGGTTAGGGGTCTAGAGAGAGAGAGAGAGAGAGAACTTGGGGGTTAAGGGTTCAGAGAGAGAAAGAGAGATTGGGTGTTATGGTTTTAAAGAGAGAGGGAGAAAGAAGGAGAGAGATATTGAGTGTTAGGGGTTTATAGAGAGAGAGAGATTGGGGTTAGGGGTTAAGAGAGAGAGAGAGAGAGAGAGATTGGGGGTTAGTGGTTTATAGAGAGAGAGGTTGGAGGATAGGGGTTGAGAGAGAGAGAGAGAAATATTGGTGCTTTGGATTTTAGAGAGAGAGAGAGAGAGAGAGAGAGAGAGAGAGAGAGAGAGAGAGAGATATTAGGGGTTAGGGGTTTGGAGAGAGAGAGAGAGAGAGATTGGGGTTTAGGGGTTTAGATATATAGTGAGGTATATTGGAGGTTAGGGGATTAGACAGAGAAATACATCAAGGGTTAGGAGTTTAGAGAGACAGAGTGAGTGGGGGTTAGGCGTTTAGAGAGAGAGAGAGATTGGGGCTTAGCGGTTTAGAGAAAGAGAGATACTAGGGGTTTGGGGTTTAGAGAGAGGGGGAGAGAGATTAGGTGTTAGGGGTTTAGAGAGAAAGAGAGGGAAATATAGGGGGTTAGGGGTTTAGAGAGAGAGAAAGAGAGAAAGAGAGAGAGATAGTAATAAATAGACCAGGGGTTAGTGGTTTAGACACAGAGAGAGAGAGAGAGAGACTGAGAGAGAGATTTTGGATTAGTGGTTTAGAAAAAGAGAGAGAGAGATATATTGGAGGTTAGGGGTTTATAGAGAGAGAGATTGAGATTTAGGGATTTAGAGAGAGAG
The DNA here is from genome assembly GCA_027924585.1 of Larix kaempferi. Lineage (NCBI taxonomy): Eukaryota > Viridiplantae > Streptophyta > Pinopsida > Pinales > Pinaceae > Larix > Larix kaempferi. Next base: position 13,485,962 of record BSBM01000684.1, on the reverse strand, counting down.
ATATTGGGGGTTAGTTTTAGAGAGAGATATATAATAGAGATATTATGGGTTATGTGTGTAAAGGGAGAGACGACGATTGGGGTTAGTGGTTTAGAGAGAGAGAGAGAGAGAGAGAGAGAGAGATTACAGGTTAGTAGTTTAGAGAGAGAGAGATATTGGGGTTAGGGATTTAGATAGAGAGAAACAGAGAGATTGAGAGATAGAAAGAGAGAGAGAGAGATGGGAGGCCAGTGGTTTAGAGAGAGAGAGGGGATTGGAGGTTAGGGATTTAAAGAGAGAGAGAGAGAGAGAGGGTTAGGGATTTAACTAGGGAGAGAGAGATTGTGGGTTATGGGTTTAGAGGGAGAGATAGATATTATAGGTTATGGGTTTAGAGATAGAGGGAGAGATATTGGGGGTTAGTTGTTTACAGAGAGATTAGGGGTTAGGAGTTTAGGAAGAGAGAGAGATTGAAATGCAGTTAAGGGTTTGGAGAGAGAGAGAAAGATTGGGTGTTATGGTTTTAGAGAGAGAGGGGGGATGGGAGGTTAGGGGTTTAGAGAGAGAGAGAGAGGTTAATAGGGGTTTTGAAATAGAGAGAGATTATGGGGATAGTATGGATCGTGAATGTTGGGGGGAGAGAGACGTTGTGAGGTGGGGAGGGGTAGGTGGGTAAGGATTGGGGTTTTGAGAGAGAGAGATTGGTGTTCAAGGGTTTGTAGAGAGAGGAAAACTTCGAGAGACAGGTACTTAGAGAGATATTTTGGGGATTAGGAGTTAGGGTTTTAGAGAGAGAGAGAGAGTTAGAGTTTTAAAGAGAGAGAGTTTGAGTTTTATAAGTTTAGAGAGAGAGATTTGGGTTAGGGGTATAGAGAGAGAGAGGGGGGAGAGAGAAATATTGGGTGTTAGGGCTAAGAGAGAGTGATAGAGAGAGATATTGAGGGTTATCGGTTTAGAGAGAGAGTAAAAGAGAGATAGGTGTTAGGGTTTAGATATAGAGATTGGGGATTAGGGGTTTAGGAGAGAGAGAGATTAGGTGTTATGGGTTTAGAGAGAGAGAGAGAGAGGGAGAGAGGGGATATTGGGTGTTAGTGTTTTAGAGAGAGAGAGAGATATTGGGGGTTAAGGGTTAAGATAGAGAGAGGTATTGGGGATTAGTGGCTTAGAGAGAGAGATATTTTAGGTTATGTGTTTGGAGAGAGAGAGAGAGAGAGAGAGAGAGAGAGAGAGAGAGAGAGAGAGAGATTAGGGGTTAGGTGTTTAGAGAGAGAGAGAGAGATTGAGGGTTGGGGGTTTAGAGAGAGAGAGAGAGTGGGGGTTAGGGGTCTAGATAGAGAGAGAGAGATATATTGGCAGTTAGGGGATTAGAGAGAGAAATACATTAGGGGTTAGGAGTTTAGAGAGAGAGAGAGAGAGTGAATGGGGTTTATGCGTTGAGAGTGAGAGAGAGAGAGAGAGACAAATTGGGGGTTAGGGGTTTAGAGAAAGGGATAGAGAGATTGGGTGTTAAGGGTTTAGAGAGAGATGGAAAGAGAGGGAGAGAGAGAGATAGGGGTTAGGAGTTTAGAGAGAGATAGAGAGGGAAAGAGTGAGATAGATAGTAATAGAGAGACCGGGGGTTGGTCATTTAGAGAGAGAGAGAGAGAGATTGGGGGTTAGTGGTTTAGATAGAGAGAGAGTGTGTGTAAGAAAGAGAGATAGGGGGTTAGATATTTGAAGAGATAATGGGTGTTAGGGGTTTAGAGAGAGAGAGAGAGAGAGGTTGGGGGTTAGGGGTTTAGAGGGAGAGAAGGAGATTGAAGTTAATGGTTTAGAGAGAGAAAGAGAGAGATTTAGGTTTTTCAGTTTAGAGAGAGGGGGGGGAGTGGATGTTAGAGAGAGAGAGAGAGAGAGAGAGATCGATATTAGGGGTTAGGGTTTTAGCTAGAGAGAGATATTGTGGGTTATGGGTTTAGAGAGATAGATAGATATTAGAGGTTATGGGTAGAGAGAGAGAGAGAGAGAGAGAGAGAGAGAGATTGGGGGTTAGGGATATAGAGAGAGATATTACGGGTTTAAGGAGAGAGTGAGAGAGTTAATGGGGGTTAGTGGTTTAGAGAGCGAGAGAGAAAGAATGGAAGTTATGAGTTTAGAGAGAGAGAAACATAAATATATATTGGGGTTTAGGGGTTTAAAGAGAGAGATATTGGTGGTTATGGGTTTAGAGAGAGAGAGAGAGAGAGAGAGAGAGAGAGAGAGAGAGAGATTGGGGGTTAGGGGTTTATAGAGAGCGATAGAGACATATATAGGAAGAGAAAGATTGGTTGTTAGGGTTTTAGAGAGAGATAGATTGGGTTTAGGGTCTTAGGATATTAGAGAGAGAGAGATTAGGGTTAGGGGCTTAGAGAGAGAGATTGCAACTTAGGGTTTTAAGGAAATAGAGATTGAGGGTTAGATTTTTAGAGATAGAGATTACAAGTTAGGGTTTTAAAGAAATTGAGATTGGGGGTTAGGGGTTTAGAAAGAGAGAGGGAAATTGGGGGTTAGGGGTTGGAGAGAGAGAGAGAGAGATTGTCGGTTAGGTGGTTAGAGAGAAAGAGAGATTGGACGTTAGGGTTTTAGAGAGAGGGAGAGGGATAGAAAGAGAGAGATTGGGGATTATTATTTTAAATACATAGAGATATAGATACAAAATTAGGGGTTTAGAGAGATATTTATAGATTGGGGGTTAGGTGTTTTGAGAGAGATAAAGAGATTGGAGGTTATGAGTTGAGAGGGGGAGAGAGAAAATGTAGTTTAGGCATTAAGAGAGAGAGATAGATCGGGGTTAGGGGTTTATGGAGAGAGAGGGACAGAGAGAGATTGGGGGTTAGTGAGTTAGAGAAAGAGAAAGAGATAAAGTGAGAAAGAGAGATTGGGGGTTATGTGTTGATTGAGAGAGAGAGAGAGAGAGATTGAGGTTTAGGTGTTGATTGAGAGAGAGAGAGAGATATTGGGGGTTAGGTGTTGATTGAGAGAGATAAATATTGGGATTTAGTTGTTTAGAGACAAAGAAATTTTTGAGGTTAGTTGTTTAGAGAAAGAGAGAGAGATAAACACTGGTAGCTAGGGGTTTAGAGAGAGATTATAAGTTCGAGGTTTAGGTGGAGAGAGAGATTTTGTGTTAGGGGCTTAGAGATAGAGAGATAGATATTGGATGTTAGGAATTATAGAGAGAGAGACATTGGGGATTAGGGTTTTAGAGAGAGAGAGAGTGAATGGGGGTGAGGGTTTTAGAGAGAGAGAAAGAGAGAAAGAGAGAGGGACATATAATAATAGAGAGATTGGGTGTTAGGGTTTAGAGAGATTGAAATATTCGGGTTAGGGATTTATAAAGAGATATAGTAAGAGAAATATTGGTTTTCATGGGTTCAGAGAGAGAGGGATTGGGTTTAAGATCTTAGGGGATTAGAGAGAGAGATTAGGGGTTAGGGTCTTAGAGAGAGAGAGATTTCAAGTTAGGGTTTTAAAGAAATAGAGGTTGGTGGTTAGGGGTTGAGAGAGAGAGAGAGATATTAGGGGTTAGGTGGTTAGAGAAAGAAAGAGATTGGGGATTATTATTTTAAAGACATAGAGATAGAGGTTGGGCATTAGGGGTTTAGAGAGAGAGATATTAGGTGTTAGGTGTTTAGAGAGAGAGGGAGAGGGAGAGAGACATTGGGGGTTAGGGGTTGAGAGAGAGATATTGGGGGTTAATGGTTTAGAGAGAGAGACAGATTGGAGGATATCGGTTTAGAGAAAGAGAGATTGGGGGTTAATGGTTTATAGAGAGAGATTGGATGTTAGCGATTTAGAGAAAAATAGGGAGATAGAGGGACAAATAGATTGGGTGTTATGGGTTTAAAGAGAGAGATAGGGAGAGGGAGGTAGAAATAGAGATATTGGGGTTTTTTAGTTTAGACGGAGAGAAAGAGATTGGGTGTTAGTTATTTATGGAGAGAGAAATTGGAGGTTAGGGGATTATATATATATATATATAGATACATACACACACACACACACATATATATATCTATAGAGAGAGAGAGAGAGAGAGAGATTTGAGGTTAGGGGTTTAGAGAGAGAGAAATAAAAAAATAGAGAATTGGTGTGATTGATTTATACGGAGAGAAGGAAAGAGATTGGGGGTTGGGGGTTTAAAGAGAGATAAAGAGAATGGGGGCTAGGGGTTTAGAGACAGTGTGTGTGGTGTTTAGTAGTTCAGAGAGAGAGAGAGAGAGAGAGAGAATTAGGGGTTATGCGTTAAGAGAGAGAGGGATTGGACATTAGAGTTTTAGAGAGTGAGAGATATTGGAGGTTAGAGGTTTAGAGGTTTAGAGAGAGAGAGAGAGAATCAGGGGTTATGCATTAAGAGAGAGAGGGATTGGAGGTTAGAGTTTTAGAGAGTGAGAGATATTGGAGGTTAGAGGTTTAGAGAGAGAGAGAGATTGTGAAGGTTACAGAGAGAGTTCGATTGGGTGTTAGGGGTTTAGATGGAGATATATATATATATAAGAAGGGAGATTGGGCGTTAGGGGTTTAGAAAGAGAGAGAGATATTTGAAGTTAATAAGGGTTTTGATATAGAGAGAGATCATGGGGGAAGTATGGAAGGTTAGTGGTGGGGGGAAAGAGATGTTTAGAGGTAGGGAGGGGTAGGTGGGTAAGGATTGGGGTTTTGAGAGAGAGAGAGTGAGAGAGAGAGATTGGGGTTTAGGGGTTTATAGAGAGAGGCAGGCTTAGAGAGAGATTTTGGAGATTAGGGGTTATTGTTTTAGAGAGAGAGAATGTTAGGGTTTTAGAAAGAGATTGGGTTTTATAGGCTTAGAGAGAGAGAGTGAGAAATAGAAGGGGGGTTAGGGTTTTAGAGAGAGAGGAAGAGAGAGAGAGAGAGATATTGGGTGTTAAGGGATGAGAGAGGGAGAGAGATTGGGGGTTAAATGTTTCGAAAGATAAAGATAGACAGGGGGTTAGGGGTTTAGAGAGAGATTGGGGGATAAGTTTTTAGAGAGAGAGATTAGTGTTAGGGGTTTATAGAGAGAGAGAGAGATTGGGGTTAGGGGTTTAAACAAAGAGACAAATTGGGTGTTTGGGGTTTAGAGAGAGAGGGAGAGATAGGGAAAGAGAGATTTGGGTCTAGCGGTTTAGAAAGAGAGAGAGAGAGAGAGAGAGAGAGAGATTGGGGTTAGGGGTTTACAGAGAGAGGGGGGGAGAGAGAGAGATATTGGGTGTTCGAGCTAAGTGAGAGAGAGAGAGAGAGATATTGGGGGTTACGAATGTATAGATAGAGAGAAAAAGAGAGATAGGTGTTAAGGTTTAGAGAGACAGAGAGAGATTAGGTGTTATTGTTTAGAGAGAGAGAGAGAGGGGGGGAGATTGGGTGTTAGGGCTTTAGAGAGAGAGAGAGATATCAGGGGTTAAGGGTTCAGATAGAGAGAGATATTGGGGGTTAGTGGTTTGAAGAGAGAGAGCTAGAGAGAGATATTTTAGGTTACTCGTTTGGAGAGAGAGAGAGAGAGATTAGAGGTTAGGTGTTTAGAGAGAGAGAGAGAGATTGAGGGTTAGGGGTTTAGATACGAGAGAGAGATATTGGCAGTTAGGGGATTAGAGAGAGAAATACATTAGGGGTTATGAGTTTAGAGAGAGAGTGAATGGGGGTTAGGCATTGAGAGAGAGACAGTGAGTGAGAGAGAGAGAGAGAGATTGGGGGTTAGGGGTTTATAGAGAGGGATAGAGAGATTGGGTGTTAGGGGTTTAGAGAGAGAGGGAAAGAGAGGGTGAGAGAGATAGGGGGTTAGGGATTTAGAGAGAGATAAAGAGGGAAAGAGAGAGAGATAGTTAGTAATAGAGAGACTGGGGGCTAGTTGTTTGGAGAGAGAGAGAGAGAGAGAGAGAGAGAGAGAGATTGGGGGTGAGTGGTTTAGATAGAGAGAGTGTGTGTGTAAGAAAAAGAGATAGGGGGTTAGGTATTTAGAGAGAGATATTGGGTGTGAGGGGTTTAGAGAGAGAGGGTGAGAGATATTGGGGGTTAGGGGTGTAGAGAGAGATATAAATAAAGAAATTGGGGGTTATGGGTTTAGAGAGAGTGAACGAGATTGGGGTTAATGGTTCAGAGAGAGAGAGAGAGAGAGATTGGGGGTGAGCAGTTTAGAGAGAGGGGCGAGTGGAGGTAATATATATATATATATATAGAGAGAGAGAGAAAGAGATATTGGGGGTTAGGGGTTTAGCTAGAGAGAGAGATATTGTGGGTTATGGGTTTAGAGAGATAGATATATATTAGAGGTTAGGGGTTTAGAGAGAGAGAGAGAGAGATTGGGGGTTAGGGGTTTAGAGAGAGAGATTATGGGTTTAAGGAGAGAGTGAGAGAGTTAATGGGGGTTAGGGGTTTAAAGAGATATAAAGGGAGAGAGAGAGATAAATATTGGGTGCTATGGGTTTAGAGATTTAAAGAGAGATTGGGGATTAGGGGTTTAGAGAGAGAGAGAGGTAGAGAGAAGGAGCATGGGGGTTATTGGTAGAGAGAGATATATTAAGGGTTAGGGGTTCAAAGAGAGAGAGAGATTGGGAGATAGGGGTTTAGAGGGAGAGAGAGAGATTGGTGTTATCAATTTAGAGAGAGAGATTGGGGCTTAAGGTTTTAGAGAGAGAGATATATATTGGGGGTTAAGGTTTTAAAGGGAGAGATTAGGGCTTATGGGTTTAGAGAGAGAGAGAGAATGGAAGTTATGGGTTTAGAGAGAGATAGATTGGTGGTTATGGGTTTAGAGAGAGAGTGAGAGAGAGAAATTGGGGGTTAGGGGTTTAGAGAGAGAGATGGAGAGATATAAGGAAGAGAAAGATTGGTTATCAGGGATTTAGAGAAAGATAGATTGGGTTTAGGGTCTTAGGAGATTAAAGAGAGAGATTAGGGGTTAGGGGCTTAGAGACAGAGATTGCAAGTGAGGGTTTCAAGGAAATAGAGATTAGGGGTTAGGGGTTTAGAGATAGAGATTGCAAGTTAGATTTTTAAAGAAATAGAGATTGGGGGTTAGGGGTTTAAAGAGAGAGAGAGATTGGGGGTTAGGGGTTTAAAGAGAGAGAGAGAGAGAGAGAGAGAGAGAGAGATATTGGGGGTTAGGTGGTTAGAGAAAGAGAGAGATTGGAAGTTAGGGTTTTAGAGAGAGGGAGAGAAATAGAAAGAGAGATATCGGGGATTATTATTTTAAATACATAGAGATAGAGGTTTGGAATTAGGGGTTTAGATATAGATTTATAGATTGGGGGTTAGGTGTTTGGAGAGAGATAAAGAGATTGGAGGTTATGGGTTGAGAGAGGGAGAGAGAAAATCCAGGTTCAGGGTTTATATAGAGAGATAGATTGGGGGTTAGGGGTTTATGGAGAGAGAGGGAGAGAGAGAGATTCATGGTTAGGGATTTAGAGAAAGAGAAAGAGATAAAGTGAGAGAGAGAGATTGGGGGTTAGGTGTTGATTGTGTGAGAGAGAGAGAGAGAGAGAGAGAGATTGGGAGTTAGGTGTTGATTGAGAGATGAAGAGATTGGGATTTAGTTGTTTAGAGACAGAGAAATGTTTGAGGTTATTTGTTTAGAGAAAGAGAGACAGTTAAACATTGTGAGATAGGGGTTTAGAGAGAGATTATAAGTTCAAGTTTTAGGGAGAGAGAGAGATATTGGATGTTAGGGCTTATAGAGAGAGAGACAATGAGGATTAGGGGTTGAGAGAGAGAGAGAGAGAGCGAATGGGGGTTAGGGGTTTAGAGAGAGAGAAAGAGTAAAAGAGAGAGACATATAATAATAGAGAGATTAGGTGTTAGGGTTTAGAGAGATAGAGAGAGATTGAAATATTGTGGGTTAGGGGTTTATTAAGAGATATAGTAAGATAAATATTGGTTTTCAGGGGTTTAGAGAGAGAGGGATTGGGTTTATGGTCTTAGGGGATTAGAGAGAGAGATTAAGGGATAGGTTCTTAGAGAGAGAGATTGTAAGTTAGGGTTTTAAAGAAATAGAGATTGGGGGTTAGGGTTTTAGAGAGAGAGAGAGAGAGATTGGATGTTAGATGGTTAGAGAAAGAGAGAGATTGGAGGTTAGGATATTAGAGAGAGGAAGAGAGATAGAAAGAGAGAGATTCAGGATTATTATTTTAAAGACATAGAGATAGAGGTTGGGAATTAGGGGTTTAGAGAGAAATTTATAGATTGGGGTTAGGTGTTTGGAGAGAGATAAAGAGATTAAAGGTTATGGGTTTAGAGAGAGAGAGATTAGGGTTTAGGGGTTAGGGGTTTTGAGAGAGAGAGATATTGTGGGTTATGAGTTTGGAAAGAGATAGAGATAAAGAGAGAGATTGGGGGTTACAGGTTTAGAGGGAGAGATTGGGGGTTTGGCATTTGGAGAGAGAGATAGAGAGAGGTTAGTGGTTTAGAGAGATAGAGATATATATATATAGAGAGAGAGAGATTGGATATTATGGGTTTAGAGAGAGAGAGAGAGAGAGAGAGAAGATGAGATATTGTGGGTTAGGGGCTAGGGGAGAGAGAGAGAGAGAGAGAGAGAGAGAGAGAGAGATTGTGGGTTAGGTGCTAGGAGAGAGAGAGAGAGATCGATGGTTATGCATTTAGAGAGAGATATTGGGGGCTATGGGTTTAGAGAAAGAGAGAGATTGGAGGTTAGGTGTTTAGAGAGAGAGAGAGCGATTGGATGTTAGGGGTTTAGAGAGAGAGAGAGACATAAAAATAGAGAATTGGGGTTAGGGGTTAGAGGGAAAGAGAGAGGGAGAGATACTGACGGTTAGGAGTTTGGAGAGAGATAGAGGGACTCGGGATTATGGTTTTGGGGGAGAGAGAGAGAGAGAGAGAGAGAGAGATTGGGGGTTAGGTGATTAGAGAGAGAGAGAGGTTTGATCTTAGGGGTTTAGAGATTGAGAGACTGTGGGTTGGGTGTTTGGAGAGAGAGAGAGAGAGATTGGGAGTTAATGGTTTAGAGATAGAGAGACAAAGATTAGGGGTAATGGTTTAGAGAGAGAGAGAGAGAGAGGCACCGATTGGGGGTTAGGGGTTGAGAGAGAGAGAGAGAGAGAGAGAGAGCTAGAGATTGAAGGTTAGAGAGAGAGATTGATTGGGTATTAGGTGCTTATATATATATATATTCAAGTTCGATGTTAGGGGTTTACATAGAGAGAGAGAGAGAGAGATTGCAAGTTATGGTTTTAGAGAGAGATTGGAGTCTAGGGGTTTAGAGAGAGAGATTGGGGGTTTATAGAAAAAGAGAAATTGGGGGTTAATAACCATTTAGAGATAAGGAGAGATGACGGGGGGAGTATGGATGGTTAGTTTTGGTGGGAGAGATACATAGAGAGGTAGGGAGGGGTAGGTGGGTGAGGAGTGGGTGTTTGGGTAGAGACATAGAGAGAGAGAGAGAGAGGGAGAGACAGATTGGGTGTTAGGGGTTTAGAGAGAGGGATAAAGATATTGGGTGTTATGGTTTTAAAAAGAGAGATTGGGAGAGGGATATAGAATTAGAGATCTTGGGGGTTTGGGATTTAGAGGGAGAGAAGGAGATTGGGTGTTAGTGGTTTAGAGAGAGAGAGAGATTGGGGGTGAGGGGTTTATAGAGAGAGGGAGAGATTTGATGTTAGGGGTTTAGAGAGAGAGAAATATAAAAAGAGAGAATTGGGGTGATTGATTTATACAGAGAGAGGGAAAGAGATTGAGGGTTGGGGGTTTTGATAGAGATAAAGAGAATGGGGGCTACAGGTTTAGAGAGAGCATGTGTGGTGTGTAACAATTAAGAGAGAGATAGAGAGAGATATCAAGGGTTATGCATTAAGAGAGAGAGGGATTGGAGGTTAGAGGTTTAGAGAGAGAAAGAGAGTGAAGGTTAGAGAGAAAGGTCGATTGGGTGTTAGGGGTTTAGATGTAGATAGATATATATATAAGTAGGGAGATTGGACGGTAGTGGTTTAGAGAGAGATATATATATTTGAGGTTAATAGGGGTTTGGATATAGAGAGAGATCGTTGGGGGAGTATGGATGGATAGTGGTGGGGGGAAAGGGATGTTAAGATGTAGGGACGGGTAGGTGGGTAAGGATTGGGGTTTAGGGGTTTAGAGAGAGAGGGAGGCTTAGAGAGAGATTTTGGGGATTAGGGGTTAGGGTTTTAGAGAGAGGGAGAGAGAATGTTAGGGGTTTAGTGAGAGATTGGGTTTTAGGGTTTTAGAGAGAGAGAGAGTGAGAAATAGAAGGGGGGTTAGGGTTTTAGAGAGAGAGAAAGAGAGAGAGATATTGGGTGTTAAGGGATGAGAGAGAGAGAGAGATTGGGGGTTACGGGTTTAGAAAGATAAAGATACATACAGGGTTAGGGGTTTAGAGAGATATTGGGGATAGGTGTTTATACAGACATATTGGTGTTAGGGGTTTAGAAAGAGAGAGAGAGAGAGAGAGAGAGAGAGATTGGGATTACGGGTTTAAATAGAGAGACAAATTGTGTGTTTGGGTTTTAGAGAGAGAGGAAGAGAGAGATTTGGGGCTAGGGTTGGGGGTTTGGATTTTAGAGAGAGAGAGAGAGAGATTAGGGGTTAGGGGTTTAGAGAAAGAAAGAGAGATATTGGGATTTAGGGGTTTACATATAGAGAGAGTTATATTGGAGGTTAGTGGATTAGATAGAGAAATACATCAGGGATTAGGAGTTTAGAGAGACAAAGTGAATAAGGGTTAGGGATTTAGAGAGACAGAGATTGGTGGTTAGGGGTTTAGAGAGAGAGAGAGACTAGGGGTTTGGGGTTTAGAGAGAGGGGGAGAGAGATTGGGTGTTAGGGGTTTAGAGAGAGAGAGGGAAAGAGAGGGAGATAGAGAGAGATATAGTAATAGAGAGACTAGGGTTTAGTGGTTTAGAGAGAGAGAGAGATTGGGGATCTGTGGTTTAGAAAGAGAGAGAGATTGGAGGTTAGGGTTTTATAGAGAGAGAGATTGGGGGTTAGGGATTTATAGGGAGAGATTGGGTGTTAGGGGTTTAGAGAGTGGGGGAGAGAGATATTGGCAGTTAGAGGTTTAGAGAGATTGGGGGTTATGAGTGTAAAGGTAGAGAAGACGATTGGGGTTAGTGGTTTAGAGAGGGAGAGAGAGAAAGAGAGATTGGAGGTTAGCAGCTTAGAGAGATATATATTGGGGTTAGGGGTTTAGATAGAGAGAAAGAGAGAGATTGAGGGATAGAAAGAGAGATATTGGGGTTTATAGGTTTAGAGAGAGAGAGAGATATGGGGGGCTAGTGGTTTAGAGAGAGGGGGGGATTGGAGGTTAGGGATTTAGAGAGAGAGAGAGATTGTGGGTGAGGGGTTTAGAGAGAGAGAAATAGAAAAAAAAGAGAATTGGGGTGATTGATTTATACAGAGAGAGGGAAAGAGGTTGGGGGTTGGGGGTTTAGAGAGAGCTAAAGAGAATAGGGCTAGGGGTTTAGAGAGAGTGTGTGTGGTGTTTAGCAGTTCAGAGAGAGAGAGAGAGATAAGGGTTTATGCGTTAAGAGAGAGAGGGATTGGAGGTTATATTTTTAGAAAGTTATAGATATTGGAGTTTAGAGGTTTAGAGAGAGAGAGAGAGAGTGAAGGTTAGGGAGAGAGGTCGATTGTGTTTTAGGGGTTTAGATGGAGAGAGAGATATATATAAGCAGGGAGATTGGATGTTAGGGATTTAGAGGGAGACAAAGAGATATTTGAGGTTAATAGGGGTTTGGATATAGAGAGAGATCATGGGGGGAGTATGGATGCTTAGTGGTGGGGGGAAAGAGATGTTTAGAGGTAGGGAGGGGTAGGTGGGTAAGGATTGGGGTTTTGAGAGAGAGAGAGAGAGAGAGAGAGAGAGAGATTGGGGTTTAGGGGCTTAGAGATAGAGGGAGGCTTAGACAGAGGTTTTGGGGATTAGGGGTTAGGGTTTTAGAGAGAGAGAGAATGTTAGGGGTTTAGAGAGAGATTGGTTTCAAGGGTTTAGAGAGAGAGAGCAAGAAATAAAATGGGGGTTAGTGTTTTAGAGAGAGAGGAAGAGAGAGATATATTGGGTATTAAGGGATGAGAGAGAGAGAGAGAGATTGGAAGTTACAGGTTTAGAAAGATAAATATAGATGGGGGGTTAGGGGTTTAGAGAGAGATTGGGGATAGGTGTTTAGAGAGAGAGATTAGTGTTAGGGGTTTAGAGAGTGAGAGAGAGAGAGATTGGGGTTAGGGTTTTTAACAGAGAGACAAGTTTGGTGTTTTGGGTTTAGAGAGAGAGGGAGAGAGATATTTGGGGCTAGGGGTTTAGAGAGAGAGAGAGAGAAAGAGATTGTGGTTTAGAGAAAGAGAGTGATATTGGGGGTAAGTGGTTTAGATGAAAAGAAATAGATTGGAGGTTAGGGGTTTAGAGAGAGAGAGAGAGAGAGAGAGAGAGAGAGAGAGAGAGATTGGGGGTTAGGGGTTCAGAGAGAGAAAGAGAGATTGGGTGTTATGGGTTTAAAGAGAGAGGGAGAGAGAGATTGAGGGTTTGGGGTTTAGAGAGAGAGAGAGAGAGATAGAGAGAGAGAGACATATTGGGGGTTTGGATTTTAGAGAGAGAGAGAGAGAGAGATTAGGGGTTCATGGTTTAGAGAGGGAGAGAGAGAGAGCGATATTGGGGTTTAGGGGTTTAGATATAAAGAGAGGTATATTGGAGATTAGGGAATTAGCCAAAGAAATACATCAGCATTTAGGAGTTTAGAGAGATAGAGTGAATGAGGATTAGGGATTTAGAGAGAGAGAGAGAGAGAGATTGGGGCTTAGGGGTTTAAAGAGAGAGAGACAGACTATGGTTTTGGGGTTTAGAGAGAGGGAGGAGAGATTAGTTGTTAGGGGTTTAGAGAGAGAGAGAGAGAGAGAGAGAAATAGAGGGATATGATATAGAGGTAGGGGGTTAGGGGTTTAGCGAGAGAAAGAGAGAAAGAGAGAGATGGAGAGAGATAGTAATAGAGAGACTAGGGGTTAGTGGTTTAGAGAGAGAGAGAGAGAGAGAGAGAGAGAGAGAGATTGGGTGTTAGTGGTTAGAAAGAGAGAGTGTGTGTGAGAGACTCAGAGAGATTGGAGGTTAGGGGTTTATAGAGAGAGAGAGATATGGGGTTAGGGATTTAGAGAGAGAGATTGGGTGTCAGGGGTTTAGAGAGTGAGGGAGAGAGATATTGGGGGTTAGGGGTTTAGGGAGATAGATATAAATAGAGATATTGGGGGTTATGGGTGTAAAGGGAGAGAAGGGGATTGGAGTTAGTGGTTTAGAGAGAGGGGTGAGAGAGAGAGAGAGAGAGAGAGAGAGAGAGAGAGAGAGAGATTTGGGTTAGGGGATTAGATAGAGAGAAAGAGAGAGAGAGATGGGGACCTAATGGTTTAGAGAGAGAGGGTTGATTGGAGGTTAGGGATTTAGAGAGAGAGAGAGAGGGTTAGGGGCTTAACTAGGGAGAGAGAGAGTGAAATGCAGATAGGGGTTTAGGGAGAGAGAGAGTGAAATGCGGTTAGGGGTTTGGCGAGAGAGAGGAATATTGGTGGTTATGGGATTAGAGAGAGGGGGGGATGGGAGGTTAGGGGTTTAGAGAGAGATATTAGGGGTTTAGTGAGAGAGAGAGAGAGGTTTTGGGGTTTGTAGAGAGAGGGAGACTTAGAGAGATATTTTGGGGATTAGGGGTTAGGTTTTGAGAGAGAGAGAGAGAGTTAGGGGTTTAAAGAGAGGGAGAGTTTGAGTTTTAAGGGTTTAGAGAGAGAGAGAGATTAGGGTTAGGGGTTTAGAGAGAGAGGGGGGGCAGAGAGACATATTGGCTCTTAGGGCCAAGAGAAAGAGAGAGAGAGAGATTGGGGGTTACGAGTGTAGAGAGAGAGTAAAAGAGAGATAGCTGTTAATGTTTAGAGAGAGAGATTGGGGATTAGGGGTTTAGAGAGAGAGATTAGGTGTTATGGGTTTAGAGTGAGAGAGAGAGAGGGAGAGAGGGAGATTGGGTGTTAGGTTTTTAGAGAGAGAAAGAGAGATATTGGGAGTTAAAGGTTAAGATAGAGAGTGATATTGTGGGTTAGTGGTTTAGAGATAGAGAGATAAAGAGAGATATTTTAGGTTATGGGTTTGAAGAAAGAGAGAGAGAGAGAGATTAGGGGTTAGGTGTCTAGAGAGAGAGAGAGAGAGAGAGAGAGAGAGATTGAGGGTTAGTGGTTTAGAGAGAGAGAGAGAAATAATTTAGGGGTTAGGAGTTTAGAGAGAGATAAACTAAATTGGGGTTAGGCATTGAGAGCTGAGAAAGAGACAAATTGGGGGTTAGGGGTTTAGAGAGAGGGATAGAGATATTGGGTGTTAGGGGTTTAGAGAGAGAGGGAAAGAGAGGGAGATATAGATAGGGGTTTATGGGTTTAGAGAGAGAAAAAGAGGGAAAGAGAGAGAGATAGATAGTAATAAAGAGACTGGGGACTAGTCCTTTAGAGAGAGAGAGAGAGATTGGAGTTAGTGGTTTAGAGGGAGAGAGTGTATGTGTAAGAAAGAGAGATAGGGTGTTAGGGATTTTGAGAGAGATATTGGGTGTTAGGGGTTTAGAGAGAGAGGGTGAGAGAGAGAGAGATATAAATAGAGAGATTGGGGGTTATGGGATTAGAGGGATAGAAGGAGATTGGGGTTAATGGTTTAGAGAGAGAGAAAGAGAGATTTAGGTTTAACGGTTTAGAGATAGATAGAGAGAGAGATTGGGGGTGAGTGGTTTAGAGAGAGGGGCGGAGTGGAGGTCGGAGAGATATCGAGATTGGGGGTTAGGGGTTTAGCTATAGAGAGAGATATTGTGGGTTATGGGTTTAGAGAGATATATAGATATTAGAGGTTAGAGGTTTAGAGAGAGAGAGAGAGAGAGAGATATTGGGGATTAGGGATTTAGAGAGAGAGATTATGGGTTTAAGGAGAGAGTGAGAGAGTTAATGGGGGTTAGGGGTTTAAAGAGAGAGAGAGAGATTGGTGGATATGGGTTTAGAGAGTTAAAGAGAGATTGGGAATTAGTCGTTTAGAGAGAGAGAGAGGTAGAGAGAAAGAGCGTGTGGGTTATTGGTAGAGAGAGAGATATTAAGGGCTAGGGGTTCAAAGAGAGAGATAGAGAATGGGGGATAGTGGTTTAGAGAGAGAGAGAATTGGTGTTATGAGTTTAGAGAGAGAGAGAGAGAGAGATTGGGTGTTAGGGTTTTAGAGAGAGATATTGGGGGTTATGGGTTTAGAAAGAGAGAGAGATAGAGAGAGAATGGAAGTTATGGGTTTAGAGAGAGAGATAAAAATAGAGATTGGGGTTTAGGGGTTTAGAGAGAGAGAGATTGGTGGTTATCGGTTTAGAGAGA
The DNA here is from genome assembly GCA_027924585.1 of Larix kaempferi. Lineage (NCBI taxonomy): Eukaryota > Viridiplantae > Streptophyta > Pinopsida > Pinales > Pinaceae > Larix > Larix kaempferi. The sequence goes on along the minus strand of BSBM01000684.1, from coordinate 13,470,650 downwards.
GAGAGGGAGAGATAGATAGAGAGAGAGAGAGAGAGAGAGAGAGAGAGAGAGAGAGAGAGAAATTGGGGGTTAGGGTTTTAGAGAGAGAGATATGTATTGGATGTTAGTGTTTGAGAGAGAGAGATATTCTGGGTTAGGGGTTTAGAGAGAGAGAGAGAGGGAGGGATATCGGGGGTTAGGGGTCTAGAGAGAGAGAGAGAGAGATTGGGGGTTAGAGGTTTACATAGAGATTAGGGATTTAGGGAGAAAGAGAGTTAAATGTGGTTAGGGGTTTGTAGAGAGAGAGAAAGATTAGGGGTTATGGTTTTAGGGAGAGGGTGTGGTGGGAGGTTAATGGTTTAGAGAGAGAGGGCGAGAGAGAGAGAGAGATATTTGAGGTTAATAGGGGTTCAAAAATATAGAGAGATTGTGGGGAGAGTATGGATGGTGAGTGTTGAGGGTTTAGAGAGAGAGAGTTAGGGGTTTAGAGAGAGAGAAACATGTGGGGTTAGGGGTTGAGAGAGAGAGGGAGGCTGGGGGTTAATGGTTTAGAGAGAGAGACAAATCAGAGGATATGGGTTTAGAGAAAGAGAGATTGGGGGTTACTGGTTTATAGCGAGAGATTAGGTGTTAGGGGTTTAGAGAGAGGGATAGAGAGATTGGGTGTTATGGGTTTAAAGAGAGAGATAGGGAGAGGGAGATAGAAATAGAGATATTGGTGGTTTGGGGTTTAGAGGGAGAGAAGGAGATTGGGTCTCAGTGGTTTAGAGAGAGAGCTATATTGGAGGTTAGGGGTTTATATTTATACACACACACACACACACACACAGATTGGAGTTAGGGGTTTAGAGAGAGAGATTGTGGGTGAGGGGTTTAGACAGAGAGAGAGGGATTTGATGTTAGGGGTTTAGAGAGACAAAAATAGAAAAAGAGAGAATTGTGGTGATTGATTTATATAGAGAGAGGGAAAGAGGTTGGGGGTTGGGGTTTTAGAGAGAGATAAAGAGAATGGGGCTAGGGGTTTAGAGAGAGCGTGTGTGGTGTTTAGCAGTTCAGAGAGAGAGAGAGATAAGGGTTTATGCATTAAGAGAGAGAGGGATTGGAGGTTATATTTTTAGAGAGTTATAGATATTGGAGTTTAGAGGTTTAGGGAGAGAGAGAGAGTGAAGTTTAGGGAGAGAGGTCGATTGGGTGTTAAGGGTTTAGATGGAGAGAGAGATATATATAAGCAAGGAGATTAGGCGTTAGGGGTTTAGAGGGAGACAAAGAGATATTTGAGGTTAATAGGGGTTTGGATATAGAGAGAGATCATGGGGGGAGTATGGATGGTTAGTGGTGGGGGAAAAGAGATGTTTAGAGGTAGGGAGGGGTATGTGGGTAAGGATTGGTGTTTTGAGATAGAGAGAGAGAGAGAGAGATTGGGGCTTAGGGGCTTAGATAGACAGGGAGGCTTAGAGAGAGATTTTGTGGATTAGGGGTTAGTGTTTTAGAGAGATAGAGAATGTTAGGGGTTTAGAGAGAGATTGGTTTCAGGGGTTTAGAGAGAGAGAGGGAGAAATAGAAGGGGGGTTAGTGTTTTAGAGAGAGAGGAAGAGAGAGAGATATTGGGTGTTAAGGGCTGAGAGAGAGAGAGAGAGAGAGAGAGATTGCGGGTTACAGGTTTAGAAAGATAAATATAGATGGGGGGTTAGGGTTTTAGTGAGAGATTGGGGATAGGTGTTTAGAGAGAGAGATTAGTGTTAGGGGTTTAGAGAGTGAGAGAGAGAGAGAGAGATTGGGATTAGGGTTTTTAACAGAGAGAAAGATTTGGTGTTTTGGGTTTAGAGAGAGAGGGAGAGAGATATTTGGGGCTAGGGGTTTAGAGAAAGAGAGTGATATTGGGGGTAAGTGGTTTAGATGAAGAGAAATCGATTGGAGGTTAGGGGTTTAGAGAGAGAGAGATTGGGGGTTAGGGTTTCAGAGAGAGAAAGAGAGATTGGGTGTTATGGGTTTAAAGAGAGAGGGAGAGAGAGATTGAGTGTTTGGGGTTTAGAGAGAGAGAGAGAGAGATTGGGGGTTAGTGGTTGAGAGAAAGAGAGAGAGACATTGGGGGTTTGGATTTTAGAGAGAGAGAGAGAGAGAGAGAGAGAGAGATTAGGGATTCAAGGTTTAGAGAGAGAGAGAGAGAGAGCGATATTGGGGTTTAGGGGTTTAGATATAAAGAGAGGTATATTGAAGGTTAGGGGATTAGCCAGAGAAATACATCAGTATTTAGGAGTTTAGAGAGATAGAGTGAATGAGGATTAGGGATTTATAGAGAGAGAGAGAAATATTGGGGGTTAGGGGTTTAAAGAGAGAGAGAGACTAGGGGTTTGGGGTTTAGAGAGAGGGGGAGAGAGATTGGGTGTTAGGGGTTTAGAGAGAGAGAGAGGAAAAGAGAGGGATATAGAGATAAGGGGTTAGGGGTTTAGAGAGAGAAAGAGAGAAAGAGAGAAATGGAGAGAGATAGTAATAGAGAGACTGGGGGTTAGTGGTTTAGAGAGAGAGAAAGAGAGAGAGAGAAAGAGATTGGGTGTTAGTGGTTTAGAAAGAGAGAGAGTGTGTGTGAGAGACTCAGAGAGATTGGAGGTTAGGGGTTTATAGAGAGAGAGAGATTGGGGGTTAGGGATTTAGAGAGAGAGATTGGGTGTTAGGGGTTTAGAGAGTGAGGGAGAGAGATATTGGGGGCTAGGGGTTTAGGGGTTTAGAGAGATAGATATAAATAAAGAGATTGGGGGTTATGCGTGTAAAGGGAGAGAAGGGGATTGGGGCTAGTGGTTTAGAGAGGGGGGGGAGAGAGAGAGAGAGATATTGGGTTTATGGGCTTAGATAGAGAGAAACAGAGAGATTTGGGGTGTAGCGGTTTAGAGAGAGAGAGAGAGAGAGAGAGGGTTGATTGGAGTTTAGGGATTTAGAGAGAGAGAGAGAGAGAGAGGGTTAGGGGCTTAAATAGGGGGAGAGAGAGAGAGTGAAATGTGGATAGGGGTTTAGGGAGAGAGAGAGTGAAATGTGGTTAGGGGTTTGGAAAGAGAGAGGAATATTGTGGGTTATGAGATTAGAGCGAGAGGGGGATGGGAGGTTAGAGGTTTAGAGAGAGATATTAGGCGTTTAGTGAGAGAGAGAGATTTGAGGTTAATAAGGGTTTGGAAATAGAGAGAGATTATGGGGAGAGTATGGATGATGAGTGTTGGGGGGAGAGAGATGTTGAGAGGTGGGGAGGGATAGGTGGGTAAGGATTGGGGTTTTGAGAGAGAGAGAGAGAGAGAGAGAGAGAGAGAGAGAGAGAGAGAGGTTCTGGGGTTTGTAAAGAGAGGGATACTTAGAGAGATATTTTGGGGATTAGGGGTTAGGGTTTTAGAGAGAGAGAGATTTAGGGGTTTAAAGAGAGGGAGAGTTTGAGTTTTAAGGATTTAGAAAGAGAGAGAGATTGGGGTTAGGGGTTTAGAGAGAGAGGGGGGCAGAGAGATGTATTAGCTATTAGAGAGAGAGAGAGAGAGAGAGAGAGAGAGAGAGAGGTTCTGGGGTTTGTAAAGAGAGGGATACTTAGAGAGATATTTTGGGGATTAGGGGTTAGGGTTTTAGAGAGAGAGAGATTTAGGGGTTTAAAGAGAGGGAGAGTTTGAGTTTTAAGGATTTAGAAAGAGAGAGAGATTGGGGTTAGGGGTTTAGAGAGAGAGGGGGGCAGAGAGATGTATTAGCTATTAGAGAGAGAGAGAGAGAGAGAGAGAGATTGGGGGTTACAAGTGTAGAGAGAGAGATTGGGGATTAGGGGTTTAGAGAGAGAGGGGAACAAAGAGACATATTGCCTGTTAGGGCTAAGAGAGACAAAGAGAGAGAGAGAGAGAGAGAGAGAGATTGGGGGTTACGAGTGTAGAGGGAGAGTAAAAGAGAGATAGGTTTTAGTGTTTAGAGAGAGAGATTGGGGATTAGGGGTTTAGAGAGAGAGAGATTAGGTGTTATGGGTTTAGAGTGAGAGAGAGAGGGAGAGAGGGAGATTGGGTGTTAGGTATTTAGAGAGAGAAAGAGAGATATTGGGGGTTAAGGGTTAATATAGAGAGTGATATTGTGGGTTAGTGGTTTAGAGAGAGAGAGATTATTTAGGTTACGGGTTTGAAGAGAGAGAGAGAGAGAGATTAGGGGTTAGGTGTCTAGAGAGAGAGAGAGAGAGATTAGGGGTTAGGTGTCTAGAGAAAGAGAGAGAGAGAGAGATTGGGGGTTAGGGGTTTAGAGAAAGAGAGAAATAAATTAGGAGTTAGGAGTTTAGAGAGAGAGAGACAAAATGGGGGTTAGGCATTGAGAGCTGAGAGAGAGACAAATTGGGGGTTAGGGATTTAGAGAGAGGGATAGAGATATTGGGTGTTAGGGGTTTAGAGAGAGAGGGAAAGAGACAGAGACAAATAGTAATAAAGAGACTGGGGACTAGTCCTTTAGAGAGAGAGAGATTGGAGTTAGTGGTTTAGAGGGAGAGAGTGTATGTGTAAGAAAGAGAGATAGGGTGTTAGGGATTTAGAGAGAGATATTGGGTGTTAGGGGTTTAGAGAGAGAGGGTGAGAGAGACTGGGGGTTAGGGTTTTAGAGAGAGAGATATAAATAGAGAGATTGGAGGTTATGGGTTAAGAGGGAGAGAAGGAGATTGGGGTTAATGGTTGAGAGAGAGAGAGAGAGAAAGATTCATGTTTAGTGGTTTATAGAGAGAGAAATTGGGGGTGAGTGGTTTAGAGAGAGGGGGGGAGTGGAGGTTAGAGAGAGAGATATCATGATTGGGGGTTAGGGTTTTAGCTAGAGAGAGATATTATGGGTTATGGGTTTAGAGAGATATATAGATATTAGAGGTTAGGGGTTTAGAGAGAGAGAGAGAGAGAGGTTAGGGGTTAGGGGTTTAGAGAGATATATAGATATTATAGGTTGGTGGTTAGGGTTTTAGAGAGAGAGATTGGTGGTTAGCGTTTTAGAGAGAGAGATTATGGGTTTAAGGAGAGAGTGAGAGAGTTAATGGGGGTTAGGGGTTTAAAGAGAGAGAGAGGGAGAGAAAGAGAAATTGGGGGATATGGGTTTAGAGAGTTAAAGACAGATTGGGGATTAGTGGTTTAGAGAGAGAGAGAGAGAGGTAGAGAGAAAGAGCTTGTGGGTTATTGGTAGAGAGAGAGATATTAAGGGTTAGGGGTTCAAAGAGAGAGAGAGAATGGGGGATAGGGGTTTAGAGAGAGAGAGAATGGGTGTTATGAGTTTAGAGAGAGAGAGAGAAATGGGGGGTTAGGGTTTTAGAGAGAGATTGGGAGTTATGGGTTTAGAGAGAGAGAGAGATAGAGAGTGAATGGAAGTTATGGGTTTAGAGAGAGAGAGAGATAAAAATAGAGATTGGGGTTTAGAGAGAGAGATAGAGAGAGAGAGAGAGAGACAGAGATAGAGAGATTGGAGGTTAGGTGTTTAGATTGAGACAGAGATATATTGGCAGTTAGAAGATTAGAGAGAGAAATAAATTAGGGGTTAGGAGTTTAGAGAGAGAGAGACTGAATGGGGGTTAGGTGTTGAGAGTTGAGAGAGATACAAATTAGGGTTTAGGGGTTTAGAGAGAGGGATAGAGATATTGGGTGTTAGGGGTTTAGAGAGAGAGGGAAAGAGAGGGAGATAGAGATAGGGGTTTATGGGTTTAGAGAGAGATAAAGAGGGAAAGATAGCGAGATAGATAGTAATAAAGAGACTGGGAACTAGTCGTTTAGAGAGAGAGAGAGAGAGAGAGAGAGAGAGAGAGAGATTGGAGTTAGTGGTTTAGACAGAGAGAGTGTGTGTTTAAGAAAGAGAGATAGGGGTTAGGTATTTAGATAGAGATATTGGGCGTTATGGGTTTAGAGAGAGAGGGTAAGAGAGATTGGGGGTTAAGGTTTTATAGAGAGAGAGATAAATAGAGAGATTGGGGGTTATGGGTTTAGAGGGAGAGAAGGAGATTGGGGTTAATGGTTGAGAGAGAGAGAGAGATTCATGTTTAGTAGTTTAGAGAGAGAGAGATTGGGGGTGAGTGGTTTAGAGAGACGGGGGGAGTGGAGTTTAGAGAGAGAGAGATATATCGAGATTGGGGGTTAGGGGTTTAGCTACGGAGAGAGATATTGTGAGTTATGGGTTTAGAGAGATATATAGATATTAGAGGTTAGGGGTTTAGAGAGAGAGAGAGAGAGAGATAGAGATTGGTGGTTAGGGTTTTAGAGAGGGAGATTATGGGTTTAAAGAGAGAGTGAGTTAGTTAATGAGGGTTAGGGGTTTAAAGAGAGAGACAGAGAGAGATTGGGGGATATGGGTTTAGAGAGTTAAAGAGAGATTGTGGATTAGTGGTTTAGAGAGAGAGAGAGAGAGGTAGAGAGAAAGAGCGTGTGGGTTATTGGTAGAGAGAGAGATATTAAGCGTTAGGGGTTCAAAGAGAGAGAGAGAGAGAATGGGGGATAGGAGTTTAGAGAGAGAGAGAATGGGGGCTATGAGGTTAGAGAGAGAGAGAGAGAAATGGGGGGGTTAGGGTTTTAGATATATATATATTTGGGATTAGGTTTTTAGAGAGAGATTGGGGGTTATGGGTTTAGAAAGAGAGAGAGATAGAGAGTGAATGGAAGTTATGGGTTTAGAGAGAGAGGGACAAAAATAGAGATTGGGGTTTAGAAAGAGATAGAGAGATTTGTGGTTATGGGTTGAGAGAGAGAGAGAGAGAGAGATTGCGGGTTAGGGGTTTAGAGAGAGTGATATTTATTGGATATTAGCTGTTGAGAGAGAGAGAGATATTCAGGGTTAGGGGTTTAGAGAGAGAGAGAGAGGGAGAGATATTGGGGATTAGGGGTCTAGAGAGAGAGAGGGAGAGAGAGATTGGGGGTGAGAATTTTACAAAGAGATTAGGGGTTAGGGGTTTAGGGAGAGAGAGATAGTGAAATGTGATTAGGGTTTTGGAGAGAGAGAGAAATATTGGGGATTATGGGTTTAGAGAGAGAGGGGGGATGGGAGGTTAGGGGTTTAGAGAGAGAGGGAGAGAGAGAGATATTTGAGGTTAATAGGGTTTGGAAATAGAGAGAGATTATAGCGAGAGTATGGATGGTGAGTGTTGAGGGGAGAGAGACGTTGAGAGGTGGGGAGGGGTAGGTGGGTAAGCATTGGGGTTTTGAGAGAGAGAGAGAGAAAGAGAGAAAGAGATTGGGGTTCATGGATTTGTAGAGAGAGGGAGACCAAGAGCGACTGAGACTTAGAGAGATATTTTGGGGATTAGGGGTTAGGGTTTTAGAGAGAGTGAGAGAGTTAGGGGTTTAGAGAGAGAGAGTTTGATTTTTAGTGGTTTAAAGAGAGAGATAGCTATTGGGGTTAGGGGTTTAGAGAGAGAGAGAGGGATAGAGATATATTGGGTGTTAGAGAGAGAGAGGGAGAGAGAGAGAGAGTAAAAGAGAGACAAGTATTAAGGTTTAGAGAGAGAGAGAGATTGGGGATTAGGGGTTTAGAGAGAGAGAGAGGGAGATATTGGGGGTTAAGGGTTAAGATAAAGAAATATTTTGGGGGTTAGTGGTTTAGAGAGAGAGAGATAGAGGGAGATATTTTAGGTTATGGGTTTGAAGAGAGGGAGAGAGAGAGAGAGAGAGAGAGAGATTAGGGGTTATGTTTTTAAAGAGAGAGAGAGAGAGATTGGGGGTTAGGGTTTAAAGAGAGAGAGATTTGGGGTTAGGGGTTAGAGAGAGAGAGAGAGAGATTGGGGGTTAGGGGTTTAGATAGAGAGAGAGAGATATATTGGCAGTTTGGGGATTAGAGAGAGAAATACATTAGGGGTTGGTATTTTATAGAGAGAGAGAGTGAATGGGGGTTAGGCGTTGACAGAGAGAGAGAGAGAGAGAGAGAGAGAGAGAGAGAGATTGGGGGTTAGGGGTTTAGAGAAAGAGAGAAATAAATTATGAGTTAGGAGTTTAGAGAGAGAGAGAGAAAATGGGGGTTAGGCGTTCAGAGCTGAGAGAGAGACAAATTGGGGGTTAGGGATTTAGAGAGAGGGATAGAGATATTGGGTGTTAGGGGTTTAGAGAGAGAGAGGGAAAGAGAGGGAGATACAGATAGGGGTTTATGGGTTTAGAGAGAGAAAAAGAGGGAAAGAGAGAGAGACAGATAGTAATAAAGAGACTGGGGACTAGTCCTTTAGAGAGAGAGATTGGAGTTAGTGGTTTAGAGGGAGAGAGTGTATGTGTAAGAAAGAGAGATAGGGTGTTAGGGATTTAGAGAGAGATATTGGGTGTTAGGGGTTTAGAGAGAGAGGGTGAGAGAGACTAGGGGTTAGGGTTTTAGAGAGAGAGATTGGAGGTTATGGGTTTAGAGGGAGAGAAGGAGATTGGGGTTAATGGTTGAGAAAGAGAGAGAGCAAGATTCATGTTTAGTGGTTTATAGAGAGAGAGATTGGGGGTGAGTGGTTTAGAGAGAGGGGGGGAGTGGAGGTTAGAGAGAGAGATATTGAGATTGGGGGTTAGGGGTTTAGCTAGAGGGAGATATTATGGGTTATGGGTTTAGAGAGATATATAGATATTAGAGGTTAGGGGTTTAGAGAGAGAGAGAGATATATATATTGGTGTTTAGAGTCATAGAGAGAGATATTATGGGTTTAAGGAGAGAGTGAGAGAGTTAATGGGGTTAGGGGTTTAAAGAGAGAGAGAGGGAGAGAAAGAGAGATTGGGGGATATGGGTTTAGAGAGTTAAAGAGATATTGGGGATTAGTGGTTTAGAGAGAGAGAGAGAGGTAGAGAGAAAGAGCTTGTGGGTTATTGGTAGAGAGAGAGACATTAAGGGTTATGGGTTCAAAGAGAGAGAGAGAATGGGGGATAAGGGTTTAGAGAGAGAGAGAATGGGTGTTATGAGTTTAGAGAGAGAGAGAGAAATGGGGGGTTAGGGTTTTAGAGAGAGATTGGGAGTTATGGGTTTAGAAAGAGAGAGAGATAGAGAGTGAATGGAACTTATGGGTTTAGAGAGAGAGAGAGATAAAAATAGAGATTGGGGTTTAGAGAGAGAGAGTGGGAGAGAGAGATAGAGAGAGAGAGAGAGAGAGAGATAGAGAGATTGGGGGTTAGGTGTTTAGATTGAGAGAGATATATTGGCAGTTAGCGGATTAGAGAGAGAAATAAATTAGGGGTTAGGAGTTTAGAGAGAGATAGACTGAATGGGGGTTAGGTGTTGAGAGCTGAGAGAGATACAAATTGGGGTTTAGGGGTTTAGAGAGAGGGATAGAGATATTGGGTGTTAGGGTTTTAGAGATAGAGGGAAAGAGAGGGAGATAGAGATAGGGGTTTATGGGTTTAGAGAGAGATAAAGAGGGAAAGATAGAGAGATAGATAGTAATAAAGAGACTGGGAACTAGTCCTTTAGAGAGAGAGAGAGAGAGAGAGAGAGAGAGAGAGATTGGAGTTAGTGGTTTAGACAGAGAGAGTGTGTGTTTAAGAAAGAGAGATAGGGGGTTAGGGATTTAGATAGAGATATTGGGCGTTATGGGTTTAGAGAGAGAGGGTAAGAGAGATTGGGGGTTATGGGTTTAGAGGGAGAGAAGGAGATTGGGGTTAATGGTTGAGAGAGAGAGAGAGAGATTCATGTTTAGTAGTTTAGAGAGAGAGAGATTCGAGGTGAGTGATTTAGAGAGACAGGGGGAGTGGAGTTTAGAGAGAGAGAGAGATATTGAGATTGGGGGTTAGGGGTTTAGCTAGGGAGAGATATTGTGATTTATGGCTTTAGAGAGATATATAGATATTAGAGGTTAGGCGTTTAGAGAGAGAGAGAGAGATAGAGATTGGTGGTTAGGGTTTTAGAGAGAGAGATTATGGGTTTAAAGAGAGAGTGAGAGAGTTAATGGGGGTTAGGGGTTTAAAGAGAGAGAGAGGGAGAGCGAGAGAGATTGGGGGATATGGGTTTAGAGATTTAAAGAGAGATTGGGGATTAGTGGTTTAGAGAGAGAGAGAGGTAGAGAGAAAGAGCGTGTGGGTTATTGGTAGAGAGAGAGATATTAAGGGTTAGGGGTTCAAAGAGAGAGAGAGAGAGAATTGGGGATAGGGGTTTAGAGAGAGAGAGAGAGAAATGGGGGTTTAGGGTTTTAGATACATATATATATATATTTGGGATTAGGGTTTTAGAGAGAGATTGGGGGTTATTGGTTTAGAAAGAGAGAGAGATAGAGAGTGAATGGAAGTTATGGGTTTAGAGAGAGAGAGAGAGAGAGAGAGAGATTGCGGGTTAGGGGTTTAGAGAGAGTGATATTTATTGGATGTTAGCGGTTGAGAGAGAGAGATATTCAGGGTTAAGGGTTTAGAGAGAGAGAGAGAGGGAGAGATATTGGGGATTAGGGGTCTAGAGAGAGAGAGGGAGAGAGAGATTGGGGGTGAGAAGTTTACAAAGAGATTAGGGGTTAGGGGTTTAGGGAGAGAGAGATAGTGAAATGTGATTAGGGTTTTGGAGAGAGAGAGAAAGATTGGGGATTATGGGTTTAGAGAGAGAGGGGGGATGGGAGGTTAGGGGTTTAGAGAGAGAGGGAGAGAGAGAGATATTTGAGGTTAATAGGGGTTTGGAAATAGAGAGAGATTATAGCGAGAGTATGGATGGTGAGTGTTGAGGGGAGAGAGACGTTGAGAGGTGGGGAGGGGTAGGTGGGTAAGGATTGGGGTTTTGAGAGAGAGAGAGAGAAAGAGAGAAAGAGATTGGGGTTCATGCATTTTTAGAGAGAGGGAGACTTAGAACGACTTAGACTTAGAGAGATATTTTGGGGATTAGGGGTTAGGGTTTTAGAGAGAGTGAGAGAGTTAGGGGTTTAGAGAGAGAGAGAGTTTGAGTTTTAGGGGTTTAAAGAGAGAGATAGCTATTGGGGTTAGGGGTTTAGAGAGAGAGAGAGGGATAGAGATATATTGGGTGTTAGAGAGAGAGAGGGAGAGAGAGAGAGAGAGATTAGGGGTTGCAGCTATAGAGAGAGAGTAAAAGAGAGACAGGTATTAAGGTTTAGAGAGAGAGAGATTGGGGATTAGGGGTTTATAGAGAGAGAGAGAGAGATTATGTGTTATGGGTTTAGAGAGAGAGAGAGGGAGATATTGGGGGTTATGTTTTTAGAGAGAGAGAGAGAGAGATTGGGGGTAAGGGTTTAAAGAGAGAGAGATTGAGGGTTAGGGGTTAGAGAGAGAGAGAGAGATTGAGGGTTAGGGGTTAGAGAGAGAGAGAGATTGGGGGTTAGGGTTTTAGATAGAGAGAGAGAGATATATTGGCAGTTAGGGGATTAGAGAGAGAAATACATTAGGGGTTGGTATTTTAGAGAGAGAGAGAGTGAATGGGGGTTAGGCGTTGACACACACACACACAGAGAGAGAGAGAGAGAGAGAGAGAGAGATTGGGGGTTAGGGGTTTAGAGAAAGAGAGAAATAAATTAGGAGTTAGGAGTTTAGAGAGAGAGAGACAAAATGGGGGTTAGGCGTTGAGAGCTGAGAGAGAGACAAATTGGGGGTTAGGGATTTAGAGAGAGGGATAGAGATATTGGGTGTTAGGGGTTTAGAGAGAGAGGGAAAGAGAGGGAGATAGAGACAGGGGTTTATGGGTCTAGAGAGAGAAAAAGAGGGAAATAGAGAGAGACATATAGTAATAAAGAGATTGGGGACTAGTCCTTTGGAGAGAGAGAGATTGGAGTTAGTGGTTTAGAGGGAGAGAGTGTATGTGTAAGAAAGAGAGATAGGGTGTTAGGGATTTAGATAGAGATATTGGGTGTTAGGGGTTTAGAGAGAGAGGGTGAGAGAGACTGGGGGTTAGGGTTTTAGAGAGAGAGATATAAATAGAGAGATTGGATGTTATGGGTTTAGAGGGAGAGAAGGAGATTTGGGTTAATGGTTGAGAGAGACAGAGAGAGAGAGAAAGATTCATGTTTAGTGGTTTATAGAGAGAGAGATTGGGGGTGAGTGGTTTAGAGAGAGGGGGGGTAGTGGAGGTTAGAGAGAGAGATATCGAGATTGGGGGTTAGGGGTTAGCTAGAGAGAGAGATATTATGGGTTATGGGTTTAGAGAGATATATAGATATTAGAGGTTAGGGGTTTAGAGAGAGAGAGAGAGAGATTGGTGGTTAGGGTTTTAGAGAGAGAGATTATGGGTTTAAGGAGAGAGTGAGAGAGTTAATGGAGGTTAGGGGTTTAAAGAGAGAGAGAGGGAGAGAAAGAGAGATTGGGGGATATGGGTTTAGAGAGTTAAAGAGAGATTGGTGATTAGTGGTTTAGAGAGAGAGAGAGAGGTAGAGAGAAAGAGCTTGTGGGTTATTGGTAGAGAGAGAGATATTAAGGGTTAGGGGTTCAAAGAGAGAGAGAGAATTGGGGATAGGGGTTTAGAGATAGAGACAATGGGTGTTATGAGTTTAGAGAGAGAGAGAGAAATGGGGGGATAGGGTTTTAGAGAGAGATTGGGAGTTATGGGTTTAGAAAGAGAGAGAGATAGAGAGTGAATGGAAGTTATGGGTTTAGAGAGAGAGAGAGATAAAAATAGAGATTGGGGTTTAGAGAGAGAGAGTAGGAGAGAGAGAGTGATAGAGAGAGAGAGAGACAAAGACAGAGAGATTGGGGGTTAGGTGTTTAGATTGAGAGAGAGATATATTGGCAGTTAGCGGATTAGAGAGAGAAATAAATTAAGGGTTAGGAGTTTAGAGAGAGAGAGACTGAATGGGGGTTAGGTGTTGAGAGCTGAGAGAGATACAAATTGGGGTTTAGGGTTTTAGAGAGAGGGATAGAGATATTGGGTGTTAGGGGTTTAGAGAGAGAGGAAAAGAGAGGGAGATAGAGATAGGGGTTTATGGGTTTAGAGAGAGATAAAGAGGGAAAGATAGAGAGATAGATAGTAATAAAGAGACTGGGAACTAGTCCATTAGAGAGAGAGAGAGAGAGATTGGAGTTAGTGGTTTAGACAGAGAGAGCGTGTGTTTAAGAAAGAGAGATAGGGGGTTAGGGATTTAAACAAAGATATTGGGCGTTATGGGTTTATAGAGAGATGGTAAGAGAGATTGGGGGTTAAGGTTTTATAGAGAGAGAGATTAATAGAGAGATTGGGGGTTATGGGTTTAGAGGGAGAGAAGGAGATTGGGATTAATGGTTGAGAGAGAGAGAGAGATTCATGTTTAGTAGTTTAGAGAGAGAGATATTGGGGGTGAGTGATTTAGAGAGATGGGGGGAGTGGAGTTTAGAGAGAGAGAGAGATATCGAGATGGGGGTTTAGGGGTTTAGCTAGAGAGAGAGATATTGTGAGTTATGGGTTTGGAGAGATATGTAGATATTAGAGGTTAGGGGTTTAGAGAGAGAGAGAGAGAGAGAGAGAGATTGGTGGTTAGGGTTTTAAAGAGAGAGATTATGGGTTTAAAGAGAGAGTGAGAGAGTTAATGGGGGTTAGGGGTTTAAAGAGAGAGAGAGGGAGAGAGAGAGAGATTGGGGGATATGGGTTTAGAGAGTTAAAGAGAGATTGGGGATTAGTGGTTTAGAGAGAGAGAGAGAGGTAGAGAGAAAGAGCGTGTGGGTTATTGGTAGAGAGAGAGCTATTAAGGGTTAGTGGTTCAAAGAGAGAGAGAGAGAATGGGGGATAGGGGTTTAGAGAGAGAGAGAATGGGTGTTATGAGGTTAGAGAGAGAGAGAGAAATGGGGGGTTAGGGTTTTAGATATATATATATATTTGGAATTAGGGTTTTAGAGAGAGATTGGGGGTTATGGGTTTAGAAAGAGAGAGAGATAGAGAGTGAATGGAAGTTATGGGTTTAGAAAGAGAGGGATAAAAATAGAGATTGGGGTTTAGAAAGAGAGAGAGATATTTGTGGTTATGGGTTTAGAGAGAGAGAGAGATTGTGGGTTAGGGGTTTAGAGAGAGTGATATTTATTGGATGTTAGCGATTGAGAGAGAGAGAGATATTAGGGGTTAGGGGTTTAGAGAGAGAGAGAGAGGGAGAGATATTGGGGATTAGGGGTCTAGAGAGAGAGAGGGAGAGAGAGATTGGGGGTGAGAAGTTTACAAAGAGATTAGGGGTTAGGGGTTTAGGGAGAGAGAGATACTGAAATGTGATTAGGGTTTTGGAGAGAGAGAAATATTGGGGGTTATGGGTTTAGAGAGAGAGGGGGGATGGGAGGTTAGGGGTTTAGAGAGAGAGGGAGAGAGAGAGATATTTGAGGTTAATAGGGGTTTGGAAATAGAGAGAGATTATAGCGAGAGTATGGATGGTGAGTGTTGTGGGGAGAGAGACATTGAGAGGTGGGGAGGGGCAGGTGGGTAAGGATTGGCGTTTTGAGAGAGAGAGAGAGAGAAAGAGAGAGAGAGATTGGGGTTAGGCGTTGACAGAGAGAGAGAGAGAGAGAGAGAGAGAGAGAGAGAGATTGGGGGTTAGGGGTTTAGAGAAAGAGAGAAATAAATTAGGAGTTAGGAGTTTAGAGAGAGAAAGACAAAACGGGGGTTAGGCATAGAGAGCTGAGAGAGAGACAAATTGGGGGTTAGGGATTTAGAGAAAGGGATAGAGATATTGGGTGTTAGGGGTTTAGAGAGAGAGGGAAAGAGAGCGAGATAGAGATAGGGGTTTATGGGTTTAGAGAGATAAAAAGAGGGAAAGAGAGAGAGACATATAGTAATAAAGAGACTGGGGACTAGTCCTTTAGAGAGAGAGAGATTGGAGTTAGTGGTTTAGAGGGAGAGAGTGTATGTGTAAGAAAGAGAGATAGGGTGTTAGTGATTTAGAGAGAGATATTAGGTGTTAGGGGTTTAGAGAGAGAGGGTGAGAGAGACTGGGCGTTAGGGTTTTAGAGAGAGAGATATAAATAGAGAGATTGGAGGTTATGGGTTTAGAGGGAGAGAAGGAGATTTGGGTTAATGGTTGAGAGAGAGAGAGAGAAAGATTCATGTTTAGTGGTTTATAGAGAGAGAGATTGGGGGTGAGTGGTTTAGAGAGAGGGGGGGAGTGGAGGTTAGAGAGAGAGATTTCGAGATTGGGGGTTAGGGGTTTAGCTAGAGAGAGAGATATTATGGGTTATGGGTTTAGAGAGATATATAGATATTAGAGGTTAGGGGTTTAGAGAGAGAGAGAGAGAGAGATTAGTGGTTAGGGTTTTAGAGAGAGAGATTGTGGGTTTAAGGAGAGAGTGAGAGAGTTAATGGGGGTTACGGGTTTAAAGAGAGAGAGAGGGAGAGAAAAAGAGATTGGGGGATATGGGTTTAGAGAGTTAAAGAGAGATTGGGTATTAGTGGTTTAGAGAGAGAGAGAGAGAGGTAGAGAGAAAGAGCTTGTGGGTTATTGGTAGAGAGAGAGATATTAAGGGTTAGGGGTTCAAAGAGAGAGAGAGAATGGGGGATAGGGGTTTAGAGAGAGAGAGAATGGGTGTTATGAGTTTAGAGAGAGAGAGAGAGAAATGGGGGGGTTAGGGTTTTAGAGAGAGATTGAGAGTTATGGGTTTATAAAGAGAGAGAGATAGAGAGTGAATGGAAGTTATGGGTTTAGAGAGAGAGAGAGAGAGAGATAAAAATAGAGATTAGGGTTTAGAGAGAGAGAGTGGGAGAGAGAGATAGAGAGAGAGAGACAGAGACAGAGACAGAGAGGATTGGGGGTTAGGTGTTTAAATTGAGGAGAGAGATATATTGGCAGTTAGCGGATTAGAGAGAGAAATAAATTAGGGGTTAGGAGTTTAGAGAGAGAGAGACTGAATGGGGGTTAGGTGTTGAGAGCTGAGAGAGATACAAATTGGGGTTTAGGGGTTTAGAGAGAGGGATAGAGATATTGGGTGTTAGGGGTTTAGTGAGAGAGGGAAAAAGAGGGAGAGAGAGATAGGGGTTTATGGGTTTAGAGAGAGATAAAGAGGGAAAGATAGAGAGATAGATAGTAATAAAGAGACTGGAAACTAGTCCTTTAGAGAGAGAGAGAGAGAGATTGGAGTTAGTGGTTTAGACAGAGAGAGTGTGTGTTTAAGAAAGAGAGATTGGGGGTTATGGGTTTAGAGGGAGAGAAGGAGATTGGGGTTAATGGTTGAGAGAGAGAGAGAGATTCATGTTTAGTAGTTTAGAGAGAGAGAGATTGGGGGTGAGTGGTTTAGAGAGACGGGGGGAGTGGAGCTAAGAGAGAGAGAGATATCGAGATTGGGGGTTAGGGGTTTAGCTAGAGAAAGAGATATTGTGAGTTATGGGTTTAGAGAGATATATAGATATTAGAGGTTAGAGGTTTAGAGAGAGAGAGAGACAGATAGAGATTGGTGGTTAGGGTTTCGGAGAGAGAGATTATGGGTTTAAAGAGAGAGTGAGAGAGTTAATGGGGGTTAGGGGTTTAAAGAGAGAGAAAGGGAGAGAGAGAGAGATTATGGGTTTAAAGAGAGAGTGAGAGAGTTAATGGGGGTTAGGGGTTTAAAGAGAGAGAGAGGGAGAGAGAGAGAGATTGGGGGATATGGGTTTAGAGAGTTAAAGAGAGATTGGGGATTAGTGGTTTAGAGAGAGAGAGAGAGGTAGAGAGAAAGAGTGTGTGGGTTATTGGTAGAGAGAGAGATATTAAGGGTTAGGGGTTCAAAGAGAGAGAGAGAGAGAATGGGGGATAGGGGTTTAGAGAGAGACATAATGGGTGTTATGAGGTTAGAGAGAGAGAGAAATGGGGGGTTAGGGTTTTAGATATATATATATTTGGGATTAGGGTTTTAGAGAGAGATTGGGGGTTATCGGTTTAGAAAGAGAGAGAGATAGAGAGTGAATGGAAGTTATGGGTTTAGAGAGAGAGGGATAAAAATAGAGATTGGGGTTTAGAAAGAGAGAGAGAGATTTGTGGTTATGGGTTTAGAGAGAGAGAGAGATTGCGGGTTAGGGGTTTAGAGAGAGTGATATTTATTGGATGTTAGCGGTTGAGAGAGAGAGATATTCGGGGTTAGGGGTTTAGAGAGAGAGAGAGAGGGAGAGATATTGGGGATTAGGGTTCTAGAGAGAGAAAGGGAGAGAGAGATTGGGGGTGAGAATTTTACAAAGAGATTAGGGGTTAGGGGTTTAGGGAGAGAGAGATAGTGAAATGTGATTAGGGTTTTGGAGAGAGAGAAAGATTGGGGGTTATGGGTTTAGAGAGAGAGGGGAGATGCGAGGTTAGGGGTTTAGAGAGAGAGGGAGAGAGAGAGATATTTGAGGTTAATAGGGGTTTGGAAATAGAGAGAGATTATAGCGAGAGTATGGATGGTGAGTGTTGAGGGGAGATAGACATTGAGAGGTGGTGAGGGGTAGGTGGGTAAGGATTGGGGTTTTGAGAGAGAGAGAGAGAGAGAGAGAGAGAGAGAGATTGGGGTTCATGCATTTGTAGAGAGAGGGAGACTTGGAGCGACTGAGACTTAGAGAGATATTTTGGGGATTAGTGTTGTGGGGAAAATGCACCTATAGTTCAGTGGAGAAACTACCAACTTACGGTGATAAAGATAGACTTACAAGCATTCTGCAAGTACAATAAATAAATGAAGAGATTAGGGTTTAGAGATGTAGGCACCTCATTCAGAAGGTTGATCCTAGCTTTACCTCCCTCGCTCTTCAATGCTTATCCAGTGTCGCAATGCCCAGACCTGCAAAACAACTTGATACCTTTCTCAAACACATTTGATTACATATATAATACTGATATCCATAATGGAAGAAGACATCAAACTACAATCAAACAGTAATCAAATCTAAGACACATTAATAGGTCATATTTGGAAAGAGAAGAACGTCTGATCTTTATTGATGAATGAAAGCAAGTACATAAAGTTATACCTTCCTTCAAGCTTGGCACTTCACGAAACCTAGATTAAAGGTCTTCTGCTTCCATTCTCCAAGGATTCCAGCCTCTAATCAACTGTGCTAGGGTTTACCAAAACTGAAGCACAAGAGAGGGGGGATGAGAGTCTCCATTCCTCTTGCATAACCTTGTAATTGGGCTTAGTCCCCTCACATGGCCCTTCTACCCTCCTTATATAGTCAGTGAGGAAGAGGAAAAGAAGTTATAACCACTCAAGAGGTTTCCCAACCAACTTAACTTACTCGAATTTTGAGATTTTGACCAAAACAGGGGTGTATGCTACTCTACAGTAGACAAAGTTGTGTACACATGCTACTATTTCAACAGTGGAGTCGCGCTCAGTAGGGTTGATATATGCTACTATCATGCCTGTGTACCAGCGCTCATATTGAAAAATGGCCAAAAAACAGGCTTTTCTGCTCATTTTCAGGAGATGGTTTGGTCTGGAAAAATGTTCCTAAGGGTCATATACATCAATGGGTCAAGAATGAGGTAATTTCAACCATTTTTAGTGTCCCAAATGACTCCATCCACAAATTTCCTATTGTGTGACTGAACTTGATCTCAAGAAGTGTCGTCATGCGACTAAGGGAAACAAGTGTCGTCACAGACGGAGAGGTGTCATTTCAAGCTATAACAGATGCCCCCTAATGTATGAGGTCAGAGGGATTGAGGGAAACGATGGCCGAAATACATTATAAATAACAAAGAGTTGAATCATGGAGGAACAGAGAAACCAAGAATCATAGGCTCAAATGAAGTACCTGAAAGCAAAGGCAATGTTAGACAAACTTATCCTTGGGGTAACTGTCCATGTTCAAATGGTGGAACATGACCTCCAAGAGGATACAATAATGATCCAAAATACTGATGCATATATCATGGCCACTAGAATACAAGCGTGGATCCATGAGGAACATAAGTGTAAACATAGCCACCATAAATACAAGGTGGATCTATGTCAAAACTGGAGAACATAGCCATAGAAAACAAGCTGGATCTATGTCTCATCAAGAGCCAAAAAGAGCGTGGCTCAGTCTTGCGCAACTTGGGCAATAACATAAATAAGGTGATGCTATCGAGGATCCCAAGGTCTTCATCCAAAAACAACCCAAGGTACAAACCTATCCATGCGAATAAATGAGTTGTTGTTGAACATGGGAGGTATCATTTGATTACCGATCATTGATCTATACCGTTAACAAACGCGAGGGTGTCCATCAATAATGAAAATGGAACCCAAGGTACCTAGTACATTCAAACAAGTGCGAATAAGTGGTCTTGCCATCGAACACTTGAATAATCCATCGGATAGGAGACATTGATGTATTCCCATCTATCCAATAGCGAGGGAAACTACCACTAATGACTGCAATCCCCAAGGTACTAATCGAAACTCTAAACTTCATTCCCAGAGTACAATGAGTTGAAGTCGATGGGAAGAAGTCCGTTGGAAGGGAGGCCTTAATGCATCCTCCATCATCCAACACGAGGGACACTCAACAGGTATGAGCTGATTTGGAATAGGACTGAACACATGATGAAAACATACTAACACCAAGGAATGGTCGACACATGAGGTCGAGGAAATTGCAGAATGGCCGACACATTAGGTCAAGGCAATTGCAGAATGGCCGACATAGGTTATATCCTTGAACAGTGAGCATGACACAACAGTGACTTAGGCAGCTTTTTAAAACAAAGGGACCACGACACAAGTCTGCAATGTAGGAGACATTAACAGATTCTCCATATGATTGGAAGACTAACCAAATGGAGGAGTAAGAACTTTGAGATCAAGGTTACCCTAAGGCCAACACTAGAACCCAACTTGTTTGATAGACTCAAAACAGGTGCTTTGTTCAAGGAGATAGTTGACTTGCTACCATCATATTGAAATATAACATTCTTCCCTTCCCTTTCCTTTTTCATTTTTTAACGAGCTTGAAAAAGAACTAAAGCATGCTCGATGGTATTTTCATATTTAAGGAGTCTGAAAAACCTAGAAGAAAACTCCATACACCTATCCGTGGATTTTATATCGAGCCCGAATTGGTCTGTGCTCGGTAGTGTTTTCTTGCTTATAGAGTTGAAAAACTTAAACAGTCCTCTATACACAATCTCATGGATTTCACATCGAGCCCGAGTATGTGAATGCTCGCTTGGTGTTTTCACATTTTGAGAGTCTGAAAACCCTAAAGATGACTCCAAAGGTCCTTTTTCGTAAAGTTAGTCTCCTTCCCCGAAAAAATATAAAATAATGGAAGAAGAACTCTTCTAGCGCATACAAGAGTATACCTAGAGTATACCTTTTCCATAAATTATCCACCAAGGCCCAGAAAAGGGGTAATTCTATACGTAAGTGGATGTCGGTTCAGTTATTTTAACGAGCCCGAAAAGAAAACTATGCTCGGCAAACTTTTCCTATTTAAGGAGTCTGAAAAGGGCTTAAAAGAACTCCATAGGGATCTTTTCCGTAAAGGTTTAACGAGTCCGGAAAAGTAAACTCATGACCTCCTTACTGTTTTTAATGAGCTCAAAGGAGATAGGAAAATGCTCATAACTTCCTTACTGTTTTTAATGAGCTCGAAGGGAAGGTGAAAGAAATGCTCGTATCCTCCTTACTGTTTTTAACAAGCTCGAAGGAAAGGTGGAAAACTGCTTGTAACCTACTTACTATTTTTAACGAGCTCGAAGTGAAAGCAGAAGAATGCTCGTAACCTACTTACTATTTTTAACGAGCTCGAAGTAAAAGAAGAATGCTCAAAACCTACTTACTATTTTTAATGAGCTCGAAGTAAAAGAAGAATGCTCGAAACCTACTTACTATTTTTAACGAGCTCGAAGTAAAAGAAGAATGCTCGCAACCTACTTACTGTTTTTCATAAGCTCAAAGTAAAAGAAGAATGCTCAAAACCTACTTACTATTTTTAACGAGCTCGAAGTAAAAGAAGAATGCTCGTAACGGGAGGAGACGAGTGTCAGGGACATGCAAAACTACCTCCAAGCACATGGAACAAAGTTATACCTAATGCAAGGAACATGAGCAAGATAAGGACACTCAGGGTGTGTCTCCTCCAGGTAAAAGGTGTCAAATTGCAAAGGCAAAATGATACAGGGCTTAGTGAAAATGAGATCAGATATGGAGGCTTATACAACGGGCTAAAAGCATGGAAGCTGGCATCAAGCTCATTAGCGCAAGCGGGATCATAACAGATGCATATGCAACTTGAACATAAAGATGGGAGCCTTATCAGGGATGGCCAAAAATAGATGAGGAAGAAAGATATGAGGCTTCTTCTCAAAGTCATGGTAAATCTAAAAAGGCTCCCGAGCCTATGAGAAAAACTCAGCATGGGCACCAGAATGGCATAAGGGTGCTGACTAGGGTGACCCATGTTAGGTAGGCTCTACTGTTGGACTAGAGTACAATGCATAAAGAGATGGCTAACACACCAATATCGAACAGAAATACTTTCCACTTCACTATCATCAACAACAGCCATAAACAAGGTAGAGTTTTCGAATGAAGACTCTATGGTACCCAAGCCCGAGGACTTACAATCAACAAGATCAACTTCAGGATGAAGATCAAAGTTGAAGGACATGATGGAATCCGCAGAAACAAATTCATCATCACGGGAGTTGAAAATTCTAGAAGCAGAATCAAACTCAGCAGGAACACCGATTTGTGGATCTATAGGAGAGTCCAAAGACTCAACAGTAGGAAGATCAGACTTTAAGGTCAAACCGGGGCTGGACATAACTGCGACTGGATCAACATCCAAATGAATGGTAGACTGTACTATGGAATCTAGGAAAACTTCATCGGAAGGAAGTATATCATCCCAGATAGAACACATATCTAAACATTCAGATGGAGGTGTCACTTGGTCAAAAGCTGGGACCAAGTCCCGAGAAGGTAAGCATGAACTCAGAGACTTCTTCTCAGTAGCAGTTGAACTCAAGGAACAATATGCCACATAAATCCCATGTGACATAGTAGTGCCTAATGACGAGGGATCTGACTAGTCTACAGTTGGGTAATAAGGAGGATCAACGAATGCAAGCTGGTCGATGGTGACAATGTTTTCGTTATGAGAGAAATGCATCACATGAAAAATCGTAGACACCACAGCATGCATAGCATAAACGTAATCACGCCCGAGGATCATATCAAAGTCCATAGGGTCCTTTAAAACGATAAAATCAACTAAGACTATTTTTCCACCCAAGGTAATAGGTGCCTGACGGAGGAATCCGATCGGTTCACTAGGTCTTCTATCAAAGGTCAACGGCCAATTAGCAGTTGGAATAACATTAGGGAAACCCAAATCTCTCCAAGCATAAGCGGATAAGATACTAATAGAAGCACCTTCATCAACAAAGCATCGATCAACCGTATGGTTCCCGATATCAACCTTTATCTGGAAAGGTGTCGAAGAAGGAAGACGAGGCTCGGCTAGACTATTCCAATCAAAGGAAATGGTCCTAGGGCTTGGTAGGGGTTCACATGGCACAGATGAAGTGCCCCCTTTTTCAGGAATATCCAAACTAGTAATGCAAAAGACTTTAGTAGTAGGTGCATCAATCTCCGAAGGACTAATGGGATCTATCGAAGATTGCATCGATTCGATCACTTCACTCTCCGAAGGAAGAGTGGGGTCGACCAAAGATTGCATTGGTTCAACCACTTTTTCAACCAAAGGTTGATCTGACTGCAGGGAATCTATAGACAACTCAAGAACAGAGGTTCCTTCAGACATGGACCACACTCTTCATGCCTCTGGAATGGCAGGGCATCAGTGAGTAAGGTGATCTCCCTTACAAAGTTTACAAGGGAAATTTGGTTTCCGTCCTATAGGTTTAGACTCCTTTACAACGTCAAAACTCTCAGCATGACTAGCATTGGCTGACAGCTTGCCCCCAGCATGACTCACAGAGGCTGGTTGCTCAAAAGCAGAAGACTTTTGAACTAAGGACCACACTTTTTTCACTTCTGGAAGTACAGGGCACAAGTAAGTAAGGTTGTCTCCCTCACAAAACTTACAAGGGAACTTAAGCTTCTGTTTGTTTGGTTTGTCGACAATTTCAACTCCCTCAGCGCGACTTGCAGTGGCTGATCGGGTGTTTCCAGTATGACTCACAGGAACTGGTGACTTGTCATTAATATGACTAGCAGTGATCAATGACATGTCCTTAACATGACTGACAGTGGTTGAAGACAAACTTCCATTATGATTTTCAATGACTAACAGTTTTCTCCCAGCATGACCTCCAGAGGCTAGGTAGGTTCCCCCTGCATGATTTGCAGAGGCAGGGTGCTTGCCCCCAGCATGACTTACAGAGGCTGGGTTGCTGCCCCCTTGTTTTGGCATCTTCTTCCCATTCTTCCTCTATCTATTCCTTTTAGATTGCTTGGTACTAGTATTGCTACTTTCGCCACATGAGGTAGAAGGAGGAGGAGAAGATGTTACTGGCAAAGGAGGCACAGGGTTCTGATGCTCTTGATTTGAGGTGCTCACAAAAGAAGTGTCAAGAGCATGCAAGGCATTCGGAGTGGAAAACAACCAAATCGACAGCCCAATAGTGAATCCAGGAAGATTCGGAGTAGCCATTAAGGGAGCACCAATGTTTCCAATGAATGGAACAGCACAAGGATCCCCCGGAACAGGGGTACCTTGAGTGGCACTCGCCGAAACGCTAGACATAGTTTCCTACTCAAATGAACAAGAAGTTCTCTAAGGCAAACTAAAAAAAGTAGCACAAAGAGCACACCACTAAAAAAGGTCCTAGGTGAATCAAACCAGGCAAACAAATGCCTTCCGGAGAAGAGTCTCGGATGATGAGGGCCCAGAACAGATCAACGAAGGATGAAGGACAGTTACCCGGGGTCCACAATACAATGACTAAGGGTGCAAGCACTGGAATCACCCAACCGCCCTCCCAAAGACCTGCAAGGGATTTCCTCCCACGTCTGTCCTAGGTACAGTAGATATACCCTCCGCTGTCACCTGTGTATGAACCTATGGTCAGATACTAAGGATACCACAACACCGAAAACTCCTGGGGGAACAGTCACCGGTCGAATCAGAAGGCGTGGGCAGGGTAACTGATCCCGAAACTCGAAAGAGTCCCCAAACGCGATCCAATCCTAGCGTATGCTCGAAACATAATGTAGGAGGAGTATTCCCAACAATCTGATCTCGCAATGACCTATTGCATAGATCCCAGGCAAGCTTTGAGTGAAATGGATTTACCTGTGATAGTCGAACTACGATTTTTGCATAATGTGTGATCTTGGGTGGTTTAAGGTGTTTTAAACCCAAGATCCTAACCAAGACTAGTTTGTGTAGTGTAACCTAGAAAAGAAAATGTTGCTAGTTCATTTTATTAGAGTTCATTTTAAAGGTTACTTGCTTACTCAAAAAAGGTAGTGGGTGTGTGAGAGTGGTTATAATAGAGATAGAGTATTGAAAATGAAATATTTACCACCAAACAAATCTTTTCTTTTCAATGCAAGTCTTAAAATTCTGATCTAGAATGCATATGCAAATGCAATTTTTAATATTTCGAATGCAAAAAAGGTAAAAATAAAGTCTAAATAAACCTAAGAATGCAGCTACTTAAGCAAATAGGTATGCAAAAGAAAACTTGTTCTTTTTGATGCAAAGCACTCTAAAATCTTTTAAGCCACTTGCAAGGTACTCTATTTAGAAAATGAATCAAAATTCTTTATGCTTTCAAAGGTAAGAAACAAAACTGAAACTAACCTATTATCAAAGCAAAGCAAAGAAACTTTCAGGTTCTCTTTATGAAACAGTAAAAGCTACCAAATATGACTTTCAAATTCTTATTGATGTAAGCATGCCAACCATTGGGAAAAGAGTACAAAAACTACTTTTAGACCCAAACGAAGCAAATGACCTACGAAGAAGTATGGTTTGGTAAAGTTAGGTCTGCACATAAACAATGCAAACAAGGTCTTGAACAACAGCCAAAACACTTGAGCTTTCACTACAAAAGAAAAACTAAAAGCATAAGGGAGGATAAGAAACCAACCTAAAAGAGAAATTTCTCTCAAATAGATACAACCAGGGTCAAGAAGACTCAAGAGGTTTCAAATCCAATGGAAATGGGGTAAGCAGGTTCAGTCAGACACAAATTAGGGTACAAAACACCAAACAAGTCCACAACCCCCCAACTTGGGTCAACAAACCCCAAAACTTTCCAAACAAGCCCAAATTGATCAAAAGAGGTTCAAATCATGAATGTAGGATCATTACAAGGATGGGAGACCACTTACAGTGGTTTAAATCGGACCTAGGGTCATCAGGGACCCCAAAAAATGCAGCCACAGCCCCCAGATATGGGTCCACAACCCAAAAACTCAAAAAAAGCAAACCCAGATTTTGAGCGCTACTGTGTATGAAGGAAACTAGTGCCATAGCAGGATGGGTGCTACTGTGTAGAGGAAAAGTAGCGTATGGGAGCTACTGTATGGTACAAACAGTAGCGTACAACTGGAAAAAGTTGGGAAAATGGGGTTAAAACCACCACACCTGGGTCCACAAGGCTTTGCAAGGGCTGGGAAAGGTCTGTAAGAGCCAAGGAGGGTCAAACAGAGCCTACTAACTAATCCTAATCAATAAAATCAACAAAGACCATCAAACAAGACTAAAGAAATGACCTTGGATACCCCTAAACAGTTAGGCTTTCCCCAGCGGAGTCGCCATTCTGTTGTGGGGAAAATGCACCTATAGTTCAGGGGAGAAACTACCAACTTACGGTGATAAAGATAGACTTACAAGCATTCTGCAAGTACAAAAAATAAATGAAGAGATTAGGGTTTAGAGATGTAGGCACCTCATTCAGAAGGTTGATCCTAGCTTTACCTCCCTCGCTCTTCAATGCTTATCCAGTGTCACAATGCCCAGACCTGCAAAACAACTTGATACCTTTCTCAAACACATTTGATTACATATATAATACTGATATCCATAATGGAAGAAGACATCAAACTACAATCAAACAGTAATCAAATCTAAGACACATTAATAGGTCATATTTGGAAAGAGAAGAACATCTGATCTTTATTGATGAATGAAAGCAAGTACATAAAGTTATACCTTCCTTCAAGCTTGGCACTTCACGAAACCTAGATTCAAGGTCTCCTGCTTCCGTTCTCCAAGGATTCCAGCCTCTAATCAACTGTGCTAGGGTTTACCAAAACTGAAGCACAAGAGAGGGGGATGAGAGTCTCCATTCCTCTTGCATAACTTTGTAATTGGGCTTAGTCCCCTCACATGGCCCTTCTACCCTCCTTATATAGTCAGTGAGGAAGAGGAAAAGAAGTTATAACTGCTCAAGAGGTTTCCCAACCAACTTAACTTACTCGAATTTTGAGATTTTGACCAAAATAGGGGTGTACGCTACTCTACAGTAGACAAAGTCGCGTACACACGCTACTATTTAAACAGTGGAGTCGCGCTCAGTAGGGTATACACACTACTATCATGCCTGTGTACCAGCGCTCATATTGAAAAATGGCCAAAAACAGGCTTTTCTGCTCATTTTCAGGAGATGGTTTGGTCTGGAAAAATGTTCCTAAGGGTCATATACATAAAATGGGTCAAGAATGAGGTAATTTCAACCATTTTTAGTGTCCCAAATGACTCCTCCATCCACAAATGTCCTGTTGTGTGACTGAACTTGATCTCAAGAAGTGTCGTCATGCGACCAAGGGAAACAAGTGTCGTCACGGACGGAGAGGTGTCATTTCAAGCTATAACAATTAGGGGTTAGGGTTTTAGAGAGAGTGAGAGAGTTAGGGGTTGAGAGAGAGAGAGAGTTTGAGTTTAAGGGGTTTAAAGAGAGAGATAGCTATTGGGGTTAGGGGTTTAGAGAGAGAGAGAGGGATAGAGATATATTGGGTGTTAGAGAGAGAGAGGGATAGAGATATATTGGGTGTTAGAGAGAGAGAGGGAGAGAGAGAGAGATTAGGGGTTGCAGCTATAGAGAGAGAGTAAAAGAGAGACAGGTATTAAGGTTTAGAGAGAGAGAGATTGGGGATTAGGGGTTTAGAGAGAGAGAGAGAGATTATGTTTTATGGGTTTAGAGAGAGAGAGAGGGAGATATTGGG
Organism: Larix kaempferi; assembly: GCA_027924585.1. Taxonomy (NCBI): domain Eukaryota; kingdom Viridiplantae; phylum Streptophyta; class Pinopsida; order Pinales; family Pinaceae; genus Larix; species Larix kaempferi. The sequence continues at coordinate 13,443,762 of BSBM01000684.1, read as the reverse complement.
GGTTAAGGGTTAACATAGAGAGATATTTTGGGGGTTAGTGGTTTAGAGAGAGAGAGATAGAGAGAGATATTTTAGGTTATGGGTTTGAAGAGAGAGAGAGAGAGAGAGAGAGAGAGAGAGAGAGATTAGGGGTTATGTTTCTAGAGAGAGAGAGAGAGATTGGGGGTTAGGGGTTAGAAAGAGAGAGAGAGATTGGGGGTTAGGGGTTTAGATAGAGAGAGAGATATATTGGTAGTTAGGGGATTAGAGAGAGAAATACATTAGGGGTTGGTATTTTAGAGAGAGAGAGAGTGAATGGGGGTTAGGCGTTGACAGAGAGAGAGAGAGAGAGATTGGAGGTTAGGGGTTTGCAGAGAGGGATAGAGCGATTGGGTGTTAGGGGTTTAGAGAGAGAAAAAAAGAGAGGGAGAGAGTGATAGGGGGTTATGGGTTTAGAGAGATATAAAGAGGGAAAGAGAGAGAGAGAGAGATAGTAACATAGAGATTGGGGACTATTCGTTTAGAGAGAGAGAGAGAGAGAGAGAGAGATTGGGAGTTAGTGGTTTAGACAGAGAGAGTGTGTGAGAGAAAGAGGGATAGGGGGTTATGGATTTAGAGAGAGATATTGGATGTTAGGGGTTTAGAGAGATTGGGTGTTAGGGTTTTAGAGAGAGAGATATAAATAGAGAAATTGGGGGTTATCGGCTTAGACGGAGAGAAGGAGATTGGGGTTGATGGTTTAGAGAGAGAGGGAGAGAAAGAGATTTAGGTTTAGTGGTTTAGAGAGAGAGAGAGAGATTGGGGGTGAGTGGTTTAGAGAGAGGGGCGGAGCGGAGGTTAGAGAGATATCGAGCTTGGGGTTTTAGCTATAGAGAGAGATATTGTGGGTTATGGGTTTAGAGAGATATATAGATGATAGAGGTTAGAGTTTTAGAGAGAGAGAGATAGAGATTGGGGGTTAGGGGTTTAGAGAGAGAGATTATGGGTTTAAGGAGAGAGTGAGAGAGATAATGGGGGTTAGGGGTCTAAAGAGAGAGAGAGATTGGTGGATATGGGTTTAGAGAGTTAAAGAGAGATTGGGAATTAGTGGTTTAGAGAGAGAGAGAGGTAGAGAGAAAGAGCATGTGGGTTATTGGTAGAGAGAGAGATATTAAGGGTTAGGGGTGCAAAGAGAGAGAGAGAGAGAATGGGGGATAGTGGTTTAGAGAGAGAGAGAATGGGTGTTATGAGTTTAAAGAGAGAGAGAGAGATTGGGGGTTAGGTTTTTAGAGAGATATATATAAAGATATATTGGGGGTTAGGGTTTTAGAGAGAGAGATTGGGGTTATTGGTTTAGAAAGAGAGAGAGATAGAGAGAGAATGGAAGTTATGGGTTTAGAGAGAGAGAGAAAAATAGAGATTGGGGTTTAGGGGTTTAGAGAGAGAGAGAGATTGGTGGTTATGGGTTTAGAAAGATAGAGAGGGAGAGAGAGAGAGAGAGAGAGAGAGATTAGGGGTTAGGGGTTTAGAGAGAGAGATATGTATTGGATGTTAGTGTTTGAGAGAGAGAGATATTCTGGGTTAGGGGTTTAGAGAGAGAGAGAGGGAGAGATATCGAGGGTTAGGGGTCTAGAGAGAGAGAGAGAGAGATTGGGGGTTAGAGGATTACATAGAGATTAGGGGTTTAAGGAGAGAGAGAGAGAGTGAAATGTGGTTAGGGGTTTGTAGAGAGAGAGAAAGATTAGGGGTTATGGTTTTAGAGAGAGAGTGGGGATGGGAGGTTAATGGTTTAGAGAGAGAGGGAGAGAGAGAGAGAGAGAGATATTTGAGGTTAATAGAGGTTCAGAAATATAGAGAGATTATTGGGAGAGTATGGATGGTGAGTGTTGGGGGGAGATAGATGTTAAGAGGTGGGGTGGGGTAGGTGGGTAAGGATTGGGGTTTTGAGAGAGAGAAAGAGAGAGAGAGAGAGATCGGTGCTCAGGGGTTTGTAGAGAGAGGGAGACTTAGAGAGATATTTTCAGGATTAGGGGTTAGGGTTTTACAGAGAGTGAGATAGTTAGGGATTTAGAGAGAGAGAGAGTTTGAGTTTTAGTGGTTTAAAGAGAGAAAGAGAGAGAGACAGAGATAGAGAGAGATTGAGGTTAGGGGTTTATAGAGAAATAGGGGGGGAGAGAGAGATATTGGGTGTTAGAGAGAGAGAGATATTGGGATTTACAAGTGTAGAGAGAGATTAAAAGAGAGATAGGTGTTAGGGTTTAGAGAGAGAGAGAGAGAGATTGGGGGTTAGGGGTTTAGATAGAGAGAGAGATATATTGGCAGTTAGGGTATTAGAGAGAGAAATACATTAGGTGTTAGGAGTTTAGAGAGAGAGAGAGTGAATGGGGGTTAGGGATTGAGAGAGAGAGAGAGGGAGATTGGGGGTTAGGGGTTTAGAGAGAGGGATAGAGAGATCAAGGTTTAGAGAGAGAGAGAGAGAGAGAGATATTTGAGGTTAATAGGTGTATGGATATAGAGAGAGAGATCATGGTGGGAGTATGGATGGTTAGTGGTGGGGGGGAAGATACGTTTAGGGGTAGGGAGGGGTATGCGGTAAGGATTGTGGTTTTGAGAGAGAGAGAGAGAGATTGGGATTTAGGGGTTTAGAGAGAGAGGGAGTCTTTGAGAGAGATTTTGGGGATTAGGGGTTAGGGTTTTAGAGAGAGAGAATGTTAGGGGTTTAGAGAGAGATTGGGTTGTAGGGGTTTAGAGAGAGAGAGAGAGAGAGAGAAATAGAAGGGGGGTTAGGGTTTTAGAGAGAGAGGAAGAGAGAGAGATATTGGGTGTTAAGGGATGAGAGAGCAAGAGAGAGAGAGAGAGAGAGAGAGAGATTGGGGGTTACAGGTTTAGAAAGATAAAGATAGATAGGGGGTTAGGGGTTTAGAGAGATATTGGGAGATAAGTGTTTAGAAAGACAGATTGGTGTTAGGGTTTTAGAGAGAGAGTGGGATATTGGGGTTAGTGGTTTAAACAGAGAGACAAATTAGGTGTTTGGGGTTTAGAGAGAGAGGCAGAGAGATATTTGGGGCTAGGGGTTTAGAGAGAGAGAGAGAGAGATTGGGGGTTAGGGGTTTAGAAAGAGAAAGAGAGATTGGGTGTTATGGGTTTAAAGAGAGAGGGAGAGAGAGATTGAGGGATAGGGGTTTATATATATATATATATATATAGAGAGAGAGAGAGAGAGAGAGAGATTGAGGGTTAGGTGTTAAGAGAGAATGAGATATTGTGGGTTAGTGGTTTAGAGAGAGAGAGGTTGGAGGTCAGGGGTTGAGAGAGAGAGTGAGAGAGAGAGAGAGATTAGGGGTTAGGGGTTAAGAGAGAGAGAGAGAGAGGGATTGGGGTTTAGGGTTTAGATATAGAAAGAGTTATATTGGAGGTTAGGAGATTAGATAGAGAAATACATCAGGGGTTAGGAGTTTAGAAAGATAGAGTAAATGGGGACTAGGGATTTAGAGAGAGAGAGAGAGAGATTGGGGGTTAGGGGTTTAGAGAGAGAAAGAGAGATTGGGTGTTATGGGTTTAAAGAGAGAGGGGGAGAGAGATTGAGGGTTAGGGGTTTATATATATATATAGAGAGAGAGAGAGATTGAGGGTTAGATGTTAAGAGAGAGAGAGATATTGTGGGTTAGTGGTTTAGAGAGAGAGAGGTTGGAGGTCAGGGGTTGAAAGAGAGAGCGAGAGAGAGAGAGAGATTAGGGGTTAGGGGTTTATAGAGAGAGAGAGGGATTGGGGTTTAGGGATTAGATATAGAGAGAGTTATATTGGAGGTTAGGAGATTAGATAGAGAAATACATCAGGGGTTAGGAGTTTAGAGAGATAGAGTAAATGGGGTTTACGGATTTAGAGAGAGAGAGATAAATTGGAGGTTAGGGGTTTAAAGAGAGAGAGAGACTAGGGGTTTGGGGTTTAGAGAGGGGGGGAGAGAGATTGGGTGTTAGGGGTTTAGATAGAGAGAGAGGGAAAGAGAGGGATAGAGAGAGAGAGAGAGAGAGAGAGAGAGAGAGAGAGAGAGAGAGAAATAGTAACATAGAGATTGGGGGTTAGTGGTTTAGAGAGAGAGAGAGAGAGATTAGGGATTAGTGATTGAGAAAGAGAGATAGAATGGAGGTTAGGGGTTTATAGAGAAAGAGAGATTGGCGGTTAGGGATTTATAGAGAGATATTGGGTGTTAGGGGTGTAAAGCGTGGGGGAGAGAGATATTGGGGGTTAGAGGTTTAGAGAGAGAGATATAAATAGAGAGATTAGGCGTTATGAGTGTAAAGGGAGAGAAGATGATTGGGGTTTGTGGTTAAGAGAGGGAGAGAGAGAAAGAGAGATTGGAGGTTAGCAGTTTAGAGAGAGGGAGATATTGGGGTTAGGGGTTTAAATAGAGAGAAAGAGAGAGATTGAGTGATAGAAAGAGAGAGATTGGGGTTTATGGGTTTAATGAGAGAAAGATATGGGGGGGGTAGTGGTTTAGAGAGAGGGGGGGATTGGAGGTTAGGGATTTAGAGAGAGAGAGAGAGAGAGAGAGAGATGGTTTGGGGCTTAACTAGGGAGAGAGAGATTGTGGGTTATGGGTTTAGAGGGAGAGATAGATATGAGAGGTTAGGGGATTAGAGAGAGAGAGAGAGAGAGAGAGAGAGAGATTGGGGTTAGAGGTTTGCAAAGAGATTAGGGGTTAGGGTTTTAGGGAGAGAGAGAGAGTGAAATGCATTTAGATATTTCGAGAGAGAGAACGATTGGCGGTTATGGGTTTAGAGAGAGGGGGGGATGGGACATTAGGGGTTTAGAGAGAGAGAGAGAGAGGTTAATAGGGGTTTGGAAATAGAGAGAGATTATGGGGAGAGTATGGATGGTGAGTGTTGGGGGGGAGAGAGACATTGAGAGTTGGGGAGGGGTAGGTGGGTAAGTATTGGGGCTTTGAGAGAGAGAGAGAGAGAGAGAGAGAGAGATTGGGGTTTAGGGGTTTGTAGAGAGAGGGAGACTTAGAGAGATAGAGACTCATAGACATATTTTGGGGATTAGGGGTTAGGTTTTTAGAGAGAGAGAGAGAGTTTGAGTTTTAGGGGTTTAGAGAGAGAGAAACATTAGGGTTTAGGGGCTGAGAGAGAGAGAGATAGATCAGATGATATGGTTTTAGAGAAAGAGAGATTGGGGGTTACTAGTTTATAGCGAGAGATTGGGTGTTAGGGGTTTAGAGAGAGGGATAGAGAGATTGGGTGTTATGGGTTTAAAGAGAGAGATAAGGAGAGGGAGATAGAAATAGAGATATTGGGGGTTTGTGGTTTAGAGGGAGAGAAGGAGATTAGGTGTTAGTGGTTTAGAGAGAGAGATATTGGAGGTTAGGGGTTTATATATATATATATACACACACAGAGAGAGAGAGAGAGAGAGATTGGAGTTACTAGTTTAGAGAGAGAGACCGGGGTTCAGGGGTTTGTAGAGAGAGGGAGACTTAGAGAGATATTTTGGGTGTTAGAGAGAGAGAGAGAGAGATTGGGGGTTACAGGTGTAAAGAGAGAGTAAAAGAGAGATAGGTGTTAGGGTTTAGAAAGAGAGAGAGAGATTGGGGGTTAGGGGTTTATATATAGAGAGATATAGTGGCAGTTAGGGGATTAGAGAGAGAGAGAGTGAATGGGGGTTAGGCGTTGAGAGAGAGAGAGAGGGACAGATTGCGGGTTAGGGGTTTAGAGAGAGATAAAGAGAGAGAGAGAGAGAGATATTTGAGGTTAATAGGAGTTGGATATAGAGACAAATCATGGCGGGAGTATGGATGGTTAGTGGTGGGGGGGAAGATATGTTTAGGTGTAGTGAGGGGTAGGTGGGTAAGGATTGGGGTTTTGAGAGAGAGAGAGAGATTGGGCTTTAGGGGTTTAGAGACAGAGGGAGGTTTAGAGAGATATTTTGGGGATTAGGGGTTAGGGTTTTAGAGAGAGAGAGAGAATGTTAGGGGTTTAGAGAGAGAGAGAGAGAAATAGAAGGGAGGTTAGGGTTTTAGAGAGAGAGATATTGAGTGTTAAGGGATGAGAGAGAGAGATTGGGTGATACAGGTTTAGAAAGATAAAGATAGATAGAGGGTTAGGGGTTTAGATAGATATTGGGGGATAGGTATTTAGACAGACAGATTGGTGTTAGGGGTTTAAAGAGAGAGAGAGAGAGAGAGAGAGAGAGAGAGAGAGATATTGGGGTTAGGGGTTTAAACAGAGAGACAAATTGGGTGTTTGGGGTTTGGAGAGAGAGTGAGAGAGAGAGAGATTTGGTGCTAGGGGCTTAGAGAGAGAGAGAGAGAGAGATTGGGGGTAAGTTGTTTAGATGAAGAGAAAGAGATTGGAGGTTAGAGGTTTAGAGAGAGAGAGAGAGAGAGAGTGATTGGGGGTTAGGGGTTTAGAGAGAGAAAGAGAGATTGGGTGTTATTGGTTTAAAGAGAGAGGGAGAGAAAGATTGAGGGTTAGGGGTTTATATATATATATATAGAGAGAGAGAGAGAGAAAGATTGAGGGTTAGGGGTTAAGAGAGAGAGATATATTGTGGGTTAGCGATTGAGAGAGAGAGAGAGGTTGGAGGTCAGGGGTTGAGAGAGAGAGTGAGAGATAGAAAGAGAGAGAAATATTGGGGGTTTGGATTTTAGAGAGAGAGAGAGAGATTAGGAGATTAGATAGAGAAATACATCAGGGGTTAGGAGTTTAGAAAGATAAAGTGAATGGGGATTAGGGATTTAGAGAGAGAGAGAGGGAAAGAGAGGGATATAGAGAGAGAAAGAGAGAGAGAGACTAGGGGTTTTGAGTTTAGAGAGAGGGGCAGAGAGATTGGGTGTTAGGGGTTTAGAGAGAGAGAGAGGGAAAGAGAGGGATATAGAGAGAGAGAAAGAGAGAGAAATAGTAATAGATAGACTGGGGGTTTAGTGGTTTAGAGAGAGAGAGAGAGACATTGGGGATTAGTGGTTTAGAAAGAGAGAGAGATTGGAGGTTAGGGGTTTATAGAGAGAGAGAGATTGGGGGTTAGCGATTTATAGAGAGAGATTGGGTGTTAGGGGTTTAGAGAGTGGGGGAGAGAGATATTGGGGGTTAGAGGTTTAGAGAGAGATATATAAATAGAGAGATTAGGGGTTATGGGTGTAAAGGTAGAGAAGATGATTGGGGTTAGTGGTTTGGAGAGGGAGAGAGAGAAAGAAAGATTGGAGGTTAGCAATTTAGAGAGAGAGAGAGAGATATTGGGGTTAGGGGTTTAGATAGAGAGAAAGAGAGAGATTGAGTGATAGAAAGAGAGAGATTGGGGTTTATAGGTTCAGAGAGAGAGAGATATGTGGGGCTAGTGGTTTAGAGAGAGGGGGGGATTGGAGGTAAGGGATTTAGAGAGAGAGATAGAAAGAGAGAGAGAGAGGGTTTGGGGCTTAACTAGGGAGAGAGAGATTGTGGGTTATGGGTTTAGAGGTAGAGATAGATATTAGAGGTTAGGGGCTTAGAGAGAGAGAGAGAGATTGGGGTTAGAGGTTTATAAGGAGATTAGGGGTTAGGGTTTTAGGGAGAGAGAGAGAGTGAAATGTGGTTAGGGATTTAGAGAGAGAGAGAACGATTGGGGGTTATGGGTTTAGAGAGAGAGGGGTGATGGGACTATAGGGGTTTAGAGGCAAATATTAGGGGTTTAGAGAGAGAGAGAGAGAGAAATATTTGAGGTTAATAGGGGTTTGAAAATAGAGAGAGATTATGGGGAGAGTATGGATGGTGAGTGTTGGGGGGAGAGAGACATTGAGAGTTGGGGAGGGGTAGGTGGGTAAGTATTGGGGCTTTGAGAGAGAGAGAGAGAGAGAGAGAGATTGGGGTTCAGGGGTTTGTAGAGAGAGGGAGACTTAGAGGGATAGAGACTTAGAGAGATATTTTTGGGATTAGGGGTTAGGGTTTTAGAGAGAGAGAGAGAGAGAGAGTTTTTGTATTAGTGTTTTAGAGAGAGAGAAACATTGGGGGTTAGGGGTTGAGAGAGAGAGATTTGGGGTTAATGCTTTAGAGAGAGAGAGATCAAAGGATATGGGTTTAGAGAAAGAGAGTTTAGGGGTTACTGGTTGATAGTGAGGGTATATATATAGACACACACAGAGAGAGAGAGAGAGAGAGATTGGAGTTAGGGGTTTAGAGAGAGAGAGTGAGAAATAGAAGGGGGGTTAGTGTTTTAGAGAGAGAGGAAGAGAAAGATATATTGGGTTTTAAGGGATGAAAGAGAGAGAGAGATTGGGGGTTATAGGTTTAGAAATATAGATATAGATAGGAGGTTAGGGGTTTAGAGAGAGATTGGGGGATAGGTGTTTAGAGAGAGAGAGAGATTGGTGTTAGGGATTTAGAGAGTGTGAGAGAGAGAGTTTGGGATTAGGGTTCTAAACAGAGAGACAAATTTGGTGTTTGGGGTTTAGAGAGAGAGGGAGAGAGATATTTGTGGCTAGGCATCGAGAGTGAGAGAGAGAGAAAGAGAAAGAGATTGGGTTTTAGAGGAAGAGAGTGAGTTGGGGGTAAGTGGTTTAGATGGAGAGATATAGATTGTAGGTTAGGGGTTGAGAGAGAGAGAGGGGTTTAGAGAGAGAAAGAGTGATTGGGTGTTATGGTTTTAAAGAGAGAGGGAGAGAGAGATTGAGGGTTTGGGGTTTATAGAGAGTGTTATAGGTCAAATCTGCACTTCTTCATCCTGTGATCACCTTTCCTTGTAGATCATACAAAAGGACACGAAGGATTGAAGAGCTATATTTCCCTAGATGACTTGTTGCCAGAAGTACACTCCTCACCTGCAAAAATTGCATTTTTCCCTGATTTTGCCACATGTACACCCCTCTCTACACTCTAGACCAGCATACACCTTGAGAAATACCCTACTCTCCTTAAGGACAACCAACGTACATCTCCCAAAAAGTTGTAAACACTTGTTGTAAAGCTCAAAAGTTGCTTCCTGTATGCTACTCATGTGGTATAAAACCCCCGTACATCTTAAGATGAAATAAAAAATATATTAATTTGACGAATTGGGATTAGTTGAAGTTGGTTCTGAAACTTCTCCAACCTCACAATTCAACCACCTCTCGATCTAAACTGCCTACCTTGTCCCATAAATAAAAGGAGGATCCATGAGAGAGAGACCTAGAAGAAAGGATTTAAGCATTGTTATGCTGGAGGAAAGTCCCAAGTTAGAGTGAAGAGCAAGAGCCTAGGATTCGGTTGCAGAAACATATCTACACGTCAGGTATATTGTACTAATTTCATGTCTCTTTGACAATAAAAAGGTTGAAACACCCTTCCTGTCCCAAATCAGATATCTATTTGATTGCATGTCTATTTGGCTTAACTCCTGATTATAGTTGATGTTAAATTGTTTTATAATTTCATCATATGTTATATGGTCAAGATATGCTGAGGAAGGTATTTTTTGTATTGCAGGTTTGTCAAGCAGAAGAGCAAATAGGAGACCAAGCGAGAGACCAAGCGAAAGCTAGGACCAACTGTCGAAAAGAGGTATTTCTCTCAATCCTAATCTCTTTCTTTTCCAGTAACCTAATGCAATATAATCAATGTGTTTACCTGTCAACCCCGCCCAGTTGGTAGTGTCCATCTCCTCACTATAGGGTAGAAATCCTGAACAACAGAGAGAGAGAGAGAGAGAGAGAGAGATTGAGGGTTAGGGGTTAAGAGAGAGAGAGATATTGGGGGTTAGTGGTTTAGAGAGAGAGAGAGGTTGGAGGTTAGGGGTTAAGAGTAGAGAGAGAGAGAGAGAGAGAGAGAAATATTGGGGGTTTGGATTTTAGAGAGAGAGAGAGAGAGATTAGGGGTTAGGGGTTTAGAGAGAGAGAGAGAGAGAGAGAGAGAGAGAGAGAGAGCAAGATTGGGGTTTAGGGTTTTAGATATAGAGAGAGGTACATTGCAAGTTAGGGGATTAGACAAAGAAATACATCAGGGGTTAGGAGTTTAGAGAGATAGAGTGAATGGGGATTAGCAATTTAGAGAGAAAGAAATTGGGGTTAGGGGTTTAAAGAGAGATAGAGTTTAGGGGTTTCAGGTTTAGAGAGAGGGGGAGAGAGATTGGGTGTTAGGCGTTTAGAGAGTGAGAGAGGGAGATAGAGATAGGGTGTTAGGGGTTTAGAGAGAGAAAGAGAGAAATAGAGAGAGATAGAGATAGTAATAGAGAGATTGGTGGTTAGTGGTTTAGAGAGAGAGAGAGAGAGATTGGGTAATAGTGGTTTAGAAAGAGAGAGAGTGTGTGAGATAGAGAGAGATATTGGAGGTTAGGGGTTTATGGAGAGAGAGATCGGGGGTTAGAGATTTACAGAGATATATTGTGTGTTAGGGGTTTAGAGAGTGAGGGAGAGATATATTGGGGTTTAGAGGTTTAGAGAGACATATATAAGTTGATAGATTGGGGGTTACAGGTGTAAAGGGAGAGCAGACGACTAGGGTTAGTGGTTTAGAGATGGAGAGAGAGAAAGAGAGATTGGAGGTTAGTAGTTTAGAGAGAGAGAGATATTGGGGTTAGGGGTTTAGATAGAGAGAAAGAGAGATAGAAAGAGATAGAAAGAGAGAGATTGGGTTTTAGTGGTTTAGAGAGAGAGAGATGGGGAGCTAGTGGTTTAGAGAGAGGGGGGGATTGGAGGTTAGGGATTTAGAGAGAGATATAGATAGATAGATAGAGAGAGAGAGAGAGAGAGAGAGAGAGGGTTAGGGACTTAAATAAGGAGAGCGAGATTGTGGGTTATGGGTTTAGAGGGAGAGATAGATATTAGAGGTTAGGGGTTTAGAGAGAGAGAGAGACATTAGGGGTTAGAGGGTTTAGAGAGAGATTAGTGGTTAGGGGTTTAGGGAGAGAGAGAGAGTGAAATGCAGTTAGGGGTTTGGAGGGAGAGAGAAAGTTTGAGGGTTATGGGTTTGGAGAGAGAGGGGGATGGGAGGTTAGGGGTTTGGAGAGAGATATTAGGGGTTTAGTGAGAGAGAGAGAGATTTGAGGTTAGTAGGGGTTTGGAAATAGAGAGAGATTATGGAGAGAGTATGGATGATGAGTGTTGGGGGAGAGAGACGTTGAGAGGTGGGGAGGGGTAGGTGGGTAAGGATTGGTGTTTTGTGAGAGAGAGAGAGAGAGAGAGAGAGAGAGATAGAGAGAGAGAGATTGGGATTTTGGGGTTTGTAGAGAGAGGGAGACTTAGAGAGATATTTTTGGGATTAGGGGTTAGGGTTTTAGAGAGAGAGAGAGAGTTAGGGGTTTAAAGACTGGGAGAGTTTGAGTTTTAGGGGTTTAGAGAGAGAGAGAGAGATTGGGGTTAGGTGTTTAGTGAGAGAAGGGGGAGAGAGAGATATTGGTTGTTAAGGATAAGAGATAGAGAGAGAGAGAGAGAGAGAGAGAGAGAGAGATTAGGTGCTATGGGTTTAGAGAGAGAGAGAGAGAGAGGGAGAGAGGGAGATTAGGCGATAGTTTTTTAGAGAGAGAGAGAGAGAGCTATTGTGGGTTAAGGGTTAAGATAGAGTGTGATATTGGGGGTTAGTGGTTTAGAGAGAGAGAGGTAGAGAGAGATATTTTAGGTTACGGGTTTGAAGAGAGAGATTAGGGGTTAGGTGTCTAGAGAGAGAGAGAGAGAGGGAGAGAGGGAGAGAGAGGTTAGGGGTTAGGTGTCTATATATATATATATATATATAGAGAGAGAGAGAGAGAGAGATTAGGGGTGACGTGTAGAGAGAGAGAGAGAGAGAGAGAGAGAGATTTGGGGTTAGGGGTTTAGATAGAGAGAGAGAGAGATTGGGGGTTACCGGTTTAGATAGATAGAGAGAGATATATTGGAAGTTAGGGGATTGGAGAGAGAAATAAATTAGGGGTTAGGAATTTAGAGAGAGAGGTTGAGATAGATTGGGGGTTAGGGGTTTAAAGAGAGAGATATAAATAGAGAGATTTGGGGTTATGGGTTTAGATGGAGTGAAGGAGATTGGGGTTAATTTTAGAGAGAGAGAGAGAGAGAGAGAGAGAGATTCAGGGTGAGTGGTTTAGAGAGAGGTGGGGAGTGGATGTTAGAGAGAGAGAGGGAGAGAGAGGGAGACATTAGGGGTTAGGGGTTTATCTAGAGAGACAGAGATATTGTGGGTTATGAGTTTACAGAGAGAGATATATATTAGAGGTTAGGGTTTAGAGAGAGAAAGAGAGAGCGATTAGGGGTTAGGGGTTTAGAGAGAGAGATTATGGGTTTAAGGAGAGAGTGAGAGAGTTAATGGTGGTTAGGGGTTTAAAGAGAGAGAGAGGGAGAGAGATAGATATTGGGGGCTATGGGTTTAGAGACTCTTAAAGAGATATAGAGGATTAGGGGTTTAGAGAGAGAGAGAGAGGTAGAGAGAAAGAGCATGGGGTTTATTGGTAGAGAGACAGATATTAAGGGTTAGTGTTGCTTGGGTTTTCACCCAAGCATGTGCTGATGAGCAGCTACTAACTTGTAGTAGCAGTTTAGAGTAAACAGTAAAAATAACTAGATGTAAACAATAAATCTTGATCTAACATATGCAAATAAATAATTCGAGACTAAAAACATTAAAAAAAAATAGATCTATGAAAGACAGAAATAAAAAATTTAATATTTTTCTATTACCTCAAAGGTTGAGGATGGTTGAGCTTGAACAGCTACAATGGTGAGGTGCTCCAAAGCTCCAATGATCTCTTCTTCTCCATGGTGCTAATGGGGATCTTCAAACTCAAAAAGGGAGGCAAGGGCTCTCAAAGAGAATTTGGCAGCATAAGGATAGGATGAATGTGGATGAATAGTGAGGATCCCCTATCACCTTTTTATAGCTTTTTGGTGATGGGGAATACCATTATGGTTTAAGGAAAGCAATGGTATTGACCAAAATGGTTTAGGTTTCTTTTTCCTCTTTTTTCTTTTTTGAATATATTTTATATTTTTATTCCCTTTTAATTGATTTTTGGGAATTTTGGACCCTTTTTTAGGGTTTTTTGTATTTTTTGAGGAAAATTACATATTTTGAGGGGAAAAGATGGATTTTGGTCTTTTTGGTGACTTTTTGAAGGTTTTAGAGGCTCAACTGGTGGAAAAAGTGGACAAATGGGTCATGGGAATAGGGAAATGAGCTAGTGAGCACTTTTTGGGTGTTAACAGATTGCCCCCTGATGTGTGAGGGTAGGAGCTCATCGTATGGCCAATAGACATCATAGTTTATTTGTCTTTTTCTGTGGGTTTGGAGGAGAGAAGAGACCGATTGGAGACTGGAACACCGGGCCCATGCAAACTGCGAAAACTATAAATACATGTCCTCAAAATGAATGAGGAATAATCTATGATAATGGATGAGGCGGACATACCCATGCTCGTATCAAGACATATAAATAACAATGAGGCCCAAAAAGGGGGACCTAAACAATACATATAAACATGTTGTGTAGATCATAATGGTCCAGAGGGGACACAATGTTGGGACATACACATGGTCATACCATGACTGATCTAGAGGACTAATACACTGGACAAGAGCAACAATCGTTCTAAATAAGGTGCCAGAAGGGTTGATGAACTGCTGAATCTGAAGGTATCCAAAAACTATAGGGACTCAATAACTGTGAGTCAACTTCTGAAGAGTATATGGAACTGTGTACTCGAGGGAGCATACAACTAGGGTACTTCCGAATATTGTCACCAAGCATAGCCCGGATATCTATAGGAACATATAACTGGTTGTTTCCTTAGGTAGACTCACAAATTTTCTAGAGTCAGGTGACATCCGAGGTCTTCAACAAATAATTGAAAGGACCAATACCCTATACGATTCTCAACAATGCGATCAAGGTGTTGACGTCGAGCATGTGAGAAACAATCATTTAGAGAGGTACTAAGGACTCCTTTTAAAATGATCTGTAGGCACTCACTGCTAATGGTGATGAGTCCAAGGCATAGGGACCTCTGGGTCTATCCTCTAGAATAGATTTCGTTGGCATTGATAAAGGGAGACTGACAACTACCAAGGAAACGATGTTTCCTTGGTAGGAGAGCGAGGTGTACAACCGAAGTGTGATAATATTGATGGTAGGACTGACATACTATGGGGATGGGGAATAACTGGGGTCATAGAGTGGGTGGACTCAAACTTCTTTTGTTTAGAGCATGATGACATGGGTGACCTGGCAGCATATGAAAATAAATTTAGGTACGGGAACAATAACTTAAGGGGTCAGGGGTATGTACTGCAATAGGAGAGTCTAAGTAGGGTAAAATGATGTATTGTATCGGGGGATTCTCAAGGTGACATATCGCAGAATACTCTGAACAAAGGTGACCACATTGGGGAAGCTGCCATAATAGTGTGGTTATATATGCATTGATGTGGTGCCGAGAGGCACTGTTGGGGCCTTCTTCATGGTTTAAGGAGCTCAAAGAAGGGATAGAAGTGTGCTCAATAGTGGTACTATCGTGTGGATTTTAAGACCCCAGGACAGTTCATGCTCATGGTTGCTTTCAGTTTTAGAGAGTTTGGAAGCGATAAGTAGACTCCAAGGGGGTTCTTTTTCCCGTGTTAGTCTCCAAGGCCCGAAAAATCATAAAAGGATGCAAATGAAGAAATCTTCTAGCCGATGTGACCAAAGTATTCCTTTTTCATAATTAGTCTACATGATCCAAAAAAGGGTTAAACTTATACCAGGTAGAAGCCCTTTCATATACGTTTAACGAGCATGAAAGGAAGCAAGATTGCTCGACGATCTTTTCACTATTTTAGGAGTCAGAAAAGAGCTTAACAAAAACTCCTTAAGTGCCTTTTTCGTAAGGGAATTGATTGGCCCTAAAAAGGGATAAAATTATACCGAACAAAAGTAATGGTGAGGCAAGGAGGAAGTGTTCAATCAAGGGATGAGTATGGGGATTTAACATAGTGGTGGTGGGGGGGAACAATGATGGGGCCTCCTTGTAGGTTGATGAATGATAGCAAAACAATGCCATAACTATAGTATGGATGTAGTGTAGGGCTCATGTTTAAGTTGTGATGCATAAATTTTGTAAAATCCAACAGCTGCCAATGTGGCATGCAAATCGAGGTGGCAAGGTGTGAGGACACAATGTCAAAAAAGGTTTCTGGTGAGAGAGATAAATGGACTCAAGCATCATCATGAGCGCGGAAAATTGGATCCAGTGATATAGAATTTGTCAAAAACAGACAACGATCGATGTGGCACACAAAATGAGGTGACAATGGGCATGTGAAAAGATGCTCGAAAAATATGGTGGTGAGAACAAGGAATGGTCTCTAGCATCATCACAAGCATGGAAAACAGAATCCGATGATATAAAATTCATCAAAAAAGGACAATGGATGATGTGGCATGCAAATCGAGGTGACGAGTGTGTGAAAAATTGCCCAAAAATGGGACTGGTAGAATTGGGAAATTGACTAGACCACCGTGAAGTTCTCGCCGTACTGAATCCAATGGTATCAACGGTTTGGAAAATGGATGTCGTATGGCTCTGGAATGGCTGATTGAAATTGGTCAAATGTCTATAAATAGTAAGTGGACCCATAATGACATCTGTCATTTTCACGGTTGAGTTTGACAAGAGATTTGATCTAATCAGAGCACTTTCTTCATTTGTGGGAGAACCAACCGTCAGAATTTGATTCCGTGAGTTCCAAGCAAGCCTATTGGCCTTAGGCTTTAATTTTATTTACTTTCGAGGGGAAACTGGGTCTCGGGAGTGGCGTATATGCCATGTTGGCTTGCCAACGTGGAATATCGTGGCTTCTGAGCCTTTTTATGCGATCCACATTGTGACTATGGACTTCATAGCTGCAATCTAGATTGCGGCTGTGGGCTTCACATTCATGATGTCGATCGCGGTTGTAGGCATTCACAACAGCAATGTGTATCGCGGCTGTGGGCATTCACAGCCGCGATGTGCATCACGGCTGTGGGAATTCATAGCCGTGATGTGCATCGCGACTGTGGGAATTCACAGCCGCGATATGGATCGCGGCTGTGGGCTTCATAGCGACAATCTAGATTGCGGGTATGGGCCCCATACCCACGATCTGGATCATTGGCTTGGGGAAATATTTTTATGGCATTTTTCTAAAAAAATTCTTGTGAACTTGGCAGGATGCTCAGGCAGCCGAGAGCATCGTGGAGGGAGAGAGAGATTCTGGAGGAGCTGATGGAGATTATCCAGGGGGACCACCATGTATAGGTGGCTTTGGCTTTGGGCGGACTACTGAAGTTCGCTTAGATTCCTCTCATGCGTTCAAAAAACTTGTTGCTGAACAAGTTGATTGATTTCTGGGACCCGAGGATGGGGAAATTTATGGTTCAAGGTGAGAGACTTGACCTCACCTTGAATGACATTTAATTTCTTACTGGAGTTCCGTGTTTAGGTGAGGTAGGGGACCTTCTACCGAGGATACCGGCGGGTATGGATATAGAGGATATCCTGGAGAGGTTTTGTCATCCGGGTTTGAGTGTACGTGCTAGTGCATTGCTTGTTCATGATTTGCAAGATCCATCGATGCAAGTAGTTGAAGCTTGCGTGCTTCGAGTACTTAGAGCACAGGCGCCCCACCATTTTTTAGGGGGGTAGATGTTGATGGTGCAGTGCATTATGACTGGGACCTATTTTGCGTGGGGTCAGATATTCCTTGCTTGTGTTCGGTGAGAGATGAGCAAGGTGAGGGTACATGGAGGAGAGTTTAGCTACCCCTCTTTTTTGTGTTGCTTCTTTTTTGAGAGAGTTCCTACATTATGGCCCCGTGTGCCCATTTGGGATGGTTTGAGGAGTGAGCTACAGATGGTGCGGTGGGGAGAGATGATGCCCTAGTGTGGTGGGGGTGCAGTTCGACAGTTCTTCATGAAAGAGATGTATGAGCAGTGGGAGCAGATGCCGGTCATGTTCGATGATTATCCGTACTGGGATATGGATTTCTGGGGAAACATCGAGATGCCTCAAGCTCAGGGACAGGCCTAGGGGACATATGGTACGTCTTTGCTTTTGTTTCTTTATGATATTATATATGTATGTGTTATGATGATAGCTAAAGGTGTTGTCATGATGCTGATGTATCCTAGTGTCGTTATTGCAGATGTGGGTCCGCGACCTCCACTAGATCATCAGGGCCGTAGGGGACGTGTGGTGGTGGTGGTTGTTAACACCCAAAAAGTGCTCACTAGTTCATTCCCCTATTCTCATAACCCATTTGTCCACTTTTTCCACCATTTGAGCCTCTAAAACCTTCAAAAGGCCACCAAAAAGACCAAAACCCATATTTTTCCACCCAAAATATGTAATTTTCCTAAAAAAATACAAAATACCCTCAAAAGGGGTCCAAAATTCCCAAAAATCAATTAAAAGGGAATAAAAATATAAAATATATTCAAAAAGGGAAAAAGAGGGAAAAATAAACCTAAACCATTTTGGTCAATACCATTGGTTTCCTCAAACCATAATGGTATTCCCCATCACCAAAAAACTATAAAAAGGTGATAGGGGCTCCTCACTATTCATCCACATTCATCCTATCCTTATGTTGCCAAATTCACTCTTGAGAGCCCTAGCCTCACTTTTGAGTTTGAAGATCCCCATTAGAGCATTGGAGAAGAAGAGACCATTGGAGCACCTCAACCTTGCAGCTGCTCAAACTCTACCATCCTCACCATTTGAGGTAACATGATTACTGTAAAGCTATTTTTTCAAAAATAAAGAATTTGTTTCACATATAGATCTGCGTTCTTTACTATTTACTTTCAAGTTTTTACATGAACATGCTAGATTAACTTTTTACTTTCTCATATCTTAGATTAAATCTACTTTTTTACTTTAGTTTTTATTTATTTCTATTGAGACTGCTACTACAAGTTAGTAGGTGATCATTAGCACATGCTTGGGTGAAAACCCAAGGAATAGTGGTACCTCCATCGGTAGTGGCATCCCCGCCTTGTGCATGAGGAGTTGTACGTCGCCGAGACGATGATATAGAGGATGTACGTGAGACCTTTGAGACGTTGTTGGATGGTGTACTAGATGATGGTTGGAGAGAGATGGATCAGTGTGTGTTAGACTGTTGTTACAATGCTCCACGTGAGTGGAGATCGATTCCGCGGAGGGTAGCTGTGTTGTCAGCGGAGAGGAGAGCTTGGGATCAGTATGATCCAGAGGAGGAGGAGCCAGAGGAGGCAACCGATCATGATGATGAGGAGTAGGTTGTCTTGTACATTCCCCCAAATGCTGATGAGCATATGGGGACATTTTTGTGGATATTTCGATGTACGGTTGGTGTATCTTTTGTACATTTGGGTGCTGAGGGCACTCTTGATATTGTGACTATATGATGATATATACATATATATATATATATATATATATATATATATGTTTATGCACATGGATGCATTTTGTGTTTGTGTATTCCTGTGGAGGCACATTCTATGCACGTGGATGCACTGTTTTTGTTTTTGTATTCCTGTGGAGGCACATTCTATGCACGTAAATGCAATACTATGATGGTTGCTTTTTGTTTTTATATGATTTTTTATGCCTATGTGATGTGTGTTTATGCATGTTTGATGTCCTACATGGTTTGGTTGACGTGCCAATCTAGAATGTTGTTAGCCATTTGGTCTGCTACACTATTGAGGTTTCTTGGGACATGTGTGAATGAAATGGATTCAAGTTGTCGAATCATTTGTTTAGTGCGTAGGAATTTTCTAAATAGACAGGGACCGCGTACCTGGTAACAGTTGTTGAGCTAGGAAACAAGAAGCTGGGAGTCAAGAAAGACTCTAAAGTGACTTATGCCCATATGGAGAGCAGAGGTCAAGAGACCGGTCACGACATTGTACTCAGCCTGATTATTTGTGGCAGCACCTATGCACACTCCATCGAGGTGGATCAACTCGTGTGAAGGGGAGTAGAGTACGCAAGCTGCGGAGGTGAGATTTGGAGACCATGGACTTGCACCATTAGAGAATTTGACATAGTATAGTGGAACAGGATCCATCTGAGGTCATGCAAAAAAACACAATGTAAGGTTTTGGAAAGTTGACAGGAAAAAATAATGAAAACCGTACAATGTGGACTGTGGTGTCCAAGAGCTTTTTATGGGTAAAACCGTTTGAGGTACAACCCGTTTCGAGGGTTGCGCATGAGTTTACCCTCTGAGTTGGTGAGGGTGTATGCCCTGTGTCCAAGGAAAGTATGTATGACGTATGGGACTTGCCACATGGATTGAAATTTGCCTTTGCCCATTTTTTCATGGGCTTGATTGTAAACGAGTACTAGATCTCCTTCACAAAATGTTCGTGGGTGAACATGTTTATCGTAATTGAGTTTGGATCGGTTCTTGGTAGCTTCGATGGTTTGGACAGCTCTGCAGTGATCTTTATCGGCTTGCTCCAAAAGAAGTAAGAGTTCTTCAATTGGTGAAGTATCCAGGAGGAGTTCGACAGTGATATGTAATGTCGGGATCTGACATTCGATGGGGAGGACAGATTCTATGCCATGAACCAAATGGAAGGGGGTGAAATTGGTGGTGGTTTTAGTAGATGTGTGGTAAGCCCACAATGCGGGGAAGAGCATGTGATGCAAATTGGACTTATGTCAGTCGACAGTGCACTGGAGGATGGTCTTCAAAATTTTGTTAATAGCTTCCACTTGGCTATTCCCTTGGGGGTAATAGGCAAAAGAGAAATGATGTTCAAACTTAAGGAGTGTTGACAATTCTCGCCAAATAGAGTCCTTGAAGTGGGAACCATGGTCTGAGACGAGTTGCTTAGGTATTCCAAAACAAGTAATAACATGATTGAAGAAGAAGCGGGATGCAGTGTCGGCTTTAAAATTAAAAGTAGGCATGTCTTCTGCCCATTTGGTAAAGTAATCGACGTACACAATGATGTGTTTATGGCCGCCAGCTAATGTAGGATTACAATCCATGAAGTCGATGACCCATTTGAAAAATGGTCTAACAGTGACGACTGGATGAAGGGGAGCAGGGGGGGTTCTTTCCTTGGGGGAAAAAAGATGGCAATTTTGGTAATGTTTGACTGCTGTGATGTAGTTAATAAATAATGAGGGCCAAAAATAACTTGTGCGGATCACCTTTTGGGCAATGGCCATTCCAGAGAAATGGCCTCCGCAAGCACCACTATGATAGTCATCAAGGACTTGTTCCGCTTCTTCTCGATCGAGGCAATGTCGTACGATTGTGTCGACACCACGTCGATAGAGGACATCACTTAAGAGGAGATAACGGGAAGCATGGTGGTGGATGCATCAGCGTCTGTAGTGGTCGACATCGGGTCGAAACTTCTATGTATGAAAGTAAACCAAAATGTCATCATACCAAGGGTCGTCTGACAAGATGATGAATAAATGGTCATCAGTTATATTAGTATTAACAACTAGTGATGGCGATGAGGATGGTAAATCCGTAATAAGTTGAGAAAGTGATAAGGATTTGGTGCTCTTCAGGGTTTTAAAAGTCAGGTCATATTCTTGTAGGATAATCACCCATTTGGAAACACGGCCTTGGAGAAGGCAACGATTCAAGAGACAGACCATTGGGTTGGAATTTGTGTTAGTTTTTCATAATTTACTTCAATCTGATCTAGGATCTTAACTGAGAGAACAACATGTACAGCATATCAATCATGGACACAATAATGCAAGCACACAAGAGACATAGAGTTTACTTGGGGAAAACCATAAAGGTGAAAAACCCCAATAACTTCCTCAGAGATAGATAGAGCAATGATACAATCCAAGCATAAGAGATAGACATCTCCTAGCAGCAGCTTCTCCTCCTCCACAAGTGTGCCACTCTCCCGAGAGTGTGAGAGAGAATAGAATGTGTAAAATGAGAGAGACACACTCTCTATTTATACACTAACTTGTCTTGACCTTTACTTAACTAGGTCGGCCTCAACTTAACCACTTAACATAATGCTGACTGGGCCGACACCCAATAGGGTGGTCTAATAACCCTTTGACCCACATGGCCGACCCCCAATAGGGTGGTCTAATAACCCTTCGACCCACATGAATTATACAGGGCCGACACCAACAAGGTGGTCTAATAACCCATCAAGTATAAGTTACGACACTTACAATATAAATGACGACACTTCCATATAGAGGAATAATAACATCTCTATAGGAATACAAACACTTCCATATAGAGGAATAATAACATCTCTATAGGAATACAATATACATATATGTGAAATACATTTCGAAGTTACATATACATCAACACTCCCTCTTAACTCGGAAGGTATTTCTCAACACTGGTCTTCTAGCACAAGTCTTCTTCTCTGGATCATCGTCACTGGATAGTCATCATCGAGTCATCGTCATCGTCACTATTGCTGCTATCTCAATCAATCTTTGAATCTACTCGTCATAGGAATTTCTACAGAGCCAGTCCTTTTTCATATTGGATGTAAGCCCACCACCTGCAGGTCTTCATCATCATTGTCCATACTGTGGAATCCTTAAGACTTATCATGTGCATCTGCAAAACCTTGTAAGAGCATCCCAGGCCTTTTACGAGCACACAGCTCAACCTATTGAATCTCCCAGGATCTTTTACATGCCACTGCACAACTTGTCCACGACCACATAGTATCAACCTGATACTCACCATACATCTACCTGATGTATATCATCACATGATCATCCTGATCATCATCATCTCTGCGAGCTAGCCAACAAGTAGGTACACCTCAAGACTGATTACACTACCTCTGTAAAACCTGCAAGATCTCTGAGGACTGATTACACTGCCACTACAAAACCTGTAAGAGCATCTTAGGACTGATTATATGCCTCTGCAAAACCTGTGTACCAAATTGTCACATCAATGTCTTCAGATCACCACATAGTCCACGGAGCACAACCCAGATGCACACACACACAACACTTACACTCACCATCATGGGAGGACCAACCTACTACCATCTGGGAAAGGCTCAAAACACTTACATCAACGACCATGGGAGGACCAACCTACCACCATGTCGGAATGGCACAACACTTATATCACGACCATGGGAGGACCAACCTACTAGCACTTACATCACGACCATGAGAGGAACAACCTACTATCATGTCGAAATGGCTTAGCACTTACATCACAACCATGAGAGGACCAACCTACTATCATGTCGGAATGGCTCGACAATTACATCAATGACCATGGGAGGACCAACCTACTACCATGTCGAAAAATCCCATCAGCACTTACAACTCACCATGGGAGGACCAACCTACCACCATGTGAGAATGGCCTAGCCCTTACATCTCACCATAGGAGGACCAACTTACCACTATGTGAGAATGGCTCAGCCCTTACATCTTATCATGGGAGGACCAACCTACCACCATGTAAGAATGGCTCGATGTGCATCTGTGTCTCCGGACTCATCACTTCCCTCTGGAAGGCATCTCGATCTGAAGTACACCAAGTCTCCCTCTGAAGTATTCAAACTTCACTCTGGAAAGCGGCTTGGTCAACACTTCGGCTATCTGCTCATCTGTCGAAACATACAGAGGCTTCACTGCTCCTCTCTGCACCATATCTCGGATATAGTGGAACTTGATCTCAATGTGCTTCGACTTGTCATGGAACACTGGGTTCTCCGACAACTTCACACAACTCTGGTTGTCGCAATATATACAAGTAGCACTCAACTGAAGATAAACCAAATCAGACAGTAGCTTCCTAAGCCATACTGCCTCACAACTAGCCGAATAAGCTGCGACATACTCTGCTTTGGCTGTACTCAGTGCCACATAGGACTGTTTCCTGCTAAACCAAGAGATCACACCTGATCCCATACTGAAGCAGCACCCCGAAGTGCTCTTTCGATCAATGGCATTGCCTTCCCAATCCGAATCAACATAACCCTCCAGGTTAAACTTTTGATTCACCTCATACTTGAGCCCATAATCCACTGTACCCTTCAGGTACCTCAAAACATGCTTTGCAACTATCAGGTGAACATGTCTCGGATCTATCAGATACTGGCTCAAGGTGTTCACCGCAAAGCAAATGTCTGGTCTCGTATTCGTCAGGTACATCAAGGGACCAATCATCTGACGATACATCGTAGCATCAACTGGCTCAAATGAAGCATCACATAGAAGCTTCAGGTTTGATTCCATAGGATCTCTACTGCATACTTCACTTGTCCAAGGAAGATTCCATCTGCACTCTGCCACACCTCCATACCTAGAAAATAGTGCATCATCCACAAGTTCTTCATCTCGAAGTCGGCAGCAAGCTTCCGCTGTGTGTCGGCAATCAATCTATCTTCACCTGTAATAAACAGGTCATCCATATACAAAAGTAGTATCACTGGATTGCCTTCCTCAACCTTGTAGTAAAGTTTGGAATCCGCTTTACTCTTGGTAAATCCCAAACTCGATAGAAAGTTGTCTATCCTTCCACACCAAGTTCTGCACATATATGACTTCCTGTCATGTGTCTCAAAACCAAGTGGCTGCTCCACATACACTTCCTCTTCGACTACACCATTCAAGAAAGTTGTCTTGACATCTATCTGGTGTATCTTCCATTTCATCACTGCAGCCAGAGCAAGTACTGATCTGATGGAAGTGTGCATGGCTATAGGTGTAGAAGTCTCTTCATACTCAATCCCTCTTTCTGGGAGAAGCCACAAGCTACAAACCTCATTTTGTATTTCTCCGTGCTACCATTTGCAGCATGCTTGATCTTATAGATCCATTTTGGAAGTCACTACAGACTCCCCTTCAAGTCTTGGGACTGCATCCCAAACATCTTCATGATCAATTGGTACTCCTCGATCATGGCATTCTTCCCAGATCCTGGGAACTTCAATATCTTCAATATTTTCAATAGATAACTTTGTTGCTAAACAAATTTTGTAGTCCTTCTTTTGTAGGTGATGGTATACTATCTTTCCTACACAACAAGTTAAATTGCATGATTAGAAAACATCTCTTAGTTTTTAGAACAATTTCTTACACATAAGAAAATATGTCATACAGTCATGCAATTATCTTAGCCAATGCTTCAATACAACATTTATCCATATCCCGTAACTTTCTAGATGCCTTCCAATCTCTACCAGAACATTGTTAAGAGTGTGCACAACTCCCAACATGTCAGCAAAAAGGTTTCATTCTAGATAAGTAGCAATGGAATGTTGTACAATGCCATAGGCCACTTGCCCATGTATATTAGTAGTATACTGTTCATCAATGCAACTATTCTAATACGCATAATACACAACCTAATTCTAGGAACATGAGTATATACATTATTGAACAGTATTATTTAAAGAATAAAATATGCAAGGAATGATAATTCAAATACTTATCTTTGTTTATTTGTTGGGTTGACTCCCTCTGAGTCTTTGCTTCTTGTTTGCAACTCCATTCTTATGTGGATTGTGAGAAGTGGTCAACTCCCCCTGAATATCTGCATCCTTGCAGAAACTACTGAAGTGTGATCCTTCTTGATCTTTACTTCCTTGCAGGAACAACTGGAGTGTGCTCCCTCTTGATCTTTGCTTCTTGGATTACCTGTCCTTGAACTTATATCCATCACTATGCATGCTTATTGGTATCATCATTGTGTTATCCTCGAGGTCTCATATATAATCACACATTCATTAGTATAATCTTAATACTATCAAAACACAATAATCTTAAACATGTATAGTCATGATCATTTCAAACACAGGTAATAAACATTAGTATTCAAGGTTTCAGGGAAGTCTTCTTTTACTCATGCATATTCTTATTTGATCGTAGGACTCTTCTGGTTAGTTAAATCGTCAATCAAGATAAGAGACATAAAATGCCTAAACCCTTGATTACTTACACTTCTAACTTTATGAATAAACATAACCAATCATACCAAGTATACTTATATAAGGGATCCTAACACAAGGTAGGATTCTAACTTGATATAGGTAAAACATACCTAGATTACTATGTTAGCTAGTTATGTCTAACATACCTGCATGATGTCTTCTTGTTCTCTTCAATGACTTGTGCTAGTAACCTGCATATCTCATAAATTAACCATTATAGAACCAAGTTATACATACCTCGTAAATAGATCTTCTATGTGATCCATGACAATGGATGAATCTTTGTCTTCATGTCACCATAATCATATGTTCTTGAACTGGAACATGATTTGTCTTTCTTGGTGCACCTTTCATGTTAGTGGACAACATAAACCTCATACAACACCATAATGCATTAGTTCAATCATAAGTGTCAACACCCTAATCAATGAATATCTTCTATCATGCATTCATAATTTTGTTAAGGTGATACGACAAGTCTAAATTTAATCAAGATTGTACTAACCGTAGTAATATGAAGACAAACATACCATAAACTTAATCATGAACAAATATTGAAACATACCTGGATAAGTCATACCTATCGAGATTGCTTGTAATCTTCTTATGTAAGGTCTTAGCCTCATCTCCCTTTGAAACAGGAACTTCTTCACTTATGCAGGTGACCAATCCATTATCTTCTATGATTAACCCAATCCACTTGATTTGCAGGAACTGGATCTAGAGCTGGATTAGGGTTTGTCAGAGAAACCCTAAAATTCAAACTTTAAATTTCAAACTTATGAAAGGATAGAAAGATGCGCCTTGATGAGCTGATCAAGCCGGTATATTCAGAATTTGAAAACTGCAAAGTTTCACCCCTCAAATTTGCCTTAGAAGCTTCTGGATTCACTAGACATGACCCCTAACTAGGGTTTGATAAATCCCACCCTTCTACCCAATCAAAAGGTTCGATCCAAAGCTCTAAGCTTCTATTTTTCTGAGGAGTTTCCAGCCGTGGTCACAGATTTAAAAAATTCTCATTTTTGTAGAAGCCCTAATTTTCCACTTTTCCGATCAAAATCCTGAACTAGGGTCTGATCAAGCCCGGCCTTCTGACCAACCAAAAATTCTGATATTGGTCTCTAAATTTTGATTTTGATGAGTGGCATTCAGCCGTAGGCTCTGATTACAAAAATTCCAACTTTCTCTGAAACCCTAAATTCCGGAAGCCATGAATGAAGGTACTCAAAAGTAATTCTGTTTTGACAGAAATATGTACTTGATTGTTTCTGGTGTAACTCTGAACTTTTCGATCCACAGAGTCTGAAAATTTTTCTTATGATAGCATGACCTGTCATCTTTCCAACCCCATAGATCTGACTTCAAATGGATTCTCTGAGAGAGAGTTATGCCAAGTGTTGCAACGTGACCTTTTTATGGGATAAAACAGGAGAGCGAACTTGTACGGTGTGCCACGTGTCATTGGTTTAGTTTCAGCCTTTGAAAAAGTTACCTGAGAAATTTAAGTCCGTGCACTACCTGTCATGTTTTATGAAATTTCATTTTGAGCTTCCTATCCCAAGTTATGACCTTTTTTCCAAGGTCACCTATTTTTGACTGAGATTTGGAAGAGGCAGAAACCCTATATTGTACAAATCATAAATCACAAAGTACAACAAATTGGAGGTTTTCCTTTGGATACAAGGTACATGGAGATCTTAGCTACACCCTTTACGATATTCAGACCTTGAAACCTTGTATAAATTTATTTATAGAGAAAGTGATACGATGACTAGTTTTTGCTATATCAAGCCCTAGCATCGCAAGTGCAACAAGTGTCATACATGCCATACCATGCCTTCTTTCAGGCTAGCTCTGATACCATGTTAGTTCTTCAGAATTTACTTCAATATGATCTAGGATATTAACTGAGAGAACAACATGTACATCATATCTACAGCATATCAATCATGGACACAATAATGCAAGCACACAAGAGACATAGAGTTTACTTGGGGAAAACCGTAAACGTGAAAAACCCCAATAACTTCCTCAGAGATAGATAGAGCAATGATACAACCCAAGAATAAGAGATAGACATCTCCTAGCAGCAGCTTCTCCTCCTCCACAAGTGCACCACCCTCCTGAGAGTGTGAGAGAGAATAGAATGTGTAAAATAAGAGAGACACACTCTCTATTTATACACTAACTTGACTTGACCTTTACTCAACTAGGTCGACCTCAACTTAACCACTTAACATAATGCTAACTGGGCCGACACCCAATAGGGTGGTCTAATAACCCATCAAGTATAAGTTACGACACTTACAATATAAATGACGACACTTCCATATAGAGGAATAATAACATATCTATAGGAATACAAACACTTCCATATAGAGGAATAATAACATCTCTATAGGAATACAATATACATATATGTGAAATACATTCTGAAATTACATATACATCAACAATTTGTGACAACCGTAGCATGGCTGAGAAGGATGCAGTGTCGCAATTTCTGTACTAACAAGACGATGACGAGGGCTAGTTTCTCTTCGTGTGGATATTGTAGTGGTGGGCTAGATAAGGTTTGGCTCACATAATAGATGGCATGCTCTTGACGAGCAGTGTCTTCTTGAACAAGGACTCCTGAAACGGCATTGTCGGATGTCGAAATGTAAAGAATGAAATGTTTAGAGAAATATGGGGGGGAGATCAAGGGGGCATTTGTTATAGGTCAAACTTGCACCTCTCCGTCCATGATCACCTTGAGCTGTTGATTACACAAAAGGACAACTTGGATGGAGGAGCATGTTGACTTGAGATGATACTTTGAACTCACTCCATTTCCTGACATTACTGAAAAACCCCAAAAAATACCATTTTGAGATATGAGCGCTACTCTACTCAAACAGACTAGCACCCATACACTACTCCAGTGTATCATAGTAGCGCCCATATTTGAGTATACGCTACTTCTTCTCACCATAGTAGCGCTCACCATTTAAAATCGAATGAGCGCTAGTTGATAAGCATTAAAGTAGCGCCCTATACGCTACTTCACTGAACAAGAGTCGCGTACATCTTAAAAGATGATTAAAAAATAAATTAATTTCTCAAGGAGGATTAGTTGCTGGTAGTT
Organism: Larix kaempferi; assembly: GCA_027924585.1. Classification (NCBI taxonomy): domain Eukaryota; kingdom Viridiplantae; phylum Streptophyta; class Pinopsida; order Pinales; family Pinaceae; genus Larix; species Larix kaempferi. The sequence goes on along the minus strand of BSBM01000684.1, from coordinate 13,415,810 downwards.
TCCTAACTCCCCCAACTTCCTCCATCGACCAAAACTACTTCTTTAATCCTATAAATACAAAGAAGATTAAAGGAGAAGGGTTAGCTAGAGAACCTAGATGGTGAGATGAATTAATGGAGAAACTTTAAGACATTGGAGGAGTTGATGCTGAAGATATCCAAGCCAGAGAAGAGCCAGAGCCCAAAATCTAGTTGCAGGAGCCTGTTTCATGATCAAGTATACTTGTACATCATTCTACTTTTGACAAATAAAGGTTGAAGTGTCTTTCTTGTTCCAATTAAAATGTGTTATGAAATGGCATCTTAATGTGGATCTATTTTGGTCAATTTTGAATGTTAAACATTGTTTTTGTTTCTTTCAAACTTTATATATTGCCCAAAATGATTTGAGAAAGGTATTGTTATTGGAGGTTTACTGGAAGGAAAGTGGATTCGGAGGTTGAAGACAAGATCAAGTAAAAGCTGGGATCAAACTTCGATTGAAAGGTGTGTTTCCAAAATCCATAACTTATTCCTTTTCATAAACATATTTGCAATATCATCAATACACTTACCTGTCACCCCAACCAAGTTGATAGCATTAGTTTGCTTGCTATAGGGTAGATTTGCCCACCAACAGACTGGCGACTCCGCTGGGGAAAGTTGAGTTTTGGCTCTAGGAAACCTTGTTCTTGTTTGTCTTCTTAGATTGTTTTGACTTCTTTGATGTGTGAAGAAACCCTGTAGGTATCCCCTGACTGTTTCTTGCTGCTTTCATCACTCTTTTGGTTTAGTTCAAAGTCAGTTTTCTAAGCTTTTGAGATATGAGCGCTACTCTACTATACATACAGTAGCGCCCATACGCTACTGTCCTATATATACAGTAGCGCCCATCTCTGTAAGGGCGCGATTTTCCCTACTGCACAGTAGGGTACACTTTCTGAAGCATTCTTTTTTGGTTTGCTTGATTTTTAGCCATTCTTGTGGTTTGCTGACTTTGCTTTTGGATCTCTTTAACTGTTGTATGAGGTTTTTAACTTTTTTTTGAGTCATAGAACCTGTTCTTGAAGTCTTTTTCCATCTTTTGAATCGCTTGTTGACCTTTGGAACATTTGGATTGTTTAAGACCTTTTTGGAAGACTAGGTTGTGTTTTGTGTTGAGCACTTCCACTTTTTTAGACCCTGACTGCATGTTGCCAGTTTACAAACCTGCATACTCCTGTATCCGCTGTTTGTGGCGATGTTTGTCTACTTTTTACTCATCCTACCCTTTGTTTTAGGGTTTGGTCCGTTTTAAAGCTTATAGGGTGTCTTCCGTTTTGGTTCATTTCCATTCTCCCTAGACTTATTGTCTTTTGCTGGTTGCAAGTGCGTTTGAACAATTGTAGGCTAATTCATTTCCTAGTTTCTTTGTGTTAGTAGGGAAGCTTGCTTGTCTACTTTTGCTTGGCATAGTGGTCTTACTAGGGCTAGATACCTTAGGTCAGTCCTTTTGTGTCTTTCTCCTTTGTTTTCTCCCACTTTGTTTCCAAGTTTGGAGGCTTTTTCTTTGAAAAAAACCTGTAGATCAAGTCTTCTTTTTCGAGCTAGGGTTTCGACAGCTATAAGATTAGAAACTTTTTAGCCATACTTACACACATTGCACATAAAGTTTTATTTTGCTTGCCATTTTTATATAGTTCTTTTTCGTTTATAGAAAAAGCAAAAAAAAAAATTTCGTATTTTAAGTTTAAATAAAACTTGTCTTTGTTGTTACAAGATAACTTAGGATATTTTGTACAATTTCAAAAAAGAAAACAAAAATTTTTTAAGTAGGTTTGCTTAGATTTTCAGTTTTGGAAAGAAGTAAATGAAAAAATGAAAAGAGTTTTGTTGTAGAAAGTTTTGAGTTTATTGCACTTTTGTTTTCTTGTTATAACCACGCCACACAAAAGCACTACCCCTTTTGAGTAATAACAGCCCTAAAATTTGTTAATAAAATGAACTAGAAACATTTTTTCTTTTTAGGGATACACTACACCAACTAGTTTTGGTTAGGATCTTGAGTTTAAATCACCTTAAACCACTCAAGATCACACATTGCGCAAAAATCGTAGTAAGACTATCACAGGTAAACCCACCTCACTCAAAACTTGCCTGGGATCTATGCAGTAGGTCATTGCAAGATCAGATTGTTGGGAATACCCCTCCTACTTTCTGTTCGAGCATACACCAGGATCAAATTGCGTATTGGGGACTCTTTCGAGTTTCAGGCTTAGCTACCCTGCCCACGCTTTCTGATTTGACCGGTGACTGTTCCCCCAGGAGTTTTCGGTGTTGTGGTATACACAGGTGATAGCAGAGGGTATATCTGCTGTACCTAAGACAGACGTGGGAGGAAATCCCTTGCAGGTCTTTGGGAGAGCAGTTGGGTGATTCCAGCGCTTGCACCCTTATTCATTGTATTGTGGACCCCAAGTAACTGTCTTTCTTCCTTCGTTGATCTGTTCTGGGCCCTCATCATCCCAGACTCTTCTCCAGAAGGCATCTTTGTTTGCTTGGTTTGTATACTTAGGACTTTTTTAGTTGGCATGCTGTTTGCCCCCTAGTTGTAGTGGCCACTAGGTTCTAGTCTGTTATTTTATATTTATAATCACGGAGAATCAGCAACTTCGTAGATCAAGAAGGCTTCAAAACCTTCCACCAGTTAGAACAGAACCTTTACAGACGGCTAGGCGACAGCGGGTAAACCCCAGTATTTCTTCAGAAATTACTCCTGAAATAGAATTACCTGAAGAAATTCTTGTAACAGAAAACCTTGAAATAGAGGTTCCTGAGGAACCACTACCAGGTACCACAGATCAGCAACACTTTAGTACAGTTGAGGTGGAAGATCTTACTTCCACGGAGTATAGCACTCCTTTCAATCCTCCTTTAACCAATACTAGAGTTCCGCTTCTGTCACCTATTGGTTTCCAGCAGCCCCTTTTCAGTGCAGATCATTCCTTTCCTGGACATCTGATGTCTAACTTAGGAGGTGAACAGGGGGTTCCCCAAACTCCCACTTTAGGTATGAACACCAACATAGTAAATCCCTCTTTCACTGCTACACCAAGTCAGGCACAAACCATATCTGTGCCTACTCCATCTTTCAGTTTCAACACTATTACATTAGGTATGCCTAGTTCTACAACGATGGAATCTATTCCTACACCTATTGTTGGACCCAGCAGTACAGTCAACTGTGCAGCACCTCCCACTTCTCAACCGTTATATCAGATTCCTATTACTTGGATTTCCACACCTGTTGTAGGACCAAGTGCTTCTGCAAACATACCAGTCATGGGCACCATGACTGCATCATCCACATCAGCTTCTACTGGTTTTAATATCTTTGTAGGACCTAACATGAATCAAGGTAGCATGCCTGCAGGTAATGTCCCTTTTTCCTTATTCTCTGGGGGAGGGGGTAATATCTTTAACCAGCAATATGGCGGGGCTAACACCCAGCCACAGTGGACGAATCCGCAAAGCACTAATCCACTTTCGTATGGGTGGGGGGAATTTTAATAACTCTTTCGTACAACAACAGTTGGCAGGGGGCAACCCCTACCAATAGGTAGCTGGGGGTAACCCCTACCAACAAGTGACTGGGGGCAACCCCTATCAACAATTGGTAGGTGGAAACTCCTATCAGCATATGGCCGGAGGGAACCCTTATCACCAGATGGCTGGGGGCAACCCCTACCAACAATTCATGGGTCAAATGATGGGTGGTTCCCTGTATCAAGTACCATCTTACTAGCCTCATCTACCATTTCTGGCAACTTTAAATTTGCCATATCTTTCCAAACTGACAAACGATCCTGTGTGTCATAATGCAGCATGGCCATCAGTTCCCACCAAGTTACCTTCGGACATTCCAAAGTTCGAAGGAAAAGAAGGTGAAGACCCTGGTGACCATGTCACTACCTTCCACTTATGGTGTTCCTCAAATTCGTTAAATGAAGACTCCATCAGATTGAGATTGTTTCAAAGGACCTTAACCGGTGCTGCTGCCAAATGGTACATTAAGTTACCTGTAGCAACTTTCTCTAGTTTTGGAGATCTCGCCACAGTCTTTTTGAACCACTTCCAGCTTCCTGTTCGGTATGATGCCGAAACAGAACTTTTGTCTACTTTTAGACAAAATAAAGCCACTCACTTATCTGACCACATTCAGGAGTGGTGAAGGCAAAAGAGGCTCATTCAGGCCAACATACCTTCGGAGTTCCTTCTTGAGTGGTACTTGAAATCACTCCTTCCTTATATTTCTAAGGAAGTAGCTACATCTGGAGTATCCAATGAGGAAGAAGCCATCTTACGGACTCAGCAGTTAGACCTTGTGTATGCACAATATGGGTTACTGTATGAAATCATACCCGATGTACTGTGATCGAACACTGATCCGAGTAGACTGAAACCTGGACCACATGCTGACGGCATAGTGGGTTCAGTTGACTCTGCAGCCTTCGAAGCACAAACCAAACAGGTCCATGCCTTAGCTGTCAAACAATCGACTGCAGATATTTCTTCTGTCACAACCTCTCCTTCTACTTCTGAGCCTGTCAACCAGGTTCAGAACAATCAAAAGGGCCCTCGGCAGCCCAATAACAAAAAGAAGGGCAAGAAAGGAGAGGGGAACCAACAAAAGCCCAAAAAAGACAATGCCGAAGAGGGTAACAAAGAGGAAAAGAAGGTTAAGTTCCCTTGTAAACTTTGCAAGCAGAACCACCTTAGTCATCAATGCCCTCTGCTTGAAGAAGCCCAGAAGCTCTTAAGAGAAAAGAAGCCTGCTGTCCTGAAAGATCCATTCCCTAAAGGGCAGGGCTCAACTTCTGGCACCTAAAAAACTGGGGGCATTTCGCACGCTATGATTGATTAAACGTTTATAAATATGGTTAATTCGGATGCACTTTTGCAAACCAGAGCCAGGAACTATACTTAAAAAACATAGAAAAAACATAAGGAGATTCCAGAATATTCCACTCCACTTCACATACCTGTGGACCCAATGCCCAAGATTCTGAAAGATTTCTTTAAGAAGGCATCGCACAATCCCAACACATGGGCTACTTCTAACTACAATGTGGTTGAAGATTTAGCCCAGACCCCTTGTGCCATGTCTACTCTAGAAGTCTTGCAAAGTTGTCCTTTACAATGGAATGCACTTCTGGTAGCCATTAGGAGTATGGAATCCTCTAATATGTCTGCGCGATTTGATATGACTGATGTCAAATACCGGTTGCCCTATCACATTGCCCTTCAAATCGAAGTTGTTCATGGTCCAATGACCATTAGATGAGCTGTAGTAGATGAGGGTGCGTCGACTTGCGTAATGTCAATTTCCTGTTGGAAAGCTCTAGGTTCTCCTGAGTTAGCCCCTTCTAACACACTGCTTACTACATTTGATGGCAGAACTTTCCGTCCACATGTAGTTTTTCCATCATTTGATGTCACTTTGGCCGGTAAGACAGTTGTTGTTGAAGTAGAAGTTCTGGATACTCCGCTTGATTACAATATGTTATTGGGCAGGAGTTGGACTTATGCCATGCGAGCCATTGCATCGACAGTTTTTCGAGTGGTTATGTTCCCATTTGAAGGTAAGATCGTTACAGTCGATCAAATTTCTTTCAATCAGAGAAACAACCAGACTTCTTCGGAAACCACAGTTCCTTTGATTGATCAAACCACCCCGGTTGGCGAGAGTTTAGGAGCAGGACTTTACGGATCACTAATTGGCACTTTTGACCTACCCGCTCCTACTTTATTTGTTGGTACTAAGGGATGTTCATTGCCTAAAATCGCCATGGTTAGTTTAACAACTGAGGCTGAGTTTCTCCCAACTAATACAAACCCCTCCGTACCTGCCCCTGTTGTAGAAGTTACCCACTTGGATTCTTATCAAACCACAACAGAAAATATGTTGACTCCATTGGTGTCTGTCGAGTCAAACATAGATGCTGCCACTACTAAGATACCAGACCCGATCCGCTCTCTGGATAGTTTAAATACTACTTTACCTTCTGAAGAGGAAATGTTAGAAGCCATGACCGACCCAGATCTTCCTCGGGAACATATAGATCCTAGGTCCTTCTTGTTTCCGGTTCTTAACTTGATAGAGGGAGGTGAATTTTGTTCACCACCCGATGAAAATAATGATTTCACTTCTTCACAAGTTGGTGTTGTTGAAGCAAATAGATTACATACCTCGCTGGTGAACATTTTCACTGGGGTCAACGGAAACATTTTCTTTGAAACAGGATGTTATCTCGATGAGATTATTCCGTATACCAATCTTTTTCGTGATTTCCATAACACCTTTGCCCGGCCTCACGAGGAGGATCCAGGCATTGACCCTACCTGAAGAAGTACTACACCTAGGCTGAAGTACTTTTTCTTGTAACATAGCTGTATATTTTTGTAAAGCTAGTTTTTGTTATGCTCGTTAGGTTAGCTTATGTGTGTTTCGTTTTGTGTACCAGATGTCAACCGAACACTTCTTAGGATTTGCTGATGGCGCCAGTTGCCACACCTGTCAATTGGCTGCAGCAGCTTGGGTCATTTATTCACCCGTCGGCCAACTTGTCTCTTCGGGGGGGGTTTGTTTGGGTCCTACCATGAATAATGTGGTTGAATACAGTGTAGTTATAGAACTTCTCCGAGATGCTCTCAATCATGGCATTTCATATTTGGAGGTAAGGCTTGACTCACAATTAATTGTATTTCAGTTAACAGGTGTCTATCAGGTTAGGGATCCTGGATTGCTACATCAGTTTCTACGAGTTAGACTTTTGGAAAGACAATTTCATTCTATCAGATATGAACACATTCCAAGAAGTTTAAACACATTAGCTGATTCATTAGCAAACTATGTGTTAGACTAGCATTTGCATCATACATTGTCATAAACAACATTGCACACATAAATTTTAAACACACACACATGTAAATAACCGATACTGTATCAAAAAATATGAGTTTTTGAGTCACAGGTCTATCAAGTCAAGTCATAAAAGTACAAAACTGGGCATAGTAGGCTCAAAAATATATACATAGAATGTATCCCTCTCCTATGGAGAAGGAGGGACCTCCTCATCATCTACGGCATTGCGATAGCAAATAACAAGCCTAGCTATTTTCCATAGCACCCTAAGCCATGCTGGGGGCACCCCAACAGCATCTTCCTGCATATCAACAGGTATCTGATCCATACGGCATGTAGGAACCTCATGAGTCAACCGACCTATTTTTCTCTCCAGGGTTCCCAACATAGCATCTGCTGCAGTAATATCAGCTGGCCTCACAAAGATGGTAGGATGTCCCTCAGGATGAACAGGCCCAACATCTGCATATGACACTTGATTAGAACTTCAAAATTCATTCATAAAAAATTAAATATTTGAAAAAGTTTGAAAAAATCAAATAATCCTCAAAATTTAAACATACCAATATCTCCCCATGCTCCACCTGGAGGAAGCACCAGCTCTGGATCATGATGAAAATCCAATCCAGCATATGGAAACTGCTCGAAAGCGGGCACTTGCCTCCCCCACCACCCCCAGAAATCATCAGTATGATAACAATAGTGACTTTCCCCACCACCCTGGCGGAGGAATATGTCACCCTAATGGCCTAGTCTGGGCTCATAGGGGTTAACCTAAGGCAGAGGCATCCCCAAACTGATAGCAGGCATCCTCTCAAAGAAGAAAGTACATAAAATACTACCGTACCCAAATTCTTCATTGTACCGGATTTGCAACCTGTCAATTGAGATTTCATGTTTGCCAACAAACTAGTACACCAATCATAGACATGACCGTGTAAGCATTGTACACCAATATGCATAGAGTGCCTGGAAGCTAAGTGTTGTGAAGCACTACCTGCCACTCGGTTGATCATGCTCACTATCACTTTCAAAGGGAGACCGTCAATAGTTGAAATCAAGACTTGGCTTCCCGATTTTTCCGCTCTGGCAACACAATATGTATTCACATATTCTTGCACTGATCTTACACCCACACGAGAAGACCCTTTCAGATTGATTACATCTCCTCTCCTTGAGAGACCAATAATAAAGTATATGTCATCAACAGTAAGCTCCAATGTTTGCCCACGGATGACAAAAGTATTGGTATCCACATCCCAATACTGAATCAGTCTTCGAAACAGTTTGTTTAAAGCCCTCATGTTTACGGTTCGGTAAAACTTCAACAAACTACATCTTCGGAGAGCATGGAGGGTGGCGGGATCTTGCATGGCCAACCTATCCATGTCCTCATGCTCCCTCTCCCTCCATTGAAGGACCATCCTACACAAAAAACCAAAAATTTTTGAGTCTCGGTGCTTGTATATAAGTTTTCAAGTATGTACGCTACTGTGTATACTACACAGTTGCAAGTAGGCGCTACTCTGCTTGAGCATAGTAGCGCCCATCGAGTTTATACGCTACTGCTGTGTTTACACAGGAGTGCCCGCGCAGAAACACTTATGAACATTGCGTTGCAAGCTATTTTTTGCTCAAAAATTGAAAAATAAACCATGAAAATGCAAGATAGGTGGATTTTAACTTACTTGGTGGAGGAAGATTGACGGTTGGATGCTCGGTTCGATCGCAATGGAGATTTGAAATTTGAAAAGGTTGCCCCAATCCTTGCCCTACAAAACAAAATTGAAAATTGATTTTTAAACAATGAAATTATATATAAATTGGATTTTGATTTTTACCCATAATTGTTAATTTTCTATAGTTTCAAAATTTTCAAAAATCCCTAATTAATTAATTGAAACACACAATACGGTATAATACTACTCCAAGTTCAATTTTCATTTATTTTTTGTCGGATTCGTCTCCTAAGTTCAAAAATTCTTGATGATAGACCTTGTCAACTAGTTAAATATTTCAAATTCATATATCATTCGAGATTTTTGCTGCATCGACTAATCTTTTGTTGAAGACCTAGTTTTGGCAAAGTATGAAGATATGATCCTAGAAGCTAACCTTTAAGTCATTTTAAGCTCTTGTTTGGACTATCTAAACCTAAACAAGATTGCCGAGCAAGCTCGTTAAAGTAATCGAAGGCTCATCCACTCAGGTATAGAATTACCCCTTTTCCGGGCCTAGGTGGATTAACTACGGAAAATGTATACTCTAGGTATACTCTTGTATGCGCTAGAAGAGTTCTCCTTTCATTGTTTTATACTTTTTCGGGGGAGGAGACTAACTGTACAAAAAAGGACCTTTTGGAGCCTCTCTTTAGGGTTTTCAGGCTCTCTAAATATGAAAATACCAAGCGAGCATTCACCTACTCAGGCTCGATGTGAAATCCACGAGAGGGTAAGTAGAGGACTGTTTAAGTTTTTCAACTCTATAAACAAGAAAACACCGCCGAGCACAAACCAATCCGGGCTCGATATAAAATCCACGGATAGGTGAAAAGAGGATTGTTTAAGTTTTTCAGACTCTATAAATAGGAAAACACTGGCGAGCATTAATCCGCTTGGGCTCGATACTAAAATCCACGAGCAGATATATGGAGTTATTGTTTAAGTTTTTCAGACTCCTTAAAATTGAAAACACCGGCGAGCAAGAACAGGTCTCGGCTCGATATTAAAATCCAAAGATCAGTAAATATAGAGTAATCTTCTATCTCTTCTTCGAACTCTATAAATAATGAAGAAGGTCCTGAGTCTTCCTCCCATGGGCTCGTTAAACTTTTTACATGGTTGGATCTATTGAGTTTTCATTCTTTCTTGGACTCATTAAAACAACAAGAAGGGTATTCTTTTATCTAAAAAGAATAAGGGACAGGAAAGACATATCATATCTTCATTGTCAAAGGCAGTTTCAGTCAAGATTCTATCCTTGAACACAACACCTACTTGAGTCTATTTTGTAAGCTGGGTTTAGTTTTTGACCTCAGGGTGAACCTTTCCTCCAAGTTGTTTACTCCCCCGGTTGGTTATTCTTCCAACCATATGGAGGGTCTCTAATGTCTCTTACATTTCAGACTTATTATTTACCCCATTATGTTAGAAACTTCCTAAGTCACTTTGTGTCGTGCTCAATGTTCAAGGATATATCCTGTGTCGGCCATTCTGCATTTTACCTTGACCTCATGTGTCGGCCTTCCTAGTGTCAGTCTTGTTACATATTATTCCATATCAGCTCTTACCAGTTGAGTGTTCCTCGAGTTGGATGATGAAGGATGCCTTAAGGCCTCCCTTCCAACGAACTTCTTCCCATCGACATCAACTCATTATTCTGGGATTGAAGTTTAGAGTTTCGGTTAGTAACTTGGAGATTGCAGTCACCAGTGGCAATTTTCCTCGCTGTTGAATGATGAGAATACACCAATGTCTCTTCTTCGACAGGATTCCCAAGTGTTCGACTTCAAGTCCATCTATTCACATTTGGTGAATTGTACTTGGTACCTTGGACCCCACCATCATTATCGGTGGAAGTCCTCGCATTTGTTAACGGTATACATCAATGACCGGTAATCAAACGATACCCCCCATGTTCGACTGTCAGCTCATCTATTCACATGGTTAGGGTTTGTACCTAGAGTTGTTGTGGATGAAGACCTTGGGATTTTGGATGACATTACCTCATTTTGTTATTCACCCAAGTTGCGCAAGACTGAGCCTCACAGATATTCTGCTCTCCATGAGACATAGATCCAGTTTGTTGTTATGGCTATGATCTCTTAGTTTGACATGGATCCACGCTTGTATTCCAAGTGGCCATGCTTTATATACATCTCCTTGTTATGTATCGGAGATCATGGTGTATCACACTGCACATCTATATGATGTCCACAATGTAATTGCTAGCTGACCTTGATCTTTGTTGCAGGTGTTCTTGTGACTTGTTTTCTGCGGTTCTCTGCTCCTTCTCTGGTTTTGGATTATAATGTATTTCGGCCATCGTTTCCCTCTGACCTCACACATTAGGGGGCATCTGTTATAGGTCAAACTTGCACCTCTCCGTCCGTGATCACCTTGAGCTGTTGATCACACAAAAGGACAACTTGGATGGAGGAGCATGTTAACCTGAGATGATACTTTGAACTCACTCCATTTCCTGACATTACTGGAAAACCCCAAAAAATACCATTTTGAGATATGAGCACTACTCTACTCAAAGAGACTAGCGCCCATACACTACTCGAGTGTATCATAGTAGCGCCCATATCTAAGTATACGCTACTCCTTCTTAGCATACTAGCGCTCACCATTTAAAATCGAATGAGCGCTAGTTGATAAGCATTAAAGTAGCGCCCTATACGCTACTTCACTGAACAAGAGTCGCGTACATCTTAAAAGATGATTAAAAAATAAATTAATTTCTCGAGGAGGATTAGTTGCTGGTAGTTTCCTAACTCCCCCAACTTCCTCCATCGACCAGAACTATTTCTTTAATCCTATAAATACAAAGAAGATTAAAGGAGAACGGTTAGCTAGAGAACCTAGATGGTGAGATGAATTAATGGAGAAACTTTAAGACATTGGAGGAGTTGATGCTGAAGATATCCAAGCCAGAGAAGAGCCAGAGCCCGGAATCTAGTTGCAGGAGCCTGTTTCATGATCAGGTATACTTGTACATCATTCTACTTTTGACAAATAAAGGTTGAAGTGTCTTTCTTGTTCCAATTAAAATGTGTTATGAAATGGCATCTTAATGTGGATCTATTTTGGTCAATTTTGAATGTTAAACATTGTTTTTGTTTCTTTCAAACTTTATATATTGCCCAAAATGATTTGAGAAAGGTATTGTTATTGCAGGTTTACTGGAAGGAAAGTAGATTCGGAGGTTGAACACAAGATCAAGTAAAAGCTGGGATCAAACTTTGATTGAAAGGTGTGTTTCCAAAATCCATAACTTATTCCTTTTCATAAACATATTTGCAATATCATCGATACAATTACCTGTCACCCCAACCAAGTTGATAGCATTAGTTTCCTTGCTATAGGGTAGATTTGCCCGCCAACAGCGTTGGTGAGAGCTTTATTTAGGTCATTGAAGGCTCCTTGCGGTTGATCATCCCACACAAAAGGGATGTGGGTACGAAGCAAATGAAGGAAACCATGGACCATTGTGGCGTAATAAAGTACAAACTGGCGAAGGAAAATTGATTTTCCCTGAAGGATCTGTAGTTGTCGAAGCGTACGAGGTGATGGGAGTTCTAAGATGGCTTGGACTTCTAATGGATCAATGACAATAACTTTCTGTGAGATAATGAAACCTAACAACCGGCCTGCTGGAACGCAAAATACACACTTGAGGGGGTTCAAGGAGATTTGGTATTTGCGACAACGTATGAAGACTTGCCGGAGGTCATGAAGATGATCGGATCGTTTTTTCGATCGAGCCGTGAGGTCATCGAGGTAGACAAGGATAATGTGAACCAAGTCATGGAAACAATACATCATGGCTCGCTGAAAAATGGCTCCAACATTTTTAATACCAAAGGGCATAACTCGATAAGCAAAAGAGCCCCATGGGGAGGTGAAGGCAGTTTTGTACTGGTCCTCCTTGCGGATTTGGATTTGGTTATACCTGGAGAAACCATCCATGAAAGATAGTACGTCGTGCCCCGCACATGCATCGATTAGTTGGTCGATAAATGGTGTTGGGAAGTTGTCTTTCGGACAAGCTAGATTGAGGTCACGGAAATTAGTGCAGACACGAATCATGCCCACTTTCTTATTGACTGGCACTAGGTTGGAAACCCAGGTAGTATAAGCAATAGGGTATATGAACCCTGTTGCTTGAAGCTTCTCAATTTTGGCCTTAACGGCTGGAAGCTTAGATGGGTGAATGGGGTGTTGTTTCTAGAGGACAGGAGGTATGCTAGGCCAAGTGTCTATGTGATGTTCTACAATGGTAGGATCGATACCAGGCATCTCAGTGTAAGACCAGGCAAAGACATCGCGAAACTCTTGAAAGAGTTTCTTATAGGCTTGGACTTCCTCTTCAGTGCATGATGCGCCTAAGGAGATAAGTTCAGGTTTTCCAGGTGTGGTGGAGATGTCAATTTTTATGATAAGTGAAATGTTGGCCATATTACCTTCTTCAAAGGCATCTGGAGCTAGGATTGGATCTTTGAACCAATCAACCTTGGTTGGTAAAAAATATTTGGATTTGACGGACAGTTGGATTTTCGTGGTGGAGGTAGATGCCCCAGGGATGAAGTATGACCGATGGTGCATATCATCCCAGGGGTAGTCAGGTGCAGTAAGTGTTTCTAGGATTTCCTCGTCACTACAGAAGTAGTGTGTCATCAAATCAATTGGTTGAGGCACGTAGGTGGATGAAATCATATAAATTGTATTGACTTCTTCCGAAGAGGAAGACTTTGGGGGGTATATTTCCTCAATGAGACGAGGGGATATCTCTAGGTCGGCATTATGCAATTCATATAGAGCTGCTCTATAATCTAGGAGATCGGGGCAGTGATGTGAATAATGGTCATAGATGCCACATATCACACAAGGGTGGTCGGTACGCAATGATTTATCGTGAGGCTGAGGGGGCAGTTCTAGTTTGACAACTAGAATGTTAGTGTCATCATCCAACATTTGCATGTGTTCTTGAACTGCTGGTAATTGTGGACATTGATGGGTAGCATGGCCTATATCGTCACACAAAGAGCACTTGGGGGGAGCATGGGTTGTTTGGGGATTCTTCGCCAAGTTGGGAGTTGGTGGGGCGGTGCGGGTTGTGGGTCCAGTGGTGTAGGTTTGTGGGCCTCTTCCCCCATTACAGCGGAGTTGAGGGGAGAATTACTAGATGTTGATGTAGTGGTCCCAGTTGGAGGTGGTCGGTTTTGGATGTTCGCTACACCAGGTGGTGGACGGTTTGAAGTATTGATGGGTAGCACCGGTTGTAAAATGACATTCGGTGTTGGGGGAGGGGTTGGGGTAGGTGGGTACCACATAGGTAGTTCTAACGTTAACCCTGGAAGGTTGAGCGTAGCCATTACTGGTGTGTTGATGACTCTTGAAGGAGGAAATAAGAATGGGATAGTGTGAATCGGTGTTGCTCTGATATGGTTAGGCACTACGGGTGGTTGTGGCAATAATGGTGGCTATTGAGTAGGCGGTTTTGTGTTGTGCGAAAGGGTGCACAAATCAGATATTCCAGTTATCCGCAAAGGGGGTGGAATAGATTGGAACATGGAGGTCATGGGAGTATCTGAATATATCCCAGGTCTGACTAAGGAGACAAACAATGTGGGTGCACTCTGAACAGGTTGTTCAATCATAGGTAGAATGTTTTCGGGTGCTATGGGGGCATTAGGATCGTAGTATGTTATCTAGTCGATTTTGACTATGCATCCTTCGTGGGGAAACATAATGAGGCAGAAGACGGAACAAGTGACAGCTTTCATTTTATACATGTAACTTCATCCTAATAGGAGGTTTTAATCAAGTTGGACGTTGATGACCTCTATGTCTATGAGAACCATTTTCCCCCCAAGCTGCATGGGCACATTAACTAACAGGCCCTGCGGTTGAGTTGAATGGCCATCGTAAGCTCGCAATGCGATAGTGGATGGCTACAGTGTGGGGGATCCAAGTTTCTTCCAAACAAAAGTCGACATTACGCAGGTGGAGGCACCTTCATCGATGATGCATCGATGAACGACAAGGTTTTGAATGGATACAGAAACCTGAAAAAGCTAGTGACAAAGGAAAACATGGTTCGGCTTGGTCTAAGTCGAATGCCATCATATGGGAGTCGTTAGGGTCTATGGAACCAATGGAGGACAACAATAATTTCTTCTGTGTAGGACAGTTTCTTAGGACTTCTAGAGAGGACATAGCAGTGGGGGACTGGGCTTAGTCTTCTACAATGTTATAGTTTGAAGCTACACGAGCGTTAGGATTGTTGTTGATTCATCTTAGGGGGAAGCAAGGAGCTTTTGGACCCATGTACATTGGCATATTAGGTATGCATAATATCTGATTAGTTGGGAGGTTGCTTGAGGATGGATCAGTAGGTGTGGTTTCAAGGGCTGATCCGTATTGGTTTCAGCGAGTTTGAAGGTTGATATCATTTGATGACATCATTAGCAGATGGTGAGTGCTTGACTCTGTATGCTGGTAATCGGTTGCAGCATAGGTAATTTGTTGCTGTGCTGCAGCGGATCCTTGAGGGGGATCCATTGGACGGGTGTTTACTACTCCTTGGTTGGGTAGAGGATTCTACAATATCATGGGTTGTGGTTGAGGAAGTGGTGCTGGTTGTGTAGCGTGCCCTTGTCGTTGGGTATCATCGGACGTGCTTTCTCCAAATGGGGGAAATTATGTGTGTAGTCGCCGTATACCGAACAAAAGGAACATGGGTGGTTTGTTCTTAAGTTAGGATTTTTACCCTGTTTCGGTGGATGATCAGGTTTTTGGTTGGCGGGGGCAGCATTACTATTATTTGGTGGATTAGGTGGCTGGCCACCTTGGTTTTGAGGTTGATTATTTCCGCGATTGCGTTCTCTTCCACGGTTCTGTTGACCTCCTTGGTTATGCCGGTTGTTCTAGTTTTGGGGTTGGTTTTGTTGTGCGTATACCTGCCCTTGGGAGGTAGGGGGCTTTGAGGTCGTGCAGGTGCTAGAGTAGGCTACGGTGGATAGTAATCAGGAGGGTTCGGAGGTGGACCCGGTGCTTGTTGTGGTTGTTGGTAACCTTGAGCTATTGGAAGTGTTGGGGTAGACAGTGCTGCCTGTTGAGGGTAATAAGCCGATTGGGCTTGTGAGTGAACCGGGGTATGGTTGGCCTATTGGTTATAATATGTAGGTGGTGCATAAGCTGAGGGTGATTTCCCATAACACTGTGGTGGACATGAGGGTCCATGAGTGTGGTGGGTGTGCATCATTGGAGCATACGAAGTTGTAGCTCCAGAATGAAATGTAGCCCTAGAAAGGCCTGGGGCGTTGCTGGTACTCATCATGGTGAAGAGTTTATTTTGTAACATAACCTAGCCAATGATACCATCGGAGGCATGGGATGCCCCCAGCGTGTCATTCCAGGATGGATCCTCGCGCGGTACGTCAGGTAATATGGTGTATAAATAGCCAGACTGGGCGTAGATTAAGTCAAACTGCTGGGCTTTTAAAATGGCTTCTTCTTCCAATTGGGGTGGTTCAGAAGCTACATCCTTGGCAATGAGGGGAAGGAGAGATTTCAGGAACCAATCCAGGAAAATACGGTCGTCTAGCTTTATCTTGCATAGACTACGGTGCTTACGCCACTCATGGATATGATCTGTGATATGAGTGGCCATATTCTGTCTACAAGACATTAGGATTTCTACTCCTGCATCATAGCGAACGAGTAATTGAAAGAACTGAAGGAAAGTTGAGGCAAGGGATGTAAATGTAAGGTGTGTCCCATGGGGTTGCTCAATATACCATTTGGCTATCGAGCTAGTGAAAGTTCTTTGTAACAGTCGGAGGCAAATATAATCATAGACTATGGAGTTTGAGGAACTCCATAGGTGAAAAGACATAACATGGTTCTGTGGGTCTTCACCAGCCTTCCCTTCAAACTTTGGGATGTCTGACGGGAGTTTTGTGGGCATGGGGGGCCAAGTAGGGTCATGTCTAATGTGGTTGTTTGTTAACCTTTCCAAGTTTGGTAGGTTAATACTAGCCATAAATAGCAGACTGGCAGAGGGGTGTGACATGGTTGATGGGGCATAAGTGCTAGTGGTAGCATTATGGGTTGGGCAACTGCACGCAAATGGAATATTAGTTGTAAAAGGGATGTGCCCTCCACCTAAAGATGTGTGAGAGGGGCTAGTGCAACATGGGTTATAGATGGGTTTGGGATAGTTCCAGTAGCTACTGGGATCTGAGTAGTGGCGGTGATGATGGGTGTAGGTCCTATATTGGGCATACCTAAGATAGGTGTGGGTCCCATGTTGGGCATACCTAAGGGAGTTGTTGTTGTAGTTTTGGATACCGTGGTGGCCATTGTGGTGGCAGGGGTGGTTGATGTTCCACTAACAGTCCCTGCGAAGAAAGGTTCGAAAGCCGTACCAGCCATGGGGCTAGTGAGTGGAGTGTAAAAGGGGTACTCATATTCTATGCCAGAATCCGATGTCATATATGGGGCGTCCAAATCGGATGACGAGGCTCTGTGTCGATGACGTGTGGAGTTGAGTGACAAAGCTCTATGTCTATGAAAATTGGTTTCAAGTGGACCGAACTTAGGGGGTTCACCCCTGAAATGTCGAGAACGTCTCGGGGACTCAATGGTGACAATCGTTTGGTAAAACTAATGTGTGGTGGTGAGTGGAAAGCTCGAAAACCATAATGCAGCCATGTGTGCAAGAGGGGAGCACAAAAAACAATGGCACTTAGGCCAACAACCAAACTCAAAACACTTACTATAATGGCTGTGCTATAGTAAGTGGAGTAATAAAAAAATGTGGTCAAAATACCAACATGCAAATGGCTCCTAGAAATAAAAAATGGTGGACTCACTAACCAAGGGGAGGTAATAGAGCATGCAACCACCTAACTAAGAAGTATTATGATTCAACAAGATGTATCCTCTGCAAGGTGATGAAATCCAAGTTAGACAATATGAATTGTAGAACCAAAGGCTAGATATCCCCCTACTGAGAGAGATACCAGGTAGACAATCCTAGAAGATAGGCCACTAAGATACCCCATTCATGACACATCCAGAAAGGTGAATCTGCAACTCTTGTTCTATCACCATTGTACTCCCACAAGGGTGGTACAAAGAGAACAACGAGTAGGTATCCTTTGGTGGCTGAATGGATTGCGGTAGTCCACTCAGGCCTCTGGAACTAGTCTAGCTACTTTGACCCTCCTAAGGGAGAGACCTTTCCGACAAATTGGTTTGAAACCGTGCCAATAAATACTAGGGGATTTTGGTACCCTAAATGTCAACCACTATGTCTCAAAATGAAAGTGAGTGAGGGGTGTTATTTGGATACTTATCCCCTCAGTCCTACCTAACTACAATATTCTTTTGGTGTTCCCCAAGTGGGGTTAGAATGTTGGTTGAATTAGATAGATTTTTAAGGCTCACTTTAATTTATGGTGACATAGTTTGTGATGGTGTGGTTGTGTACCAAAAGAAATTTCCTCGCTTGGGAGACTATTCACAAATAATGATTTCAAATTGCGAAAATGAAAAAATTATTTAAATGTAAATGGTTTAATAATATTTTTTCAGAAAATATGGGTTCTTGAAATTTTTTTAAGGTAAAGCAAGTATCATAAAAAATGATTAAATCTATAATGCCTCGCTTGGGAGAAATATCAAACAATTTAAAATTATGATTTTAACTTGCAAAATATGAAATTTCTAACTGAAAAATGCTTCACTCTTTTTCTTTCACTAAACTGAATTTTTTTTAAACGATGTAGCAAAGCAAATAACAGAAAAGAAATATGAGTTTTTACTGTTGCAAAAAACAAAACAGTAGGCTATCCAAAAATGAAGGGGAGATGGCTGGAAAAAATGGGCTGAAATGAGAAAAACCTCATAAAAATGAATTGGACTGTATAGGACGAAATCGCGGCTGTTTGTTGCAAAAGTCACAATCTGGATTGTGGCTTTCAGGATAAAATCTGCGATGTGAGTCACGACGATCTGGGAAAAAGGCGCGATGCGGATCGCAGTTATAAGGTTGAAACCCATAATGCGGATTGCCGAAAATAGACAGAAACTCGCGATGTGAATCATAGCAAACAGGATAAAAGCCGCGTTGTGAATCGCGGCTATGGGTGCCAAAAGCCATGATGTGACGAACATAAAATGTCGCCAAAAATTGAAATTTTGGGTTGATTGGGCTACAGAAAAGGCCAATGGCTAGGGAAGCAAGCAAGGGGCTAAGTAGTAAGCTAGATCTACAACATTAAAGGTAAAAAACAACTAAAATAGGAAGAAATATAGATTTAAATCAAATATTCAAATATTCAAAATGAAGTGGAGTCGCCAAAAAACCGTTGCTTGGGTTTTCACCCAAGCATGTGCTGATGAGCACCTACTAACTTATAGTAGTAGGTTAGAGTAAATAGTAAAAATAACTAGATGTAAACAGTAAATCTTGATCTAACATGTGCAAATAAATAATTATAGATTAAAAACATTAAACAAAAATAGATCTATGAAAGACAGAAATAAAAAATTGAATATTTTTCTATGACCTCAAAGGGTGAGGATGGTTGAGCTTGAGTAGCTACAATGGTGAGGTGATCCAAAGCTCCAATGATCTCTTCTTCTCCAAGGTGCTAATGGAGATCTTCGAACTCAAAAAGGGAGGCAATGGCTCTCAAAGAGAATTTGGCAGCATAAGGATAGGATGAATGCGGATGAATAGTGAGGAGCCCCTATCACCTTTTTATAGTTTTTTGGTGATGGGGAATACCATTAGGGTTTAAGGAAACCAACGGTATTGACCAAAATGGTTTAGGTTTCTTTTTCGTCTTTTTCCCTCTTTTTCCTTTTTTGAATATATTTTATATTTTTATTCCCCTTTAATTGATTTTTTGGAATTTTGGACCCTTTTTTAGGGTTTTTTTGTATTTTTTGAGGAAAATTGCATAGTTTGAGGGGGGAAAAGATGGATTTTGATCTTTTTGGTGACCTTTTGAAGGTTTTAGAGGCTTGACTAGAGGAAAAAGTGGACAAATGGGTCATGGGAATAGGAAAATGAGCTAGTGAGCACTTTTTGGTTGTTAACAATTAGGGATTCAAAGAGAGAGAGAGAATGGGGGATAAGGGTTTAGAGAGAGAGAGAATGTGTGTTATGAGTTTAGAGAGAGAGAGATTGGGGGTTAGGGATTTAGAGAGAGATATTGGGGGTTAGGGTTTTAGAGAGAGAGATTGGGGGTTATTGTTCTAGAAAGAGAGAGAGACTGGGGGTTATGGGTTTCGAAAGAGAGAGAGAGAGAGAAATCAAGATTGGGGTTTAGAGAGAGAGAGATTGGTGGTTATCGGTTTAGAGAGAGAGGGGGAGAGGGAGAGAGATATAGAGAAAGAGAGAGAGAGAGGGATTGGGAGTTAGGGGTTTACAGAGAGAGATAGAGAGATATATAGGGAGAGAGAGATTGGTTGTCAGGAGTTTAGAGAGAGATAGATTGGGTTTAGGGTCTTAGGAGATTAGGGAGAGAGATTAGGGGTTAGGGTCTTAGAGAGAGAGATTGCAAGTTAGGGTTTTAAGAAAATCGAGATTGGGGGTTAGGGGTTTAGAGAGAGAGATTGCAAGTTAGGTTTTTAACGAAATAGAGATTGGGGGTGAGGGGTTTAGAGAGAGAGAGAGATATTGGGGGTTAGGTGGTTAGAGAAAGAGAGAGATTGGAGGTTATGGTTTTAGAGAGAGGGAGAGAGATAGAAAGAGAGAGATTGGGGATTATTATTTTAAAGACATAGAGATTGAGGTTGGGCATTAGGGGTTTAGAGAGAGACTTATAGATTGGGGGTTTGGTGTTTGGAGAGAGATAAAGAGATTGGAGGTTATGGGTTGAGAGAGAGAGAGAGAGAGAAAATTCGGGCTAGGGGTTTAGAGAGAGAGAGATCAGGGATTAGGGGTTTACGGAGAGAGAGGGGGAGAGAGAGATTTGGGGTTACGAAATTAGAGAAAGAGAAAGAGATAAAGTGAGAGAGAGAGATTGGGGGTTAGGTGTTGATTGAGAGAGAGAGAGAGAGAGTGATTGGGGGTTAGGTGTTTTTTGAGAGAGACAGAGATTGGGATTTAGTGGTTTAGAGATAGAGAAATTTTTGAGGTTAGTTGTTTAGAAAAAGAGAGAGAGAGAGAGAGAAATATTGTGAGCTAGGGGTTTAGATAGAGATTATGGGTTCGAGGTTTAGGGAGAAAGAGAGATTTTGTGTTATGGGTTTAGAGATAGAGAGATAGATATTGGAGGTTAGGGGCTTATAGAGAGAGAGACATTGGGTATTAGGGGTTTAGAGAGAGAGAGAGAGAGAGAGCAAATGGGGGTTATGGGTATAGAGAGAAAGAAAGAGAGAAAGAGAGAGAGATATAATAATAGAGAGATTGGGTGTTAGGGTTTACAGAGATAGAAAGAGATTGAAATATTGTGAGTTAGGGGTTTATAAAGAGATATAGAAAGAGAAATATTGGTTGTTAGGGTTTTAGAGAAACAGGGATTGGGTTTACGGTCTTAGGGGATTAGATAGAGAGATTAGGGGTTAGGGTATTAGGTAGAGATCACAAGTTAGGGTTTTAAAGAAATAGAGATTGGGGATTAGGGGTTTAGAGAGAGAGAGAGAGATTGGGGGTTAGGTGGTTAGAGAAAGAGAGAGATTGGAGGTAGCGTTTTAGAGAGAGGGAGAGAGATTGGGGATTATTAGTTTAAAGACATAGAGATAGATGTTGGGCATTAGGGGTTTAGAGAGAATATAGATTGAGGGTTAGGCGTTTGGAGAGAGATAAGGAGATTGGAGGTTATGGGTTTAGAGAGACAAAGATTAGGGGTTAGGGGTTAGGGGTTTTGATACAGAGAGAGAGGAGAGGGAGAGATTGGTGGTTTGGAATTTGGAGAGAGAGAGAGAGAGAGAGAGAGAGAGAGAGAGAGAGAAGACGAGGGATTGTGGGTTAGGGGCTTGGAGACAGAGAGAGAAATTGGTGGTTATGGGTTTAGAGAGAGAGAGATTGGGGGCTATGGGCTTAGAGAAAGAGAGAGATTGGGGGTTAGGTGTTTAGAGAGAGAGAGTGATTGGATGATAGGGGTCTAGAGAGAGAGAGACATAAAAATAGAGATTTGGGGTTAGGGGTTAGAGAGAGAGAGAGGGAGAGATACTGGTGGTTAGGAGTTATGAGAGAGAAAGAGGGACTGGGGGTTAGGGGTTTGGGGAGAGAGAGAGAGAGAGAGAGAGAGATTGGGGGTTAGGGTATTAGATAGAGAGAGAGGTTTGAGGTTAGGGGTTTAGAGATAGAGAGATTGTGGGTTGGGTGTTTAGAGAGAGAGAGAGAGATTGGGGGTTAGTGGTTTAGAGAAAGAGAGAGAGACAGAGACTAGGGGTAAGAGTTTAGAGAGAGAGAGAGAGAGAGAGAGAGAGAGAGAAAGAGAAAGATTAGGGGTAAGGGTTTAGAGATAAAGAGAGTGAGAGAGTGATTGGGGGTTAAGGGTTGAGAGAGAGAGAGAGAGAGATCGATTCGGTCTTGGGTGTTTATATATATATATTGAAGTTCGAGGTTAGGGGTTTACCTAGAGAGAGAGAGAGAGATTGCAAGTTATGGTTTTAGAGAGAGAGAGAGAGATTGGATGCTAGGGGTTTAGAGAGAGAGAGATTTGGTGTTTATAGACAAAGAGAAATTGGGGATTAAAAAAAATTTAGAGATAGGGAGAGATGACCGGGGGAGTATGGATGGTTAGTGTTGGTGGGAGAAATACATAGAGAGGTAGGGAGGGGTACGTGGGTGAGCAGGGGGTGTTTGGGCAGGGAGAGAGAGAGAGAGAGGGGGGGGGGGATTAGAGAGAGGGAGAGATAGATTGGGTGTTATGGGTTTAGAGAGAGTGATATTGGGTGTTAGGGGTTTAGAGAGAGAGGGAGACAGAGAGAGAGACATTGGGGGTTAGGGGTTGAGAGAGAGAGAGATTGGGGGTTAATGGTTTAGAGAAAGAGATATATTAGAGGATATGGGTTTAGAGAAAGAGAGATTGGGGGTTAATGGTTTAGAGAGAGAGATATTTGAGGTTAATATGGGTTTGGATATAGAGAGATATCATAGGGGGAGTATGGATGGTTAGTGGTGGAGGGAAAGAGACGTTTAGAGGTAGGGAGGAGTAGGTGGGTAAGGATTGTGGTTTTGAGAGAGAGAGAGAGAGAGAGAGAAATAAATAGATTGGAGTTTAGGGGTTTAAAGAGAGAGGGAGGCTTAGAGAGAGATTTTTTGGATTAGGGGTTAGGGTTTTAGAGAGAGAGAGAATGTTAGGGGTTTAGAGAGAGAGCGAGAGTGAGAAATAGAAGGGGGGTTATGGATTTAGAGAGAGAGGAAGAGAGAGATATATTTGGTGTTAAGGGCTGAGAGAGAGAGATTGGGGGTTATAGGTTTAGAAAGATAAATATAGATAGGGGATTTGGGGTTTAAAGAGAGATTGGGGGATAGGTGTTTAGAGAGAGAGATTGGTGTTAGGGGTTTTGAGAGAGAGTGAGGGAGAGAGAGATTGGGGTTAGGGGTTAATACATAGAGACAAATTGGGTGCTTGGGGTTTAGAGAGAGAGGGAGAGGGAGGGGGAGAGAGATTTGGGGCTACAGGTTTAGAGAGAGAGAGAGACACTAGGGGTTTTGGGTTTAGAGAGACAGGGAGAGAGATTGGGTGTTAAGGGTTTAGAGAAAGAGAGAGGGAAAGAGAGGGAGATAGAGATAGGGGGTTAGGGGTTGAGAGAGAGAGAGAGCGAGAGAGAGATTAGGGGTTAGTGGTTTAGATAGAGAGAGTGTGTGTGTAAGAAAGAGAGATAGGGGGTTAGGGATTTAGAGAGAGATATTGGGTGTTAGGTGTTTAGAGAGAGAGATTGGGTGTTAGGGGTTTAGAGAGTGAGGGAGAGTGATATTGGGGGTTAGGGGTTTAGAGAGAGATATAGAAATAGATAGATTGGGGTTAGTGGTTTAGAGAATGAAAGAGAGATAGAGAGATATTGGAGGTTAGCAGTTTACAAAGAGAGATATATTGGGGTTAGGGGTTTAGATAGAGAGAAAGAGAGAGATTGAGAGATAGAAAGAGAGAGATTGGGGTTTAGCGGTTTAGAGAGAGAGAGATGGGGGGTTAGTGGTTTAGAGAAAGGGGGGGTATTGGATGTTAGGGATTTAAAGAGAGAGAGAGAGGGTTAGGGGTTTAACTAGGGAGAGAGATATTGTGGGTTATGGGTTTAGAGGGAGAGATAGATATTAGAGGTTAGGGGTTTCGATAGAGAGAGAGAGAGATTGGGGGTTAGAGGTTTACAGAGAGATTAGGGGTTAGGGGCTTAGGGAGAGAGAGAGAGTGAAATGTTGTTAGGGGTTTGGAGATAGAGAGAAAATTGGGGGTTATGGATTTAGAGAGAGAGGGTGGATCGAAGGTTAGGAGTTTAGAGAGAGAGAGAGAGAGAGAGAGAGAGATATTTGAGGTTAATAGGGGTTTGGAAATAGAGAAAGATTATAGGGAGAGTATGGATGGTGAGTGTTGGGGGGAGAGAGATGTTGAGAGGTGGGGGGAGTAGGTGGGTAAGGATTGGGGTTTTGAGAGAGAGCGAGAGATTAGGGTTCATGGGTTTGTATAGAGAGGGATACTTAGAGAGATATTTTGGGGATTAGGGGTTAGGGTTTTAGAGAGAGAGAGTTTGAGTTTTAGGGGTTTAGAGAGAGAGAGAGCAACTAAGGTTAGGGGTTTAGAGAGAGAGAGGGGGGGGAGAGAGATATATTGGGTGTTAGAGAGAGAGAGAGAGATATTGGGGTTATGGGTGTAGAAAGAGAGTAAAAGATAGATAGGTGTTAGGGTTTAGAGAGAGATATTGGGGATTAGGGGTTTACAAAGAGAGAGAGAGAGAGAGATGGAATAGGTGTTATGGGTTTATAGAGAGAGAGGGAGAGAGGGAGATTGGGCGTTAGGGTTTTAGAGAGAGAGAGATATTGGGGGTTAGTGGTTTAGAGAGAGAGCGATATTGGGGGTTAGTGGTTTAGAGAGAGAGAGAGAAAGAGAGATATTTTTTGTTACGGGTTTGAAGAGAGAGAGAGAGGGAGATTAAGGGTTAGGTGTTTAGAGAGAGAGAGATATTGAGGGTTAGGGGTTTAGAGAGAGAGAGAGATTGGGGGTTAGGAATTTAGAGAGAAAGAGATTGGGGGTTAGGGGCTTAGATAGAGAGAGATATATATTGGTAGTTAGGGGATTAGAGAGAGAAATATATTAGGGGTTAGGAGTTTAGAGAGAGAGAGAGTGAATGGAGGTTAGGCGTTGAGATCCGAGAGAGAGACAGATTGGGCGTTAGGTGTTTAGATAGAGGGATAGAGATATTTGGTGTTAGAGGTTTAGAGAGAGAGGGAAAGAGAGGCAGAGAGACATAGGGGGTTATGGGTTTAGAGAGAGATTAAGAGGTGAAGAGAGAGATAGATAGTATTAGAGAGACTAGGGACTAGTCGTTTAGAGAGACTAGGGACTAGTCGTTTAGAGAGAGAGAGAGATTGGAGTTAGTGGTTTAGACAGAGAGAGTGTGTGTTTAAGAAAGAGAGATAGGGGGTTAAGGATTTAGAGAGAGATATTGGGTTTGAGGGGATTAGAGAGAGAGGGTCAGAGAGATTGGGGGTTAGCATTTTAAAGAGAGAGGTATAAATATAGAGATTGGGGGTTATGGGTTTAGAGGGAGAGAAGGAGATTGTGGTTAATGATTTAGAGAGAGAGAGAGAGAGAGAGATTGGGGGTGAGTGGTTTAGAGAGAGGGGGGCGTGGAGCTTAGAAAGAGAGAGAACTAGAGAGAGAAATATTGTGGGTTAGGGGTTCAAAGAGAGAGAGAGAATGGGGGATAGGGGTTTAGAGAGAGAGAGAATGGGGGATAGGGGCTTAGAGAGAGAGAGAGAGATATTGGGTGTTAGTATTTTAGATATATATATATATATCGGGGCTTAGGAATTTAGAGAGATAGATTGCGGGTTATGGGTTTAAAAAGAGAGAGATAGAGAGAGAATGGAAGTTATGGGTTTAGAGAGAGAGAGAGAGAAATAGAGATTGGGGTTTAGGGGTTTAGAAAGAGAGAGAGATTGGTGGTTATGGGTTTAGAGAGAGAGAGAGTGGGAGAGAGAGACATATAGATAGATAGATAGAGAGAGAGAGAGAGAGATTGGGGGTTAGGGATTTAGAGAGAGAGATATGTATTGGATGTTAGTGTTCGAGAGAGAGAGAGAGAGATATATTCGAGGTTAGGGGTTTAGAGAGAGAGATAGGGAGAGATATTGTAGGTTAGGGGTCTAGAGAGAGAGAGAGATTGGGGGTTAGAGTTTTATAAATAGATTAGGGGTTAGGGGTTTAGGGAGAGAGCGAGAGTGAAATGTGGTTAGGGGTTGGGAGAGAGAGAGAAATATTGGGGGTTATGGGTTTAGAGAGAGAGGGGGGATGGGATGTTAAGGGTTTAGAGAGAGAGATATTTGAGGTTAATAGGGGTTTGGAAGTAGAGAGAGAGAGATTATGGGGAGATTATGGATGGTGAGTGTTAGGGGGAGAGAGATGTTGAGAGGTAGGGAGGGGTAGGTGGGTAAGGATTGGGGTTTTGAGAGAGAGAGAGAGAGAGAGAGAGAGAGAGAGACATTGGCATCCAGGGGTTTGTAGAGAGACAGAGACTTAGAGAGACAAAAACTTAGAGAGATATTTTGGGGATTAGGGGTTAGTGTTTTAGAAAGAGTGAGAGAGTTAGGGGTTTAGAGAGATAGAGTTTTAGTTTTAGGGGTTTAAAGAGATAGAGAGAGAGATTAGGGTTAGGGGTTTAGAGAGAGGGGGGGGAGAGAGAGAGATTGGGTGTTAGAGAGAGAGATTGGGGGTTACAGGTGTAGAAAGAGAGTAAACGAGGGATAGGTGTTAGGGTTTAGAGAGAGAGATTGGGGATTAGGGATTTAGCGAGAGAGAGAGAGAGATTAGGTGTTATGGGTTTAGAGAGAGAGAGGGACATTGGGCGTTAGGGTTTTAAAGAGAGAGAGATATTGGTGTTAAGGGTTAACAGAGAGAGAGATATTGGGGCTTATTGGTTTATAGAGAGAGAGATAGAGAGATATTTTAAGTTACAAGTTTGAAGAGAGAGAGAGAGATTAGGGGTTAGGTGTTTTGAGAGAGTGAGAGATTGGTGGTTAGGGTTTTAGAGAAAGAGAGAGAGATTGCGAGTTAGGGGTTAGAGAGAGAGAGATTGGGAGTTAGGGGTTAGAGAGAGAGATATATATTTGTAGTTAGGGGATTAGAGAGAGAAATACATTAGGAGTTAGTATTTTAGAGAGAGAGAGAGAGTGAATGGGGGTTAAGCATTGAGAGAGAGAGAGAGAGAGATTGGGGGTTAGGGGTTTAGAGAGAGGGAGAGAGAGATTGGGTGTTAATGGTTTAGAGAGTGAAAGAAGGAGAGGGAGAGATCGAAGGTTATGGATTTATAGAGAGAGGGGGGATCGAAGGCTAGGGGTTTAGGGGGAGAGAGAGAGAGATATATTTCAGGTTAATAAGGGTTTGGAAATAGAGAGAGATTATAGGGAGAGTATGGATGGTGGGTGTTGGGGGGAAAGAGACGTTTAGAGGTGGGGGTAGTAGGTGGGTAGGGATTGGGGTTTTGAGAGAGAGAGAGAGAGAGATTGGGGTTCATGGGTTTGTAGAGAGAGGGATACTTAGAGATATATTTTGGGGATTAGGGGTTAGGGTTTTAGAGAGAGAGAGAGACTGAGGTTAGGGGTTTAGAGAGAGAGAGAGAGAGACTGAGGTTAGGGGTTTAGAGAGAGAGAGAGAGGTGGGAGAGAGAGATATTGGGTGTTAGAGAGAGAGAAAGATATTAGGGGTTATAGGTGTAGAGAGAGAGTTAAAGATAGATAAGTGTTAGGGTTTAGAGAGAGATACTGGGGATTAAGGGTTTAGAGAGAGAGACAGACTGATTAGGTGTTATGGGTTTATAGAGAGAGAGGGAGAGAGGGAGATTGGGCATTAGGGTTTGAGAGAGAGAGATATTGGGGGTTAGTGGTTTATAGAGAGAGAGAAAGAGAGATTTTTTTGTTACGAGTTTGAAGAGAGAGAGAGATATTAGGGGTTAGGTGTTTAGAGAGAGAGAGATATTGGGGGTTAAGGGTTTAGAGAGAGAGAGAGAGAGAGAGAGAGAGAGATTGGGGGTTAGGGGTTTAGATAGAGAGAGAGATATATTGGTAGTTAGGGGATTAGATAGATAAATACATTAGGGGTTAGGAGTTTAGAGAGAGAGAGAGTGAATGGAGGTTAGGCGTTGAGAGCCGAGAGAGAGACAGATTGGGGGTTAGGTTTTTAGATAGAGGGAAAGAGAGGGAGAGAGTGATAGGGGGTTATGGGTTTAGAGAGAGATAAAGAGGTAAACAGAGAGAGATAGATAGTAATAGAGAGACTCAAAACTAGTCGTTTAGAGAGAGAGAGAGAGAGATTGGAGTTAGTGGTTTAGACAGAGAGAGTGTGTGCTTAAGAAAAGAGATAGGGGGGTTAGGGACTTAGAGAGATATATTGGGTTTTAGGGGTTTAGAGAGAGAGATATAATTATAGATATTGGGGGTTATGGGTTTAGAGGGAGAGAAGGAGATTGTGGTTAATGATCTAGAGAGAGAGAGAGAGATTTTAATCGTTTAGAGAGAGAGAGAGAGATTTGGGGTGAGTGGTTTAGAGAAAGGGGGGAGTGGAGGTTAGAGAGAGAGAGAGAGCTAGAGAGAGAGATATTGTGGGTTAGGGATTTAGAGAGAGAGAGAGAGAGATTATGGGTTTAAGGAGAGAGTGAGAGAGTTAATGGGGATTAGGGCTTTAGAGAGAGAGAGAGAGAGAGAGAGAGATTAGGGTATATGGGTTTAGAGAGTTACAGAGAGATTGGGGATTAGTGGTTTAGAGAGAGACAGAGAGGTAGAGAGAAATACCGTGCAGGTAATTGGTAGAGAGAGAGATATTAAGGGTTAGCGGTTCAAATAGAGAGAGAGAATGTTGGATAGGGGTTTAGAGAGAGAGAGAATGGGGGATAGGGGCTTAGAGAGAGAGAGAGAGATTAGGGGTTAGTGTTATATATATATATATATATATATATATATATTGGGGGTTAGGAATTTAGATAGATAGATTGGGGGTTATGGGTTTAGAAAGAGAGAGAGATAGAGAGAGAATGGAAGTTATGGGTTTAGAGAGAGAGAGAAAAAAAATAGAGATTGGGCTTTAGGGGTTTAGAGAGAGAGAGATTTGCAGTTATGGGTGTAGAGAGAGAGAGAGAGAGAGTGATTGGGGGTTAGAGGTTCACAAAGAGATTAGGGGTTAGGGGTTTAGGGAGAGAGCGAGAGTGAAATGTGGTTAGGGGTTTGGAGAGAGAGAGAAATATTGGGGGTTATGGGTTTAGAGAGAGAGGGGGGATGGGAGGTTATGGGTTTAGAGAGAGAGGGAGAGAGAGATATATTTGAGGTTAATAGGGGTTTGGAAATAGAGAGAGATATTATGGGGAGATTATGGATGGTGAGCGTTATGGGTAGAGAGACGTTGAGAGGTGGGGAGGGGTAGGTGGGTAAGGATTGGGGTTTTTTGAGAGAGATAGAGAGAGAGAAAGAGAAAGAGAGAGACATTGGGGTTCAGGGGTTTGTAGAGAGACAGAGACTTAGATAGATATTTTGGGGATTAGGGGTTAGGGTTTCAGAAAGAGTGAGAGAGTTAGGGGTTTAGAGAGATAGAGTTTGAGTTTTAGGGGTTTAAAGAGAGAGAGAGATTAGGGTTAGGGGTTGAGAGAGAGAGAGAGAGGGCGAGAGAGAGATATTGGATGTTAAAGAGAGAGAGAGAGAGAGAGATTGTGGGTTATAGGTGTAGAAAGAGAGTAAAAGAGAGATAGGTGTTAGGGTTTAGAGAGAGAGATTGGGGATTAGGGATTTAGAAAGAGAGAGAGAGAGAGAGAGAGAGAGATTGGGGATTAGGGATTTAGAAAGAGAGAGAGAGAGAGAGAGAGAGAGAGATTGGGGATTAGGGATTTAGAAAGAGAGAGAGAGAGAGAGAGAGAGAGATTAGGTGTTATGGGTTTAGAGAGAGAGAGGTATATTAGGCGTTATGGTTTTAAAGAGAGAGAGATATTGGTGGTTATGGGTTTAGAGAGAGAGAGAGTGGGAGAGAGAGACATATAGATAGATAGATAGAGAGAGAGAGAGAGAGATTGGGGGTTAGGGATTTAGAGAGAGAGATATGTATTGGATGTTAGTGTTCGAGAGAGAGAGAGAGAGAGATATTCGAGGTTAGGGGTTTAGAGAGAGAGATAGGGAGAGATATTGTAGGTTAGGGGTCTAGAGAGAGAGAGAGATTGGGGGTTAGAGTTTTATAAATAGATTAGGGGTTAGGGGTTTAGGGAGAGAGCGAGAGTGAAATGTGGTTAGGGGTTGGGAGAGAGAGAGAAATATTGGGGGTTATGGGTTTAGAGAGAGAGGGGGGATGGGATGTTAAGGGTTTAGAGAGAGAGATATTTGAGGTTAATAGGGGTTTGGAAGTAGAGAGAGAGAGATTATGGGGAGATTATGGATGGTGAGTGTTAGGGGGAGAGAGATGTTGAGAGGTAGGGAGGGGTAGGTGGGTAAGGATTGGGGTTTTGAGAGAGAGAGAGAGAGAGAGAGAGAGAGAGAGAGACATTGGCATCCAGGGGTTTGTAGAGAGACAGAGACTTAGAGAGACAAAAACTTAGAGAGATATTTTGGGGATTAGGGGTTAGTGTTTTAGAAAGAGTGAGAGAGTTAGGGGTTTAGAGAGATAGAGTTTTAGTTTTAGGGGTTTAAAGAGATAGAGAGAGAGATTAGGGTTAGGGGTTTAGAGAGAGGGGGGGGAGAGAGAGAGATTGGGGGTTACAGGTGTAGAAAGAGAGTAAAAGAGGGATAGGTGTTAGGGTTTAGAGAGAGAGATTGGGGATTAGGGATTTAGCGAGAGAGAGAGAGAGATTAGGTGTTATGGGTTTAGAGAGAGAGAGGGACATTGGGCGTTAGGGTTTTTAAGAGAGAGAGATATTGGTGTTAAGGGTTAACAGAGAGAGAGATATTGGGGCTTATTGGTTTATAGAGAGAGAGATAGAGAGATATTTTAAGTTACAAGTTTGAAGAGAGAGAGAGAGATTAGGGGTTAGGTGTTTTGAGAGAGTGAGAGATTGGTGGTTAGGGTTTTAGAGAAAGAGA
Source organism: Larix kaempferi (assembly GCA_027924585.1). Lineage (NCBI taxonomy): Eukaryota > Viridiplantae > Streptophyta > Pinopsida > Pinales > Pinaceae > Larix > Larix kaempferi. Next base: position 13,384,967 of record BSBM01000684.1, on the reverse strand, counting down.
GAGAGATTGCGAGTTAGGGGTTAGAGAGAGAGAGATTGGGAGTTAGGGGTTAGAGAGAGAGATATATATTTGTAGTTAGGGGATTAGAGAGAGAAATACATTAGGAGTTAGTATTTTAGAGAGAGAGAGAGAGTGAATGGGGGTTAAGCATTGAGAGAGAGAGAGAGAGAGAGATTGGGGGTTAGGGGTTTAGAGAGAGGGAGAGAGAGATTGGGTGTTAATGGTTTAGAGAGTGAAAGAAGGAGAGGGAGAGATCGAAGGTTATGGATTTATAGAGAGAGGGGGGATCGAAGGCTAGGGGTTTAGGGGGAGAGAGAGAGAGAGATATTTCAGGTTAATAAGGGTTTGGAAATAGAGAGAGATTATAGGGAGAGTATGGATGGTGGGTGTTGGGGGGAAAGAGACGTTTAGAGGTGGGGGGTAGTAGGTGGGTAGGGATTGGGGTTTTGAGAGAGAGAGAGAGAGAGATTGGGGTTCATGGGTTTGTAGAGAGAGGGATACTTAGAGATATATTTTGGGGATTAGGGGTTAGGGTTTTAGAGAGAGAGATTTTGAGTTTTAGGGGTTTAGAGAGAGAGAGAGACTGAGGTTAGGGGTTTAGAGAGAGAGAGAGAGAGACTGAGGTTAGGGGTTTAGAGAGAGAGAGAGAGGTGGGAGAGAGAGATATTGGGTGTTAGAGAGAGAGAAAGATATTAGGGGTTATAGGTGTAGAGAGAGAGTTAAAGATAGATAAGTGTTAGGGTTTAGAGAGAGATACTGGGGATTAAGGGTTTAGAGAGAGAGACAGACTGATTAGGTGTTATGGGTTTATAGAGAGAGAGGGAGAGAGGGAGATTGGGCATTAGGGTTTGAGAGAGAGAGATATTGGGGGTTAGTGGTTTATAGAGAGAGAGAAAGAGAGATATTTTTTGTTACGAGTTTGAAGAGAGAGAGAGATATTAGGGGTTAGGTGTTTAGAGAGAGAGAGATATTGGGGGTTAAGGGTTTAGAGAGAGAGAGAGAGAGAGAGAGAGAGAGAGAGATTGGGGGTTAGGGGTTTAGATAAAGAGAGAGATATATTGGTAGTTAGGGGATTAGATAGATAAATACATTAGGGGTTAGGAGTTTAGAGAGAGAGAGAGTGAATGGAGGTTAGGCGTTGAGAGCCGAGAGAGAGACAGATTGGGGGTTAGGTTTTTAGATAGAGGGAAAGAGAGGGAGAGAGTGATAGGGGGGTTATGGGTTTAGAGAGAGATAAAGAGGTAAACAGAGAGAGATAGATAGTAATAGAGAGACTCAAAACTAGTCGTTTAGAGAGAGAGAGAGAGAGATTGGAGTTAGTGGTTTAGACAGAGAGAGTGTGTGCTTAAGAAAAGAGATAGGGGGTTAGGGACTTAGAGAGATATATTGGGTTTTAGGGGTTTAGAGAGAGAGATATAATTATAGATATTGGGGGTTATGGGTTTAGAGGGAGAGAAGGAGATTGTGGTTAATGATCTAGAGAGAGAGAGAGAGATTTTAATCGTTTAGAGAGAGAGAGAGAGATTTGGGGTGAGTGGTTTAGAGAAAGGGGGGAGTGGAGGTTAGAGAGAGAGAGAGAGCTAGAGAGAGAGATATTGTGGGTTAGGGATTTAGAGAGAGAGAGAGAGAGATTATGGGTTTAAGGAGAGAGTGAGAGAGTTAATGGGGATTAGGGCTTTAGAGAGAGAGAGAGAGAGAGAGAGAGATTAGGGTATATGGGTTTAGAGAGTTACAGAGAGATTGGGGATTAGTGGTTTAGAGAGAGACAGAGAGGTAGAGAGAAATACCGTGCAGGTAATTGGTAGAGAGAGAGATATTAAGGGTTAGCGGTTCAAATAGAGAGAGAGAATGTTGGATAGGGGTTTAGAGAGAGAGAGAATGGGGGATAGGGGCTTAGAGAGAGAGAGAGAGAGATTAGGGGTTAGTGTTATATATATATATATATATATATATATATATATATATATATATATATATATATATATATATATATATATATATATATATATATATATATATTGGGGGTTAGGAATTTAGATAGATAGATTGGGGGTTATGGGTTTAGAAAGAGAGAGAGATAGAGAGAGAATGGAAGTTATGGGTTTAGAGAGAGAGAGAAAAAAAATAGAGATTGGGCTTTAGGGGTTTAGAGAGAGAGAGATTTGCAGTTATGGGTGTAGAGAGAGAGAGAGAGAGAGTGATTGGGGGTTAGAGGTTCACAAAGAGATTAGGGGTTAGGGGTTTAGGGAGAGAGCGAGAGTGAAATGTGGTTAGGGGTTTGGAGAGAGAGAGAAATATTGGGGGTTATGGGTTTAGAGAGAGAGGGGGGATGGGAGGTTATGGGTTTAGAGAGAGAGGGAGAGAGAGATATATTTGAGGTTAATAGGGGTTTGGAAATAGAGAGAGATATTATGGGGAGATTATGGATGGTGAGCGTTATGGGTAGAGATACGTTGAGAGGTGGGGAGGGGTAGGTGGGTAAGGATTGGGGTTTTTTGAGAGAGATAGAGAGAGAGAAAGAGAAAGAGAGAGACATTGGGGTTCAGGGGTTTGTAGAGAGACAGAGACTTAGATAGATATTTTGGGGATTAGGGGTTAGGGTTTCAGAAAGAGTGAGAGAGTTAGGGGTTTAGAGAGATAGAGTTTGAGTTTTAGGGGTTTAAAGAGAGAGAGAGAGATTAGGGTTAGGGGTTGAGAGAGAGAGAGAGAGGGCGAGAGAGAGATATTGGATGTTAAAGAGAGAGAGAGAGAGAGAGAGATTGTGGGTTATAGGTGTAGAAAGAGAGTAAAAGAGAGATAGGTGTTAGGGTTTAGAGAGAGAGATTGGGGATTAGGGATTTAGAAAGAGAGAGAGAGAGAGAGAGAGAGATTGGGGATTAGGGATTTAGAAAGAGAGAGAGAGAGAGAGAGAGAGAGATTGGGGATTAGGGATTTAGAAAGAGAGAGAGAGAGAGAGAGAGATTAGGTGTTATGGGTTTAGAGAGAGAGAGGGATATTAGGCGTTATGGTTTTAAAGAGAGAGAGATATATGGGGATTAAGGGTTAAGATAGAGAGAGTATTGGTTTAGATAGAGAGAGACAGAGAGAGATATTTTAGGTTACGGGTTTGAAGAGAGAGAGAGAGAGATTAGGGGTTAGTTTTTTTGGCAGAGGGAGAAATTGTTGGTTAGGGGTTTAGAGAGAGAGAGAGAGATTGTGAGTTAGGGGTTAGAGAGAGAGAGAGAGAGATTGGGAGTTAGGGGTTAGAGAGAGAGAGAGATATTGGGAGTTAGGGGTTAGAGAGAGAGAGAGAGAGATTGGGATTTAGGGGTTAGAGAGAGCGAGATATATTGGCAGTTAGGGGTTTAGAGAGAGAAATACATAAGGGGTTAGTATTTTAGAGAGAGAGAGAGAGTGAATGGGGGTTAGTCATCGAGAGAGAGAGAGACAGGTTGGGGGTTAGGGGTTTAGAGAGAGGTATGGAGAGATTGGGTGTTAGGGGTTTAGAGAGAGAAAGAAAGAGGGAGAGATCGAAGGTTATGCATTTAGAGAGAGGGGGGATCAAAGGTTAGGGGTTTAGAGAGAGAGAGAGAGAGAGAGATATTTGAGGTTACTAGGGGTTTGGAAATAGAGAGAGATTATAGGGAGAGTATGGATGGTGATTGTTGGGGGGAGAGAGACATTGAGAGGTGGGGGTAGTAGGTGGGTAAGGATTGGGGTTTTGAGAGAGAGAGAGAGAGAGAGAGAGATTGGGGTTCATGGGTTTGTAAAGAGAGGGATACATAGAGAGATATTTTTGGGATTAGGGGTTAGGGTCTTAGAGAGAGAGAGTTTGAGTTTTAGCAGTTTAGAGAGAGAGAGAGACTAAGGTTAGGGGTTTAGAGAGAGAGAGAGGGGGGATAGAGAGATATTGGGTGTTAGAGAGAGAGAGAGGGGGGATAGAGAGATATTGGGTGTTAGAGAGAGAGAGAGAGACATTGGGGGTTACGAGTGTAGAGAGTAAAAGATAGATAGGTGTTAGGGTTTAGAGAGAGATATTGGAGATTAGGGGTTTAGAGAGAGAGAGAGAGATTAGGTGTTATGTGTTTATAGAGAAAGAGGGAGAGAGGGAGATTGGGCATTAGGGTTTTAGAGACAGAGAGAGATATTGGGGGTTAGTGGTTTAGAGAGAGAGAAAGAAAGAGAGAGATATTTTTTGTTACGGGTTTGAAGAGAGATAGAGAGAGAGAGAGAGAGAGAGAGAAATTAGGGGTTAGGTGTTTAGAGAGAGAGAGAGATTGGGGGTTAGGGGTTTAGAGAGAGAGAGAGATTGGGAGTTAGGAGTTTAGAGAGGGAGGGATTGGGGGTTAGGGGTTTAGATAGAGAGAGAGAGAGATATTTATAGTTAGGGGATTAAAGAGAGAAATACATAAGGGGTTAGGAGTTTAGAGAGAGAGAGAGTGAATGGGGGTTAGGCATTGAGAGCCAAGAGAGAGACAGATTGGGGGTTAGGTGTTTAGACAGAGGGATAAAGACATTTGGTGTTAAGGGTTTAGAGAGAGAAGGAAAGAGAGGGAGAGAGGGATAGGGGATGACGGGTGTAGAGAGAGATAAATAGGTAAAGAGAGAGAGAGATAGATAGTAATAGAGAGACTAGGGACTAGTCATTTAGAGAGAGAGAGAGAGATTGGAGTTAGTGGTTTAGATAGAGAGAGTGTGTGTTTAAGAAAGTGAGATAGGGGGTTAGGGATTTAGAGAGAGATATTGGGTTTTAGGGGTTTAGAAAGAGAGGGTGAGAGAGATTGGGGGTTAGGGTTTTAGAGAGAGAGATATAAATATAGAGATTGGGGGTTATGGGTTTAGAGAGAGAGAAGGAGATTGTGGTTAATGATTTAGAGAGAGAGAGAAAGATTAAGTTTTAGCGGTTTAGAAAGAGAGAGATTGGGGGTGAGTGGTTTAGAGAGAGGGGGGTGTGGAGGTTAGAGGGAGAGAGAGCTAGAGAGAGATATATTGTGGTTTAGGGATTTAGAGAGATATATAGATGTTAGAGGTTAGGGGTTTAGAGAGAGAGAGAGATTGGTGGTTAGGGTTTTAGAGGGAGAGATTATGGGTTTAAGGAGAGAGTGAGAGAGGTAATGGGGGTTAGGGTTTTAGAGAGAGAGAGAGAGAGAGAGAGAGAGAGAGAGGTAGAGAGAAAGAGCATGCGATTTATTCATAGAGAGAGAGATATTGAGGGTTAGGGGTTCAAAGAGAGAGAGAGAATGGGGGATAAGGGTTTAGAGAGAGAGAGAATGGGGAATAGGGGCTTAGAGAGAGAGAGAGATATCCAGGGTTAGTTTTTTAGATATATATATATATATATATATATTGGGGGTTAGGAATTTAGAGAGATAGATTGGGGGTTATGGGTTTAGAAAGAGAGACAGATAGAGAGAGAATGGAATTTATGGGTTTAGAGAGAGAGAGAGAGAGAAATAGAGATCAGGGTTTAGGGGTTTAGAGAGAGATATTGGTGGTTATGGGTTCAGAGAGAGAGATAGATAGATAGAGAGAGAGAGAGAGATTGGGGTTTAGGGATTTAGAGAAAGAGATATGTATTGGATGTTACTGTTCGAGAGAGAGATAGAGATATTTGGGGTTAGGGGTTTAGAGATAGAGAGAGTGAGAGATATTGGGGGTTAGGGGTCTAGAGAGAGAGAGAGAAAGAGATTGGGGGTTAGAGGTTTACAAAGAGATTAGGGGTAGGGGTTTAGGGAGAGAGCGAGAGTGAAATGTGGTTAGGTGTTTGGAGAGAGAGAGAAATATTGGGGGTTATGGGTTTAGAGAGAGAGGGGGGATGGAAGGTTAGGGGTTTAGAGAGAGAGGGAGAGAGAGAGATATTTGAGGTTAATAGGGTTTTGGAAATAGAGAGAGAGATTGTGGGGATATTATGGATGGTGATTGTTAGGGGGGAGAGAGATGTTGAGAGGTGGGGAGGGGTAAGTGGGAAAGGATTGGGGTTTTGACAGAGAGCGAGAAAGAGAGAGAGAGAGAGAGAGAGAGAGAGAGAGAGATTCAGTTTTATCGGTTTAGAGAGAGAGAGATTGGGGGTGAGTGGTTTAGAGAGAGAGGGGAGTGGAGGTTAGAGAGAGAGAGAGCTAGAGAGAGAGATATTGTGGGTTAGGGGTCTAGAGAGATATATAGATATTATAGGTTAGGAGTTTAGAGAGAGAGAGAGATTGGTGGTTAGGGTTTTAGAGAGAGAGATTATGGGTTTAAGGAGAGAGTGAGAGAGCTAATGGGGGTTAGGATTTTAAAGAGAGAGAGAGGGAGAGAGAGAGAGAGAGAGAGAGAGAGATTGGGATGTATGGGTTTAGAGAGTTAAAGAGAGATTGGGGATTAGTGGTTCAGAGAGAGAGAGAGAGGTAGAGAGAGAGATATTGAGAGTTAGGGGTTCAAAGCGAGAGAGAGAATGTTGGATAAGGGTTTAGAGAGAGAGAGAATGGGGTATAGGGGCTTAGAGAGAGAGAGAGAGGGAGATTGGGAGTTAGTGTTATATATATATATATATATATGTTGGGGGTTAGGAATTTAGAGAGATAGATTGGGGTTTATGGGTTTAGAAAGAGAGAGATATAGAGAGAGAATGGAAGTTATGGGTTTATAGAGAGAGAGAAAAATAAAGATTGGGGTTTAGAGAGAGAGAGATTGGTGGTTAGAGGTTTACAAAGAGATTAGGGGTTAAGGGTTTAGGGAGAGAGCGAGAGTGAAATGTGGTTAGGGGTTTGGAGAGAGAGAGAAATATTGGGGGTTATGGGTTTAGAGAGAGAGGGGGGATGGGAGGTTAGGGGTTTAGAGAGAGAGAGAGAGAGAGAGATATTTGAGGTTAATAGGGGTTTGGAAATAGAGAGAGAGATTATGGATGGTGAGTGTTAGGGGGAGAGAGACGTTAAGTGGTGGGGAGGGGTAGGTGGGTAAGGATTGGGGTTTTTAGAGAGAGAGAGAGAGAGAGAGAGAGAGAGAGAGAGAGACATTGGGGTTCAGGGGTTTGTAGAGAGACAAAGACTTAGAGAGATATTTTGGGGATTAGGGGTTAGCATTTTAGAAAGAGTGAGAGAGTTAGGGGTTTAGAGAGATAGAGTTTGAGTTTTAGGGGTTTAAAGAGAGAGAGAGATTAGGGTTAGGGGTTTACAGAGAGAGAGGGGGGAGAGAGAGATATTGGGTGTTAGAGAGAGATAGAGGGAGAGAGAGATAGATTGGGGATTAGGTATTTAGAGAGAGAGAGAGAAATTAGGTGTTATGGGTTGAGAGACAGAGAGGGATATTGGGTGTTAGGCTTTTAAAGAGAGAGAGAGATATTGGTGTTAAGGGTTAAGATAGAGAGAGATATTGGGGGTTATTGGTTTCAGAGAGAGAGAGATAGAGGGAGATATTTTAGGTTACTAGTTTGAAGAGAGAGAGAGAGATATTAGGGGTTAGGTGTTTTGAGAGAGGGAGAGATTGGTGGTTAGGGGTTTAGAGAGAGAGAGAGAGAGATTGTGGGTTAGGGGTTAGAGAGAGAGAGAGAGATTGGGAGTTAGGGGTTAGAGAGAGAGAGAGATTGGGAGTTAGGGGTTAGAGAGAGAGATATATATTGGCAGTTAAGGGATTAGAGAGACAAATGCATTAGGAATTAGTATTTTAGAGAGAGAGAGAGTGAATGGGGTTAGGCATTGAGAGGGATAGAGAGAGAGAGAGATTGGGGGTTAGGGGTTTAGAGAGAGGGAGAGAGAGAAAGAAAGAGAGGGAGAGATCGAAGGTTATGGATTGAGAGAGAGAGGGGGGATCATTAGGGGTTTAGAGAGAGAGAGAGAGAGAGAGAGATTGTTGGTCGGAAAAACTACCCTATAGTAAGGAAACTGATACTATCAACTGAAAGGGGATGACAGGTAAGCGTGATCACTGCATTACATAAATGTTTGTGAAAGGAAATAGGTTGTAGGCCTTGAGAACATACCTTTCGAATGACGTTCGATCCTAGCTCTTATTTGATCTTGCGCTCGATCCTCAAGTCCACTTCCCGTTCATCAAACCTGCAATACAAGTACCTTTCTCAGCGTATCTTAGATAATATATATTGATGGAAAAAGACAAAGCAATGTAGACATCCAATATTAACCAAAACAGATCCAAACTAGTATATAACTTCAATGAACACTTAATTTGGGAAAAGAAAGACGCTTCCACCTTTTATTTACAAATGCAAATTGATGTTACAAAATATACCTGACTTTGTGACATGCTCCTGCAACTTGATCCTGGGGTCTTGCTCTTCTCTGGCTTGGATATCTTCCAGCATAAACTCCTCCAATGCAAGCTTCTCTTAAAAAGTCTCTTAATAACATTCATCTCTCTAACCCCTCTCTTTATTCTTCCCTGTATTTATAGGACAAGAGAAGCATTTCAAGTCGAGAGATGGTTATGGAGGAAGTTGGGGAAGTTGGGAAACCAACTGCAACTAATCCTCTTTGTGAAATTAATTATTTTTTAATCATCTTTTGAGATGTACGCTACTATTGTTCAGTGAGGTAGCGTTCAGGGCGCTACTATAGTGCTTGTAAACTAGCGCTCATCACTTTTTGAATGTTGAGCGCTACTATGCTGAAGAGGAGTAGTGCTCATAAGGCTTTTGCGCTACTATTACACACTGGAGTAGGGTATAGGCGCTAGTCTATTGAAGTAGAGTAGCCCTCATATCTCAGAATGACATTTTTAGGGTTTTTCAGTCTTATCAGGAGGTGGAGTAAGTCAAAGTCTCATCTAGGGTCAAAATGCTCCTCCATCCAAGTTGTCCTTTTGTGTGATCAACAGCTCAAGGTGATCACGGACGGAGAGGTGCAAGTTTGACCTATAACAGATGCCCCCTAATGTGTGAGGTCAGAGGGAAATGATGGCCGAAATACATTATAATCCAAAGCCAGTTGAGGAGCAAAGAACCACAGAAACAAGTCATAAGAACACCTGAAACATAGATCAAGGTCAGCAAGTAATTACATCTTTGACATCATATATATGTGCAGTGTGATACAACATGATTTTTGATACATAACAAGGAGATGTATATATAGCATGGCCACTTGGAATACAAGCATGGATCCATGTCAAACTGAGAGATCATAGCCATAACAACAAAATGGATCTATGTCTCATGGAGAGCTGAAAATAAGTGAGGCTCAGTCTTGCGCAACTTGGGTGATAACAGAATGAGGTAATGTCATCCAAAATCCCAAGGTCTTCATCCAAAACAACTCTACGTAAAAACCCTAACAATGTGAATAGATGAGCTGACAATCGAACATGGGGGTTATCGTTTGATTACCGGTCATTGATGTATACCATTAACAAACATGAGGACTTCCACCGATAATGATGATGGGGCCCAAGGTACCAAGTACAATCCACCAAGTGTCAATAGATAGACTTGGAGTCAAACATTTGGGGATCCTGTCGAAGAAGAGACATTGATGTATTCTCAAATTTCAATAGCGAGGAAAATTGCCACTGGTGACTGCAATCTCCAAGGTACTAACCGAAACTCTAAACTTCATTCCCAGAGTAAAATGAGTTGATGTCGATGGGGAGAAGTTCATTGGAAGGGAGGCCTTAAGGTATCCTCCATCATCCAACTCGAGGAACACTCAACTGGTATGAGCTGATATGGAATAATATGTAACAAGACTGACACTAGGATGGCCGACACATGAGGTCAAGGTAAACTGCAGAATGGCCGACACAGGGTATATCCTTGAACAGTGAGCACGACACAAAGTGACTTAGGCAATTTATGACATAATGGGGTAAATGATAAGCCTGAAATGTAAGAGACATTATCAGACCCTCCATATGGTTGGAAGAATAACCAATCCGGGGAGTAAACAACTCGGAGAGTAGGTTCACCCTGAGGTCAAAAACTAAACCCAACCGACAAGATAGACTTAATTAGGTGCTGTGTTCAAGGATAGAATTGACTGAACTGCCTTTGACATTGAAGATATGACACATATTTCCCATCCCTTATTCTTTTTAGATAAAAGAATACCTTTCTTGTTGTTTTAATGAGTCCAAGAAAGAATGAAAGCTCAATAGATCCAACCATGTAAAAAGTTTAACGAGCCCATGGGAGGAAGACTCAGGACCTTCTTCATTATTTACAAAGTTCAAAGAAGAGATAGAAGATTACTCTATATTACTAATCTCTGGATTTTAATATCGAGCCGAAATCTGTTCTTGCTCGCCGGTGTTTTCAATTTTAAGGAGTCTGAAAAACTTAAACAATAACTCCATATATCTGCTCATGGATTTTAGTATCGAGCCCAAGCAGATTAATGCTCGCTGGTGTTTTCCTGTTTATAGAGTTTGAAAAAACTTAAACAATCCTCTTTTCACCTATCCATGGATTTTATATCGAGCCCGAATTGGTTTGTGCTCGGTGGTGTTTTCTTGTTTATAGAGTTGAAAAACTTAAACAGTCCTCTATTTACCCTCTCGTGGATTTCAAATCGAGCCCAAGTAGGTGAATGCTCGCTTGGTATTTTCATGTTTAGAGAGCCTGAAAACCCTAAAGAAAGGCTCCAAAAGGTCCTTTTTCGTGTAGTTAGTCTCCTCCCCCGAAAAAGTATAAAACAAAGGGAAAAGAACTCTTCTAGCACATACAGAAGTATACCTAGAGTATACCTTTTCCGTAATTAATCCACCTAGGCCAGGAAAAGGGATAATTCTATACCTGAGTGGATGAGCCTTCGATTACTTTAATGAGCTCGAAGAGGACAAGCTTGCTCGGCAATCTTGTTTAGGTTTAAATAGTCCAAACAAGAGCTTAAAATGACTTAAAGGTCAGCTTCTAGGATCATAGCTTCATACTCTGCCAAAACTAGGTCTTCAACAAAATATTAGTTAATGCGGCAGAAAATCTTGAATGATATATGAATTTGAACTATCATCTAGTTGACAAGGTCTAACATCGAGAGTTTTTAAACTTAGGAGATCAATCCTACAAAAATTTAAGGAAAAATGCGAGTTGGGTTAGTGTTGCACCATATGTATGTTTCAATTGATTAATTAGGTGATTTTGAATTTTTTTTTTGAAACTATAGAGAACTAAACAATGGTGGGTAAAAATTAAAATCCAATTCATATATATAATTTCATTTTAAAAATCAATTTCCAATTTGTTTTTCGTAGGGAAAAGATTTTGGGGCAACCTTGGCATTTTCAAATCTCCATGGCGATCAAATCAAGCATCCAAATGCCGTTCTTCTTCCACCAAGTGAGTTAGAATCCTCCCCAATTGCATTTTTATGGTTTAGTTTCATTTTTTGAGCCAAAAATTTATTGCAATGCAATGCTCACAACTCTTACTACGCGAGCGCTACTGTGTAACAATAGAAGTAGCGTGTAAAGGAGGTGAGCGCTACTGTGCTCAAACAGAGTAGCACCCATATGTTACTGTGTAGTATACACAGTAGCGCTCAAGCCTGAAAACCTAAAAGCAAGCACCGAGACTAAAAAAAATGTCATTTTTTGTGCAGGATGGTTCTTCAATGGAGGGAGAGAGAACATGAGGACATGGATAGGTTGGCCATGCAAGATCCGTCCACTCTCCACGCTCTCCGAAGATGCGGTTTATTGAAGTTTTACCGAACTGTAAACATGAGGGCCCTAAACAAATTATTTCGAAGACTTATTCAATACTGGGATGTGGATACCAATACTTTTGTCATCCGTGGGCAAACTTTGGAGCTTACAGTTGATGACATATATTTCATTACTAGTCTCTCACGGAAGGGAGATGTAATAAATCTGAAAGGGTCTTCTCGTGTGGGCATAAGGTCTGTGCAAGAGTACGTGACTTCATATTGTGTGGCTGGAGCTGAGAAATCAGGAAGCCAAGTCTTGATTTCTACCATTGAAGGCCTCCCCTTGAAGGTGATAGTGAGTATGATCAACCGAGTGGCAGGTAGTGCCTCACTACACCTAGCTTCCAGGCACTCTATGCATGTTGGTGTACAATGCTTACATGGTCATGTATATGATTGGTGTACTAGTTTACTGGCGAGCATGAAATCTCAATTGACAGGTTGTAAATTCGGCACAATGAAGAATTTTGGGTACGGTAGCATTTTTTGTACTTTCTTCTTTGAGAGGATGCCTGCTATCAGTTTGGGGATGCCTCTACCTCAGGTTAACCCCCGTGAGACCAGACTAGGCCGTTGGGGTGACATATTCCTCCGCCAGGGTGGTGGGGAAAGTCACTATTGTTATCATACTGATGATTTCTGGGGGTGGTGGGAGAAGCAAGTGCCCGCTTTTGAGTAGTTTCCATATGCTGCATTGGATTTCCGTCATGATCCAGAACTGGTGCTTCCTCCAGGTGGAGCCTAGGGAGATATTGGTATGTTTAATTTTTGAGAATTATTTAATTTTTTCAAACTTTTCAAGTATTTGATTTTTATGAATGAATTTTGAAGTGCTAAACAAGTGTCATATACAAATCTTGGGCCTATCCATCCTGATGGACATCCTACCATCTTTGTGAGGCCAGCTAATATTACTGCAGCAGATGCTATGTTGGGGACCATAGAGAGAAAAGTGGGTCGGTTGACTCATGAAGTTCCTGCATGCCATATGGATCAGATACCTGTTGATATGCAGGAAGATGTAGTTGGGGTGCCCCCACCATGGCTTAGGGTGTTGCGGAAGATAGCTAGGCTAGTCATATGCTATCGCAATGCAGTAGATGATGATGAGGTCCCTCCTTCTCCATAGGAGAGGGATACATTCTATGTATATATTTTTGAGGCTACTATGCCCAGTTTTGTACTTTTATGACATGACTTGATAGACTTGTGATCCAAAACTCATATATTTTTTGATACAGTATCGGCTATATACAGTATCGGTTATTTACATATGTATGTGTTTGAATTTTATGTGTGCAATGTTGTTTATGAAAGTGTATGATACAAATGCCAGTCTAACACATAGTTTGCTAATGAATCAGCTAATGCATTTAAATTTCTTGGAATGTGTTCATATATAATAGAATCAAACTGTCTTTCCAATAGTCTATCTCGTAGAAACTGACGTAGCAATCCAGGATCTCTAGTCTGGTAGACACCTGTTAACTGAAATACAATTAATTGTGAGTCAATTCTTACCTCAAAATGTGAAATTCCATGACTGAGAGCATCTCGGAGAAGTTCTATAACTGCACTGTATTCAGCCACATTATTCGTGGTAGGACCCAAACAAACCCCCCCCCCCCCCCCCCCGAAGAGACAAGTTGGCTAGCGGGTGAGTAAATGACCCAAGCTACTGCAGCCAACTGACAGGTGTGGAGACTGGCACCATAAGCAAATCCTAAGAAATGTTCGGTTGACATCTGGTACACGAAACAAAAAACACACATAAGATTAACTAACAAGCATAACAAAAACTAGCTTTACAAAAATATACAGCTATGTTACAAGAAAAAGTACGTCAACCTAAGCATAGCACTTCTTCAGGTAGGGTCAATGCCTAGATCCTCCTTGTGAGGTCGGGCAAAGATGTCATGGAAATCATGGAAAAGATTGGTATACGGAATGATCTCATTGAGATAACATCCCATTTCAATAAAAATGTTTCTGGTGACCCCAGTGGAAATGTTGACCAGAAAGGTATTCAATCTATTCTCTTCAACAAAACCAACTTGTGAAGTAGAAGTGAAATTAACATTTCCACTGGGTGTTGGATAAAACTCACCTCTCTCTATCAAGTTAAGAAAGGGAATCAAGAAGGACCTAGGATCTATATGTTCATGAGGATGGTCCAAGTCGGTCATGGCTTCTAAAATTTCCTCCTCAGAAGGTAAAGTAGTATCCAAACTGTTAAGAGAGTGGGTCAGGTCGGGTGACTGAGTAGTGGCACAATCCAGATTTGACTCAACAGACACCAATGGAGTCAATATATGTTATGTTGCAGTTTGATATGAGTCCAAGTGGGTTACTTCTACAACAGGAGTAGGCATAGAGGGGTTTGAATTAGTTGGGAGAAACCCAGGATCAGTTGTTAAACTAACCATGGAAGTTTCAAACGATGAACATCCCTCATAACCAACAAATAAGGTAGGAGCCGGTAGGTCAAAAGTGCCAATTAATGACCCGTAAAGTCCTGCTCCTAAACTCTCACTAACTGGGGCGGTTTGATCAACTAAGGGAACTGTGGTCTCTGAAGAAGTCTGGTTGTTTCTCTGAGTGAAAGAAAGCTGATCAACTGTAACGACCTTACCTTAAAATGGGAACATAACAACTCGAAAAACTGTCGATGCAATGGCTCGCATGGCATATGTCCAGCTCCTTCCTAATAACATATTGTAATCAAGTAGAGCATCCAGAACTTCTACTCCTACAGCAACTGTCTTACCGACCAATGTGACATCAAATGATGGCAAAACCCCATGTGGATGGAAAGTCCTGCCATCAAATGCAGTAAGTAGTGTGTTAGAAGGGGCTAACTCAGGGGAACCCAAAGCTTTCCAACAGGAAATTGACATTACGCAGGTCGACACGCCCTCATCTACGACAGCTCATCTGATGGTCATTGGGCCATGGACGACTTCAATCTGAAGAGCAACGTGGTAGGAAAACTGGTACTTGATATCAGTCATATCAAATCGTGCAGACATCTTAGAGGATTCCATACTTCCAATAGCCGCCAGAAGTGCATTCCGTTTTAAAGGACAACTTTGCAAGAATTCTAAGGTAGACATGGCACAAGGGGTATGGGCTAAATCTTCAACCATGTTGTAGTTGGAGGTGGCCCGAGTGTTGGGATTGTGTGATACCCGTTTCAAGACACCTTTCGGGATATTGGGCATTGGGTCCATAGGTATGGGGAGTGGAGTGGAGGATTCTGGAATCTCTTTATCCTTTTTCTGTGCATCCGAGGTATAATTCCTGGCTCTCGTTTGTAAGAGTGCATCTGAATTAACCATGTTAATAAAATTTTGATCAACCGTAGCATGTGTAGTGCCCCTAGTGTTGGAGGTGCCAGAAGGTGAGCTCTGCCCCTTAGGGAATGGATCTTTTAGTACGGAAGGCTTCTTTTCTCTTAATAGCTTTTAGGCTTCTTCAAGCAGAGGGCATTGGTGAGTAAGGTGGTCCTGCTTGCAAAGTTTACAAGGGAACTTAACCTTCTTTTTCTCTTTGTTACCCTCTTCGGCATTCTCGTTTTTGGGCTTCTGATGGTTCCCCTCTCCTTTCTTGCCCTTCTTTTTTTTATTGGGCTGCCGAGGGCCCTTTTGATTGTTCTGAACCTGGTTGACAGGTTCAGAAGTAGAAGGAGATGTTGTGACAGAAGAAACTTCTGCACTCAATTGTTTGACAGATAAGGCATGAACCTGTTTGGTCAATGCTTCGAAGGCTGCAGAGTCAACTGAACCCACTATGCCATTAGCATGTGGTCCAGGTTTAGGTCTACTCAGATCGGTATTCGATCGCGGTGCATCAGGTATGATCTCATATAGTAACCCGGATTGTGCATAAACGAGATCTAACTGTTGGGTCTGTAGGATGGCTTCTTCCTCGTTAGACACTCCAGACGTAACTACTTCCTTAGAAATGTAAGGAAGGAGTGATTCCAAATACCACTCAAGAAGGAATTCTGGAGGTATGTTGGCCTTAATGAGCCTCTTCTGTCTTCACCACTCCTGAATGTGATCAGATAAATGAGTGGCTTTATTTTTCCTAAATGTAGACAAAAGGTCTGTTCTGGCCTCATACCGAACAGTAAGCTAGAAGTGATTCAAAAAGATAGTTGCGAGATCCCCAAAATTAAAGAATGTAGCTATCAGTAACTCAATGTACCATTTGGCTGCAGCACCGGTTAAAGTCCTTTGGAACAGTCTCAATCTAATGGAATCTTCATTTAATGAGTTCGAGGAACACCATAAATGGAAAGTAGTGACATGATCACTAGGGTCTTCACCTGTTTTTCCTTCAAAATTTGGAATGTCCAAAGGTAACTTGGTAGGAATTGGTGGCCATGTAGCGTTATGATACACTGGATCGTTGGTCAGTTTGGAAAGCTCTGGCAAATTTAAAGTTGCCAGAAATGGTAAACGAGGCCAGTAAGACGGTACTTGATAAGATGGGGTCAAAAAAGGGGAACCACCCATAGTTTGACCCGTGAACTGCTGGTAGGGGTTGCCCCCAGCCATCTGCTGGTAGGGGTTGCCCCCAACCATCTGTTGGTAAGGGTTTCCCCCGACCATCTGCTGATAGGGGTTTCCACCTACCATCTGTTGATAGGGGTTGCCTCTAGCTACTTGTTGGTAGGGGTTGCCCCCTGCCATCTGTTGTTGCATGAAAGTATTATTGAAATTTCCCCACCCATATGAAAGTGGGTTAGTGCTCTGTGGGTTCGTCCACTATGGCTGGGTGTTAGCCCCGCCATATTGCTAGTTAAAAATATTACCCCCTACCCCTAAAAATAAGGAAAAAGGGACATTACCTGCAAGCATATTACATTGATTCATGTTGGGACCTGCAAAGGTATTGAAACCAGTGGTAGCTGACGTAGACAGTGCGGTCATGGTACTCATGATAGGCACAGTTGTAGAAGCACTTGGCCCTACAGTGGGTGTGGAAATCCAAGTACTGGGTATTTGATATAACAATTGAAATGCAGGAGGTGGCACTAAATTGGTTGTACTGCTAGGTCCAACAGTAGGTGTTGAGGTAGATGCCATAGTTGTTGAACTCGACATACCTAACATACCAGTATTAAAACTGAAAGACGGAGTGGACACAGAGGTTGTCTGTGCCGAACTCGGTGTAGCAGTAAAAGGAGGATTTACAGTGTTTGTGTTCATACCTATGGTGGGAGTTTGTGGAACTCCCTGTTCACCTCCTAGAGTAGACATCAAATTTCCAGGTAAGAAATTATATGCACTGTAATCGGGCTGCTGGAAACCAACGGGTAACAGAAGCAAATTTCTAGGATTGATCAGAGGAGGATTAAAGGGAGTGCTATACTCCGCAGAAGTAAGATCTTCAATCTCAACTGAACTAAAATGTCACTGATCTGGAGTACCCGGTTGTGGTTCCTTAGGAACCTCTATTTCAGGGTTTTCTATTGCTGTTTGTTGTTCTTCAGGAAACTCAACTTCAAGTGGTAGTTCTTCAGGAATTCCTATTTCAGGATTTTTCGTCGTAAAAATTTCCTTAGGAAGTTCTGTTTCAGGAATGGTTTCTGAAGAAACACTGGGGTTTACCCGCTGTTGTCTAGTTGGCGGTAAAGGTTCTATTCTAAGTGGCGGAAGGTTTTGAATCCTTCTCGATCTACGAAGTTCTTGGTTCTCCATGATTATATATATAAATAAAAAATAGAAAACCTAGTGGCCACTACGACTAGGGGGCAAATAGCACACCAACTAAAAAGTCCTAAGTATGCAAACCAAGCAAACGAGATGCCTTCTAGAGAAGAGTCTGGGATGATGAGGGCCCAGAACAGATCAACAAAGGATGAAGAACAATTACTTGGGTTCCACAATACAATGACTAAGGGTGCAAGCGCTCACCCAACTTCCCTCCCAAAGACCTGCAAGGGATTTCCTCTCACGTCTATCCTAGGTACAGTAGATATACCCTCTGCTGTCACTTGTGTATGAACCTATGGTTAGATACTAAGGATACCACAGCACCGAAAACTCTTGGGGGAACAGTCTCTGGTCGAATCATAAGGCGTGGGCAGGGTAACTGAGCCCGAAACTCAAAAGAGTCCCCAAACGTGATCCAATCCTGGTATATGCTCGAAACAGAAAGTAAGAGGAGTATTCCCAACAATATGATCTCACAAGACCTACTACATAGATCCCAGGCAAGCTTTGAGTGAAATGGATTTACATGTGATAGTCGAACTATGATTTTTGCGTAATGTGGAATCTTGAGTGGTTTAAGGTGATTTAAACTCAAGATCCTAAGAAAGACTAGTTGGTGTAGTGTATCCCTAAAAAAGAAAAATTGTTTCTATTTGATTTTATTAAATATTTTTAGGGTTGTTATTACTCAAAAGGTAGTGTGTTTGTGTGGCGTGGTTGCAACAGAAAAGAAAAAGTGCATAAATTTTAACTTTTGACAACAAAACTCTTTTTTTTTTCATTTAAAATTCTTTTCCAAACTGAAAAAACTGAGCAAATCTACTTAAATTTCTTTTTTGTTTTCTTTTGAAATTGTACACAAAATAATCTATGCTATCTTGTAACAAATATAAGCCTTATTAATCTTAAGCTACCAACTTTTTGCTTTTTTCTGTTATTATAAACGAAAAAGAACTATAAACATGGAAAGCAAATAAGACTTGTGTGCAATGTGTAAGTATGGCTAAAAATGTTTCTTAAGCTTAAAGTTGTCAAGGCACTAGCTCAACAAAGACTTGTCCTACAGGTTTTTTGCAAAAGAAAAAGCCTCTATACTCAGAAACAAAGTGGGGAGAAAACAATAGGAGAAAGATACTTAAAACCAGGAATCCAACACAAGAGAACTGACCCAAAGCATCAAACCCTAACAAGACCACTACGCCAAGCAAAAAGTAGGCAAGCAAGCTACCAACCACCCTACTAATACAAGGATTGAGAAATGAATCAGCCTAAAACACTTTAAACACACTTGAAACCAGAAAAGACAACAAGTCCCAGAAGGTTGGAAATCAACAAGTTCGGAAGACACTCTAAAGGCTCTAAAATAGACCAAACCCTAAAACAAAGGATAAGATAGGTAAAGAGCAAACAAATGTTGCTACAAACAGCGAATGCAAAAGTATGCAGGTTTGTAAATCAGCAACATACAGTTAGGGAAAGAATAAATGGAAGTGTTTACCAAAGAACAAAACCTAGTCTTCCAAAAGAGTTATAAATAGTCCAAACATTCCATAGGTAAGAAAGCGATCTAAAGATGATAAAAAGACTCAAATAAAGGTTCTACGACTTAAAGAAAAGTTTAAAACCTCAAATACCAGTCAAGGAGATCTAAAAACAAAGTTAGAAGACCACCAAAAAAGCTAAAAACTCAAACAGACCACTAACAGAAGGCTACAGGAAATATACCCTACTGTGCAGTAGGGAAACTAGCGCTCCTGAAGAGATGGGCGATACTGTATGTATAGCACAATAGCAGATGGGAACTACTGTATGTATAACAAAGTAGCGCTCAGGTCTTAAAAGCTTAAAAAATGACTTTGAAAAGATGCAAAAAGACTGACTGAAGCAGAGAAAAACAAGCAGGGGGGTACCTACAGGTTTTTCAGCACATAAAAGGAGTTGAAATAATTATGGGAAGACAAACAAGAAAAGGTTTCGTAGAGCAAAAACACAGCTATCCCCAGCAGAGTCGCCAGTCTGTTGACGGGAAAAACTACCCTATAGTAAGGAAACTGATACTATCAACTGAAAGGGGAGACAGGTAAGCGTATTCACTACATTACAGAAATGTTCGTGAAAGGAAATAGGTTGTAGGCCTTGAGAACATACCTTTCGAATGACGTTCGATCCTAGCTCTTATTTGATCTTGTGCTCAATCCTCAAGTCCACTTCCCGTTCATCAAACCTGCAATACAAGTACCTTTCTCAGCGTATCTTGGATAATATATAATGATGGAAAAAGACAAAGCAATGTAAACATCCAATATTAACCAAAACAGATCCAAACTAGTATATAACTTCAATGAACACTTAATTTGGGACAAGAAAGACGCTTCCACCTTTTATTTCCAAATGCAAATTGATGTTACAAAATATACCTGACTTTATGACATGCTCCTGCAACTTGATCCTGGGGTCTTGATCTTCTGTGGCTTGGATATCTTCCAACATAAACTCCTCCAATGCAAGCTTCTCTTAAAAAGTCTCTTACTAACATTCATCTCTCTAACCCCTCTCTTTATTCTTCCCTATATTTATAGGACAAGAGAAGCAGTTCAACTCGAGAGATGGTTATGGAGGAAGTTGGGGAAGTTGGGAAACCAACTGCAACTAATCCTCTTCATGAAATTAATTATTTTTTAATCATCTTTTGAGATGTACGCTACTATTGTTCAGTGAAGTAGCGTTCAGGGCGCTACTATAGTGCTTGTAAACTAGCGCTCATCACTTTTTGAATGTTGAGCGCTACTATGCTGAAGAGGAGTAGCGCTCATAAGGCTTGAGCACTACTATTACACACTGGAGTAGGGTACAGGCGCTAGTCTATTGAAGCAGAGTAGCACTCATATCTCAGAATGACATTTTTAGGGTTTTTCAGTCTTATCAGGAGGTGGAGTAAGTCAAAGTCTCATCTAGGGTCAACATGCTCCTCCATCCAAGTTGTCCTTTTGTGTGATCAACAGCTCAAGGTGATCACGGACTGAGAGGTGCAAGTTTGACCTATAACAGATATTTGAGGTTAATAGGGGTTTGGAAATAGAGAGAGATTAGAGGGAGAGTATGGATGGTGGGTGTTGGGGGCAGAGAGACATTGAGAGGTGGGGGGAGTACGTGGGTAGGGATTGGGGTTTTGAGAGAGAGAGAGAGAGAGAGAGAGAGATTAGGGTTCATGGGTTTGTAGAGAGAGGGATACTTAGAGATATATTTTGGGGATTAGGGGTTAGGGTTTTAGAGAGACAAATTTTGAGTTTTAGGGATTTAGAGAGAGAGAGAGACTGAGGTTAGGGGTTTAGAGAGAGAGGGGGGGGAGAGAGATATTGAGTGTTAGAGAGAGAGAGAGAGAGAGATTGTTGATTACAAGTGTAGAGAGAGAGTAAAAGATAGATAGGTGTTAGGGTTTAGAGAGAGATATTGGGGATTAGGCATTTAGAGAGAGAGAGAGAGACATACATATTAGGTGTTATGGGTTTATAGAGAGAGAGGGAGAAAGGGAGATTGGGCATTAGGGTTTTAAAGAGAGAGATATATTGGGGGTTAGTGGTTTAGAGAGAGAGAGAGAGAAAGGGAGATATTTTTTGTTATGGGTTTGAAGAGAGAGAGAGAGAGAGAGAGAGAGATTAGGGGTTAGGTGTTTAGAGAAAGAGAGATATTGGGGGTTAAGGGTTTAGAGAGAGAGAGAGAGAGAGAGAGATTGGGGGTTAGGGGTTTAGATAGAGAGAGAAATATATTGGTAGTTAGGGGATTAGAGAGAGAGTGAATGGGGGTTAGGCGTTGAGAGCCAAGAGAGAGACAGATTGGGGGTTAGGTGTTTAGACACAGGGATAGAGATATTTGGTGTTAGGGGTTTAGAGACAGATGGAAAGAGAGGGAGAGAGAGATAGGGGGTTATGGGTTTAGAGAGAGATAAAGAGGTAAAGAGAGAGAGATAGATAAGAATAGAGAGGCTCGGAACTAGTCATTTAGAGAGAGAGAGAGAGAGAGAGAGTAGAGTTAGTGGTTTAGACAGAGTGAGTGTGTGTTTAAGAAAGAGAGATAGGGGGTTAGGGATTTAGAGATATATATTAGGTTTTAGGGGTTTAGAGAGAGAGGGTGGGAGAGATTGGGGGTTAGGGTTTTAGAGAGAGATTTTAAAATATAGATATGGGGGTTTATGGGTTTAGAGGGAGAGAAGGAGATTGTGGTTAATGATTTAGAGAGAGAGAGAGAGATTGGTGGTTAGCGTTTTAGAAAGAGATATTATGGGTTTAAGGAGAGAGTGAGAGAGTTAATGGGGCTTAGGGGTTTAAAGAGAGAGAGAGAGAGAGAGAGAGAGAGATTGGGGTATATGGGTTTAGAGAGTTAAAGAGAGATTGGGGATTAGTGGTTTAGAGAGAAAGAGAGAGGGGTAGAGAGAAAGAGCTTTTGGGTTATTGGTAGAGAGAGAGATATCGAGGGTTAGGCGTTCAAAGAGAGATAGAGAATGTTCGATAGTGGTTTAGAGAGAGAGGGAATGGGCGATAGGGGCTTAAAGAGAGAGAGAGATATTGGGGGTTAGTGTTTTAGATATATATATATATATATATATATATATATATATATTGGGGGTTAGGAATTTAGAGAGATAGATTGGGGGTTATGGGTTTAGAAAGAGAGAGAGAGATAGAGAGAGAATGGAAGTTATGGGTTTAGAGAGAGAGAGAGAAAGAAAAGAGATTGGGGTTGAGAAAGAGAGAGATTGGTGGTTATGGGTGTAGAGATAAAGAGAGTGGGGATGGGAGGTTAGGAGTTTAGAGAGAGAGGGAGAGAGAGAGATATTTGAGGTTAATAGGGGTTTGGAAATAGAGAGAGAGATTATGGGGAGATTATGGATGGTGAGTGTTAGGGGAGAGAGACGTTGAGAGGTGGGGAGGGGTAGGTGGGTAAGGATTGCGGTTTTGAGAGAGAGAGAGAGAGAGAGAGAGAGAGAGAGAGACATTGGGGTTCAGGGGTTTGTAGTGAGACAGAGACTTAGAGAGATAGAGTTTTAGTTTTAGGGGTTTAAAGAGAGAGAGAAATTAGGGTTAGGGGTTTAGAGAGAGAGAGAGAGAGATTAGGGGTTACTGGTGTAGAAAGAGAGTAAAAGAGAGATAGGTGTTAGGGTTTAGAGAGAGATATTGGGGTTTAGGGAGAGAGCGAGAGTGAAATGTGGTTAGGGGTTTGGAGAGAGAGAGAAATATTGGGGGTTATGGGTTTAGAGAGAGAGGGGTGATGGGAGGTTAAGGGTTTAGAGAGAGAGGGAGAGAGAGATATATTTGAGGTTAATAGGGGTTTGGAAATAGAGAGAGATTATGGGGAGATTATGGACGGTGAGTGTCAGGGGGAGAGGAGACTTTGAGTGGTCGGGAGGGGTAGGTGGGTAAGGATTGGGGTTTTTAGAGAGAGAGAGAGAAATATTGGGCTTCAGTGGTTTGTGGAGAGATAGAGACTTAGAGAGACAAAGACTTAGAGAGATATTTTGGGGATTAGGTGTTAGGGTTTTAGAAAGAGTGAGAGAGTTAGGGGTTTAGAGTGATAGAGTTTTGAGTTTTAGGGGTTTAAAGAGAGAGATAGATTAGGGTTAGGGGTTTAGAGAGAGAGAGGGGGGAGAGAGAGATATTGGGTGTTAGAGAGAGAAAGACGAAGAGAGAGAGAAAGATTGGGGATTAGGTATTTAGAGAGAGAGAGAGAGATTAGGTGTTATGGGTTTAGAGAGAGAGGGGGATATTGGGAGTTATTGGTGTTAAGGGTTAAGATAGAGAGAGATATTGGGGGTTATTGGTTTAGAGAGAGAGAGAGATAGAGAGAGATATTTTAGGTTACGAGTTTGGAGAGAGAGAGAGAGAGAGATTACGGGTTAGGTGTTTTGAGAGAGGGAGAGATTGGTGGTTAGGGATTTCAAGAGACAGAGAGAGATTGCGAGTTAGGGGTTATAGAGAGAGAGAGATTGGGGGTTAGGGATTAGAGAGAGATAGGTTGGGAGTTAGGGGTTAGAGAGAGAAGATATTGGGATTTAGGGGTTAGATAGAGAGACATATATTGGCAGTTAGGGGATTAGAGAGGGAAATACATTAGGAGTTAGTATTTTAGAGAGAGAGAGAGTGAATGGGGGTTAACGGTTTAGAGAGAGAAAGAAAGAGAGGGAGAGATCGAAGGTTATGGATTTAGAGAGAGAGGGGGGATCGAAGGTTACGGGTTTAGAGAGAAAGAGAGAGATATTTGAGGTTAATAGGGGTTTGGAAATAGAGAGAGATTATAGGGAAAGTATGGATGGTGTGTGTTAGGGGGAGAGAGATGTTGAGAGGTTGGGAGAGTAGCTGTGTAGGGATTGGGGTTTTGAGAGAGAGAGAGAGTGTGTGTGAGAGATTGGGGTTCATGGATTTGTAGAGAGAGGGATACTTAGAGATATATTTTGGGGATTAGGGGTTAGGGTTTTAGAGAGATAGATTTTGAGATTTAGGTTTTTAGAGAGAGAGAGAGAGACTGAGGTTAGGGGTTTAGAGAGATATAGGGGAGGGAGAGAGAGATATTGGGGGTTATGGGTGAAGAGAGAGAGTAAAATATAGATAGGTGTTAAGGTTTAGAGAGAGATATTGGGGATTAGGGGTTTAGAGAGAGAGAGAGAGAGAAACATATTAGGTCTTATGGGTTTATAGAGAGAGAGGGAGAGAGGGAGATTAGGCGTTAGGGTTTTAAAGAGAGAGATATATTGGGGGTTAGTAGTTTACAGAGAGAGAAAGAAAGAGAGGGAGAGAGAGAGATTAAGGGTTAGTTGTTTAGAGAGAGAGAGATATTGGGGGTTAAGGGTTTAGAGAGAGAGAGAGAGATTGGGGGTTAGGGGTTTAGATAGAGAGAGAGATATATTGGTAGTTAGGGGATTAGAGAGAGAAATACATTAGGGGTTAGGAGTTAAGAGAGAGAGAGAGAGAGTGAATGGGGTTTAGGCATTGAGAGCCGAGAGAGAGACAGATTAGGGGTTAGGTGTTTAAACAGAGGGATAGAGATATTTGGTGTTAGGGGTTTAGAGAGAGATGGAAAGAGAGGGAGAGAGAGATAGGGGGTTATGGGTTTAGAGAGAGATAAAGAGGTAAAGAGAGAGAGATAGGTAGTAATAGAGAGACTCAGGACTAGTCGTTTATAGAGAGAGAGAGAGAGAGAGAGATTGGAGTTAGTGGTTTAGACAAAGAGAGTGTGTGTTAGCTCTCCAAGAAACTACTTAGTGGTTATGGCTAAGTATGCTTGGTAACTTAAGAATTCAATACCCTTTTCAGTAAATGGATCGATGGGATACCACAATAGCTTAATGGAAAAGTTGCTTATCAAATAGTTAAATGAACCAGTGCTCTTAGAAACTGTAAATCAGATGATAAAATATAGAGATGAAATGTAGAATATTGCTAAGACAACCAAGTATATTAATCATGCAGGGTTTATGCAACCAAATACATGCATAACATCGGGTCACACACAGCAGTAGGAAGTTCCTCAATTCAAATCATGAGCACAGGCTAAGCTAATTTGAATAGAGTGCAGAATAATGATGGATGAAAATATCTGATAACAACAACAAGAGAAAACTGTGATTTTTTATTATAATAAGCGACCAAAACATATGGCAAAGTCTCTCCAAGCTCGAACCTCCTCCTAATAGTCTTGGTTCTGTGGCTTTATAGCCTTTACTCTGCTAGTTCAGCGAACAAAACTGAGATCTGGGCGAAATTAGAGAAAATTGGCAAAAACAGGCTTTCGGCAGTTAACTCTTCTGCTGATTTCGTGCCTTAGCCGCCGGAAGTCAGACCTTTCGGCAGCTAATGAGCTCTGTGGGGCTCGCCTAAGCTGCCGAAAGCTGTAACCGTTTCAAAAATTTAAACCCAAAACGTTGCTTTCTGCTGATTTCGTGACTTAGCCTCCGGAAGTCAGACCTTTCGGTAGCTAATGAGCTCTGTGGGGCTCGCCTAAGCTGCCGAAACCTGTAGGATTCCTGAAAAAACTGCCTTTGGAAAAAATCGATTTTCTCAACCGTCCGATGTCCGTTTTGCGCGTTCGAATAGTCGATTTTGATCTACAGATCATAAGCTATCCATTGGTGCTTCCAGATCTGAATTTGGAGTTCGGGAAGGCCGTCAAAATCGCCCCGCAAGATCACGCGATTTCAGCAGAAAATTCCTCTTGAGTTATGGTTCAACAATGAAAATACCTCACAGGGCAGCCAAGTGACAAATCATAGCTGAGCATTCAGGATTTATTTAATAACAGAGCATGTTGCAATAGACAGATGACATAATGACTGGAGATTTAGCCTGAGATTGTAGGGATGAAGCGTTCTAGTTCAAACTGACTTTGTGGCTAAAATTTAGGAATGGAATCGAAACCACTTTCACAGACTCAGTTAACTGCCGAAAAGCTGGGATTTTTTGATATTGAAGGCCAAGACTCACAAAAATAAAAAAATTTACCCATTCTATCAACCAAAATGACGGTGGTCAATTTGGGAGATAACATTTGGCTCCTACTCGGGGATGGAATCCTCCCAGTGAGGTTCCGAAGAATCCCAGAACCAAGTAGTTCCAGTAGCCTTTAGCATTGGGCATGGAGTCATCAAGTCTTTAACACTGATCCCTCTGCAAACCTATAGCTTTCTTGCCCTTCATTGAAAAATGACTTCCCAAAAAGAAAACTGTTGTAACTACTAGCATCCTGTGTCCCAATATATCTCCAATCTGGCTTCCCTGTCTGAAATGCAGCTTGCTTCAAGTCCAAGATCATGTATCTATCATAGCAGTGGGATTCTTCAATACCCAGGAACTTCCATCTTTCATCAGAAAAAGGATAGGCAGAGCTGTTGCAAACTTCATTGCTATGACCAGCTTCGTTTCATTTTTTGGTTCATCCATTACTACAGGCTTTGCTCCATTTGAAAGAGCTGATGGCTGGTCCTCTATAAAGCCTCCAGATCATTAGATGCCTCGGTGTCATCCACCCTAGGAGTAAAAGTGGGCATTTCAGGTGTATAACTGTCACTGGCTGGAAATTCTTCCTCCTCAACATCTTTCTCAGGTGGTGGCAAGTTAACATTTCCCTTGCTCAAATTGCATCTCTGAATGGACTAACTCTACCCTTCTTTGTGATGTCAGAAATATTATCTTCATTATCTGCTGAGAAGAGCATTGCATTCCACAATCTGATTTTTGTTTGCTTCATTCTTGAAAGCTAAGGTATGCAAAGCTTCTGCTGCCAATTTCTACAAGAGCAAAAACCAGTTCATATACATAGAGCAAATAATTCCAAATGCTGGACATATGCCACAACTTGACTTTAAAGTCAATCTGTAAGATCCAACAGAGGAAGTATCCCAGTCCTTTAAATTTTGCTGAGCCACATACTGAACACTATTAGCATAATTTTGAATATACAAACCAAAGAAGCGAGAAGTGAAACTTCGCCTGCACCCCAATGTCTTTCAACTTCCAAGCTTAGCATAGAAAATTATAAATTTTCAATTTTTCCAATTGCCTATTTCCAGACTTGAAGTTAGATGTCAAACACAAGAAATGAGACAGAGCCAATTCTTAATGATTATTGAAGCAATATCAAATCTGTTCATATGACCCCTGAAGCCTGCAAGTATAATCTTTATTGACCTTCATCAAAAGGTGAGGGATATGACAGTTTGCAGAAGAGTGCCGAATATATATTGTACTTGAACCTCAGCCCATCCCATAACAATGTCAATTTTAATGTTTCCTGTAAAACATCTTTTGCCAAGTTGAAATTGCATTTTCTGTTCAAAACAGAATGCATGAGTGGATGTAAAAATATCTAATTTATATTGAGATTTCATGAAACTTGTGCTTCCAACCTTTTAGCTCTAGAGCGCATTTGTATGTTTGCTAATACATTACCCAAGGAACTTCTGTGTTAAGCACAACAGCCATAGATGCTGCTCATTTTATGTATGACTTCCCTGCTGCTCCATAAGGTCCATCAATGTTTCCATACTCATCATCAGAATAATTGTTACGGGTTTGAGCGATTCCTCTATTTCCAGATTCAGCCTATCTGGGGTTTTCATCTAATGCTGTATATGGACGTTTTATCCCATGACTGACACATCATATGCATAAGAATCATATCTCATATGGCCATGCTGCAAATCTCTGTCAAAACGCCCACTATATATATCTTCAGCAGGTGGAAACGAGTATCTTAGAGACTGTATAGATCTTTCCTCCACGGCCTGCAAATCTTTGACCATGCCATCTGGATATGAAACCCTTCCCTAGTAGCAGCCCTATTTTATTCGTAGGATACCTTCCAGCTGTAGTTTATATGCAGCTTATTCTGCTTATTCAATAATAACTGAAAATAATCTATGTGCTCAATAAAAGAGCTTATTTTCCTATCTACTCCTACACTAACTAATAGGAGCAGCATGATCAAGTAACACTGGATTTCCAATGCAGCCATGTCAGATTGTGATTTACAGGCATCTTTAATCTTGACTCAAACAACAAATGAAGCCATATCATGTAGAAATAAGGTTCGAACAGATGATCAGACCAGCTTTGCTCTATAAAGAATATTTTAACATTCACATTGTTCGTGGATTCCAGAAAATCAGCAATAGGATCAATTAAATAGTAATGGAATACCTCTTTAAGCTTCGGTTCTGACTGTAAATGAAAATGATGTGGCTGGCTATCCTCCTTGGCCTCAATGATGTGTATAAACTGCTCAAGATCTACTGGAGAAGGCTGCTCAAAATCTGCTGGAGAAAAATATCCAATAAACTGCTGATCTGGACTGCTTAGTTCCTCGCCACCATCATTCTCTTCATAAATGCTGAAATCTGCCTTTGTCTGCAAGTCTGGAAGATGTGGGCTGTCTTCAACATATGCTGCAAATTCAACCCCAAGATTCGGATCTTCTCTGTTATTAGGATCAAGAGACTCATGACTAGTATCAACTACAGCATCAACCCATTCTTGATCATGATTCTCATGTTCTAGCTGAAGATTGGACAGTCCTTGCAAATCTGGGCTTTGTAAGCTGCCCTCATCAACCTCATGATGAGAAATATCTTCTGCTTCAACATGTTCTTCATGATTGTCTAAATCTTTATATAATAAACTAAACTCATGACAACATCCTGGATAAAGAAGATCAGTTGAAAACTTTGTTTTGCAAAACAAATTGAAGGCAGTATGAAAATCAGCCAAAGAGCTGATGCTAGCAATAGGCAAAGCTCGGTACCAATCACGAGCAATTCCTTCTAATGAAAAACAAAAGAGCCGGATCTGAACATCTTCATGCACTACCTGCAACCGATGCACGTAGTCATGAAAGTCCAGCAAACGCTCAGCTGGCACTTCCCCCTCTTCTCCTCGAAATCTAGGAAGACTGTTCTCCCATTCATCTCTAGCAGGCACTTGATTAGGAAAACCAACAATGCTTGAAAAATCACAGAACGCATACCTCTTGGCTAAGATTCTGTTCATGTCATACCAGTGGAATCACCAACAGAATTCTGAACAATGGAGTCGCCACTGAGTTCATCCTTCATGGAGTCGCCAGATAGAAGATTTATAACCAGTGAAGTGTCTGATCCTTGTCTATCATCAAGGACCAGATCTGTGTCGTTCTCCCAGGAAGATCAGCTTCTCACCTCGCTCCCCGGAAACGGCGCCAATTTGTTAGCTCTCCAAGAAACTACTTAGTGGTTATGGCTAAGTATGCTTGGTAACTTAAGAATTCAATACCCTTTTCAGTAAATGGATCGATGGGATACCATAATAGCTCAATGGAAAAGTTGCTTATCAAATAGTTAAATGAACCAGTGCTCTTAGAAACTGTAAATCAGATGATAAAATATAGAGATGAAATGTAGAATATTGCTAAGACAACCAAGTATATTAATCATGCACGGTTTATGCAACCAAATACATGCATAACATCGGGTCACACACAGCAGTAGGAAGTTCCTCAATTCAAATCATGAGCACAGGCTAAGCTAATTTGAATAGAGTGCAGAATAATGATGGATGAAAATATCTGATAACAACAACAAGATAAAACTGTGATTTTTTATTATAATAAGCGACCAAAACATATGGCAAAGTCTCTCCAAGCTCGAACCTCCTCCTAATAGTCTTGGTTCTGTGGCTTTATAGCCTTTACTCTGCTAGTTCAGCGAACAAAACTGAGATCTGGGCGAAATTAGAGAAAATTGGCAAAAACAGGCTTTCGGCAGTTAACTCTTCTGCTGATTTCGTGCCTTAGCCGCCGGAAGTCAGACCTTTCGGCAGCTAATGAGCTCTGTGGGGCTCGCCTAAGCTGCCGAAAGCTGTAACCGTTTCAAAAATTTAAACCCAAAACGTTGCTTTCTGCTGATTTCGTGCCTTAGCCGCCGGAAGTCAGACCTTTCGGTAGCTAATGAGCTCTGTGGGGCTCGCCTAAGCTGCCGAAACCTGTAGGATTCCTGAAAAAACTGCCTTTGGAAAAAATCGATTTTCTCAACCTTCCGATGTCCGTTTTGCGCGTTCGAATAGTCGATTTTGATCTACAGATCATAAGCTATCCATTGGTGCTTCCAGATCTGAATTTGGAGTTCGGGAAGGCCGTCAAAATCGCCCCGCAAGATCACGCGATTTCAGCAGAAAATTCCTCTTGAGTTATGGTTCAACAATGAAAATACCTCACAGGGCAGCCAAGTGACAAATCATAGCTGAGCATTCGGGATTTATTTAATAACAGAGCATGTTGCAATAGACAGATGACATAATGACTGGAGATTTAGCCTGAGATTGTAGGGATGAAGCGTTCTAGTTCAAACTGACTTTGTGGCTAAAATTTAGGAATGGAATCGAAACCACTTTCACAGACTCAGTTAACTGCCGAAAAGCTGGGATTTTTTGATATTGAAGGCCAAGACTCACAAAAATAAAAAAATTTACCCATTCTATCAACCAAAATGACGGTGGTCAATTTGGGAGATAACAGTGTGTGTTTAAGAAAGAGAGATAGGGCTTAGGGATTTAGAGAGATATATTGGGTTTTAGGGGTTTAGAGAGAGAGGGTGAGAGAGAGATACTGTGGGTTAGGGGTTGAGAGAGATATATAGATATTAGAGGTTAGGGATTTAGAGAGAGAGAGAGAGATTGGGGTATATGGGTTTAGAGAGTTAAAGAGAGATTGGGGATTAGTGGTTTAGAGAGAGAGAGAGAGAGAGGTAGAGAGAGAGATATTGAGGGTTAGGGGTTCAAAGAGAGATAGAGAATGTTGGATAGGGGTTTAGAGAGAGAGAGAATGGGGGATAGGGGCTTAGAGAGAGAGAGAGAGATTGGGGGTTAGTGTTTTAGATATATATATATTGGGGGTTAGGAATTTAGAGAGATAGATTGGCGGTTATGGGTTTAGAAAGAGAGAGAGATAGAGAGAGAATGGAAGTTATGGGTTTAGAGAGAGATGGAGAGAAAAATAGAGATTGGGGTTTAGAGAGAGAGAGATTGGTGGTTATGGGTGTAGAGAGAAAGAGAGTGGGAGAGATAGATAGATAGAGAGAGAGAGAGAGAGAGAGAGAGAGCGAGAGGGGACAGAGAGAGATTGGGGGTTAGAGCTTTACAAAGAGATTAGGGGTTAGGGGTTTGGGGAGAGAGTGAGAGTGAAATGTGGTTAGGGGTTTGGAGAGAGACGAATTTGGGGCTATGGGTTTAGAGAGAGAGGGAGAGATAGAGATATTTGAGGTTAATAGGGGTTTGGAAATAGAGAGAGAGATTATGGATGGTGAGTGTTAGGGGGAGAGAGACGTTGAGAGGTGGGGAGGGGTAGGTGGGTAAGCATTGGGGTTTTGAGAGAGAGAGAGAGAGAGAGAGAGAGAGAAAAAGAGAGACATTGGGGTTCAGTGGTTTGTAGAGAGACAAAGACTTAGCGAATGTTTTGGGGATTAGGGGTTAGGGTTTTGGAAAGAGTGAGAGAGTTAGGGGTTTAGGGAGATAGAGTTTGAGTTTTTAGGGGTTTAAAGAGAGAGATAGATTAGGGTTAGGGGTTTAGAGAGAGAGAGGGGGGGGGAGAGAGAGAGAGAGAGATAGAGATTGGGGGTTAGAGGTGTAGAGAGAGAGTAAAAGAGAGATAGGTGTTAGGGTTTAGAGAGAGAGATTGGGGATTAGGGATTTAGCGAGAGAGAGAGAGAGAGAAAGAGAGATTAGGTGTTATGGGTTTAGAGAGAGAGAGGGATATTGGGCATTAGGGTTTTAAAGAGAGAGAGATAGTGAATGGGGGTTAGGTGTTGAGAGAGAGAGAGAGAGAGATTAGGTGTTATGGGTTTATAGAGAAAGAGGGAGAGGGAGATTGGGTGTTAGGGTTTTAGAGACAGAGAGAGATATTGGGGATTAGTGGTTTAGAGGGAGAGAAAGAAAGAGAGAGATATTTTTGGTTACGGGTTTGGAGAGAGAAAGAGAGAGACAGACAGACAGACAGAGAGAGATATTGGGGGTTAGGGGTTTAGAGAGAGAGAGAGATTGGGGGTTAGGAGTTTAGAGAGAGAGAGATTGGGGGTTAGGGGTTTAGATGGAGAAAGAGAGATATTTGTAGTTAGGCGATTAGAGAGATAAATACATTAGGGGTTAGGAGTTTAGATAGAGAGAGAGAGTGAATGGGGCTTAGGCATTGAGAGCCAAGAGGGGTTTAGAGAGAGATAGATAGTAATAAAGAGACTAGGGACTAGTCATTTAGAGAGAGAGAGAGAGATATATTGGAGTTAGTGGTTTAGACAGAGAGAGTGTGTGTTTAAGAAAGTGAGATAGGGGGTTAGGGATTTAAAGAGAGATATTAGGTTTTAGGGGTTTAGAAAGAGAGGGTGAGAGAGATTGGGGGTTAGGGTTTTAGAGAGAGAGAGATAAATATAGAGATTGGGGTTTATGGGTTTAGAGGGAGAGAAGGAGATTGTGGTTAATGATTTAGAGAGAGAGAGAGAGATTCAGTTTTAGCAGTTTAGACAGAGAGAGATTGGGGGTGAATGGTTTAGAGAGAGGGGGGATTAGAGGTTAGAGGGAGAGAGAGGTAGAGAGAGAGATATTGTGGGTTAGGGGTTTAGAGATATATATAGATATTAGAGGTTAGGGGTTTAGAGAGAGAGAGAGATAGAGAGAGAGAGATTGGTGGTTAGGGTTTTAGAGAGAGAGATTATGGTTTAAGGAGAGAGTGAGAGAGGTAATGGGGGTTAGGGGTTTAAGGAGAGAGAGAGAGATAGAGAGATTGGGGTATATGGGTTTAGAGAGTTAAAGAGACATTGGGGATTAGTGGTTTAGAGAGAGAGAGAGAGAGAGAGAGAGAGAGAGAAAGAACGTGCGGGTTATTGGTAGAGAGAGATATTGAGGGTTAGGGGTTCAAAGAGAGAGAGAGAGAATTATGGATAGGGGTTTAGAGAAACGGAGAATGGGGGATAGGGGCTTCGAGAGAGAGAGATATTGGGGGTTATATATATAGATTGGGGGATAGGAATTTAGAGAGATAGATTGGGGGTTATGGGTTTAGAAAGAGAGAGAGATAGAGAGAGAATGGAAGTTATGGGTTTAGAGAGAGAGAGAGAGAGAGAAATAGAGATCGAGGTTTAGGGGTTTAGAGGGAGAGAGTTTGGTGGTTATGGGTTTAGAGCGAGAAAGAGTCAGAGTGAGAGAGAGAGAGAGAGAGAGAGAGAGAGAGAGAGAGAGATTGGGGTTTAGGGATTTAGAGAGAGAGAGAGATATGTATTGGATGTTAGTGTTCAAGAGAGAGAGATATTCGGGGTTAGGGGTTTAGAGAGAGAGAGGGAGAGATATTGGGGGTTAGGGGTATAGAGACAGAGAGAGAGAGAGAGAGAGAGAGAGAAAGAGAGAGAGACTGGGGGTTAGAGGTTTACGAAGAGATTAGGGGTAGGGGTTTAGGGAGAGAGCGAGAGTGAAATGTGGTTAGGGGTTTGGAGAGAGAGAGAAATATTGGGGGTTATGGGTTTAGAGAGAGAGGGGGGGGTGGGAGGTTAGGGGTTTAGAGATATAGGGAGAGAGAGAGATATTTGAGGTTAATAGGGGTTTGGAAATAGAGAGAGAGATTATGGGGATATTATGGATGCATATTGTTAGGGGGAGAGAGACGTTGAGAGGTGGGGAGGGGTAAGTGGGAAAGGATTGGGGTTTTGAGAGAGAGAGAGAGAGAGAGATTCAGTTTTAGCGGTTTAGAGAGAGACAGATTGGGGGTGAGTGGTTTAGAGAGAGGGCGGAGTGGAGGTTAGAGAGAGAGAGAGAGAGAGAGATATTGTGGGTTAGGGGTCTATAGAGATATATAAATATTAGAGGTTAGGGATTTAGAGAGAGAGAGATTGGGGTGTATGGGTTTAGAGAGTTAAAGAGATATTCGGGATTAGTGGTTTAGAGAGAGGTAGAGAGAAAGAGCGTGCAGGTTATTGGTAGAGAGAGAGATATTGAGGGTTAGGGGTTCAAAGAGAGAGAGAGAATGTTGGATAAGGGTTTAGAGAGAGAGAGAATGGGGGAGAGGGGCTTAGAGAGAGAGAGAGATATTGGGGGTTAGTGTTTTAGATATATATATATATATATATATATATATATATATATTGGAGGTTAGGAATTTATAGAGATATATTGGGGTTTATGGGTTTAGAAAGAGAGAGAGATAGAGAGAGAATGGAAGTTGTGGGTTTAGAGAGAGAGATAAAAATAAAGATTGGGGTTTAGGGGTTTAGAGAGAGAGAGAGATTGGTGGTTATGGGTGTAGAGAGAAAGAGAGTGGGAGAGAGAGATAGATAGAGAGAGAGAGAGATTTGTGGTTAGAGGTTTACAAAGAGATTAGGGGTTAAGGTTCTAGGGAGAGAGAGAGAGAGTGAAATCTAGTTAGGGGTGTGGAGAGAGATAGAAATATTGGGGGTTATGGGTTTAGAGAGAGAGTGGGGATGGGAGGTTAGGGGTTTGGAGAGAGAGGGAGAGAGATATATATTTGAGGTTAATAGGGGTTTGGAAATAGAGAGAGAGATTATGGGGATATTATGGATGGTGAGTGTTAGGGGGAGAGAGACGTTGAGTGGTGGAGAGGGGTAGGTGGGTAAAGATTGGGGTTTTCAGAGACAGAGAGAGAGAGAGAGAGAGAGAGAGAGAGAGAGAGAGACATTGGGGTTTAGGGGTTTGTAGAGAGACAAAGGCTTAGAGAGACAAGGACTTAGAGAGATATTTTGGGGATTAGGGGTTAAGGTTTTAGAAAGAGTGAGAGAGTTAGGGGTTTAGAGAGATAGAGTTTGAGTTTTAGGGGTTTAAAGAGAGAGAGAGAGATTAGGGTTAGGGGTTTAGAGAGAGAGGGGGGAGAGAGAGATATTGGATGTTAGAGAGAGGGACAGAGAGAGAGAGATTGGGGGTTACAGGTGTAGAAAGAGAGTAAAAGAGAGATAGGTGTTAGGGTTTAGAGAGAGAGATTGGGGATTATGGATTTAGAGAGAGAGAGAGAGATTAGGTGTTATGGGTTTAGAGAGAGAGAGGTATATTGGGCGTTAGGGTTTTAAAGAGAGGGAGAGAGAGCAATTGGGATTAAGGGTTAAGATAGAGAGAGATATTGGGGGTTATTGGTTTAGAGAGTGAGAGATAGAGAGAGATATTTTAGGTTACGGTTTTGAAGAGAGAGAGAGAGAGAGAGAGAGAAAGAGAGAGAGAGAGATTAGGGGTTTGGTGTTTTGAGAGAGGGAGAGATTCGTGGTTAGGGGTTTAGAGAGAGAGAGACAGATTGCGAGTTAGGGGTTAGAGAGAGAGAGAGAGAGAGAGAGAGAGAGAGAGAGAAAGAGAGATTGGGAGTTAGGGGTTAGAGAGAGAGATTGGGATTTAGGGGTTAGAGAGAGAGATATCTATTGGTAGTTAGGGGATTAGAGAGAGAGATACATTAGGGGTTAGTATTTTAGAGATAGAGAGAGAGAATGGGGGTTAGGCATTGAGAGAGAGAGAGAGACTGATTGGAGGTTAAGGGTTTAGAGAGAGGGATGGAGAGATTGTGTGTTCGGCGTTTAGAGAGAGAAAGAAAGAGAGGGAGAGATTGAAAGTTATGGATTTAGAGAGAGAGGGGGGATCGAATGTTAGGGGTTTAGAGAGAGAGAGAGAGAGAGAGATTTTGATGTTAATAGGGGTCTGGAAATAGAGAGACATTATATGGAGAGTATGGATGGTGAGTGTTTGGGGGAGAGAGACGTTGAGAGGTGGGGGGACTAGGTGGGTAAGGATTGGGGTTTTGAGAGAGAGAGAGAGGGAGAGAGAGAGAGAGAGAGAGAGAGAGAGAGAGAGAGATTGGGGTTCATAGGTTTGTAGAGAGAGGGATACTTAGAGAGATATTTTGGGGATTAGGGGTTAGGGTCTTAGAGAGAGAGAGAGTTTGAGTTTTAGGGGTTTAGAGAGAGAGAGAGAGACTGAGGTTAGGGGTTTAGAGAGAGACAAAGAGGGGGGAGAGAGTGAGATTGGTTGTTAGAGAGAGAGAGAGAGAGATATTGGGGGTTACGGGTGTAGAGAGAAGGTAAAAGATAGATAGGTGTTAGGGTTTAGAGAGAGATATTGGGGATTAGGGGTTTAGAGAGAGAGAGAGAGAGACAAATTAGGTATTATGGGTTTATAGAGAAAGAGGGAGAGAGGGATATTGGGTGTAAGGGTTTTAGAGACAGAGATAGATATTGGGGGTTATTGGTTTAGTGAGAGAGAAAGAAAGAGAGAGATATTTTTGGTTATGGGTTTGAAGAGAGAGAGAAAGAGAGAGAGAGAGAGACGGATTAGGGGTTAGGTGTTTAGAGAGAGAGATATATTGGGGGTTAGGGGTTTAGAGAGAGAGAGAGAGAGATTGGGGGTTAGGATTTTAGAGAGAGAGAGATTTGGGGTTAGGGATTTAGACAGAGAGAGAGAGAGAGATATTTGTAGTTAGGGGATTAGAGAGATAAATACATTAGGGGTTAGGAGTTTAGAGAGAGAGAGAGTGAATGGGGGTTAGGCGTTGAGAGTCGAGAGAGAGACAGATTGGGGGTTAGGTGTTTAGAGAGAGAAATACATTAGGGGTTAGGAGTTTAGAGAGAGAGAGAGAGTGAATGGGGGTTAGGCGTTGAGAGCCGAGAGAGATAGATTATGGGTTAGGTGTTTAGAAATAGGGATAGAGATATTTGGTGTTAGGGGTTTAGAGAGAGAGGGAAAGAGAGGGAGAGAGAGACAGGGGGTTATGTGTTTAGAGAGACATAAATAGGTAAAGAGAGAGAGATAGATAGTAACAGAGAGACTAGGGACTAGTGTAATACCCCAATTTTGACCCTTAGGAAATATTGGCTCTAATGTAAATATTGTATACACACATTGTATGTTTTCCCTAGCGTGGAGCTCAAGGCCAAGGCCCCGCTAGTTTATGCTCGGATTTTATTTAAATTAGACACGCTTGATATTTTGTTACCCACGTGCTATTAAGCCATGGGATATTGTAAATTTGATGTAAATATTTAACATTGAAATAAAATACCAAAAACTGGCTATGGAGGCAACGAATGAGAAGGGGCCATGTGTATCCACTAGGGAGTGGTGAGGGGGCTATGGGATTAAACCCTAGGCTGCCATTTGTCATTATGAGAATCCATTGACTTCCCTAGGTGACATTAATGCCTGTTGTAAGAAGGTGGTTGAGATTTCAGCCCATGGCTTCAATGGAGCATGGGCAGCCCTGAAATTCGTATGGGTGGGCATGGGCTCTGATTGCTTGGGCAAGAAGTCACTCAACCTCATGGGAGGTTGCTTTATTCTCACCCCAGTCCATTGTGAAACTATCTAGCATCATTCCCATCCAAAAACGAGTGCCAGCAGTGAGGAAAAACCAGAAATCGCGACCTTGAGAGAACCCAGTTTTTGAAAGACCAAAAACGTCCAGATTTGGCATGGGACAGGGAAATCCAATGGGGAATCCAATAGCATGAACCTTGGGGCGAATTTGGGAGCATTAGCTACCCCGAAATCAATGGAAAAACCCCGTTTCTGCAGCTCAGAAAACGAGTGACGGATTTGAGTATTTGGTGAGCAGAATGGTGAGGAATCAAGTTGGGAATGACTATGCAGAGGTTGGGTGTGCTTGATAAACCCAGTGAAGGCTAGGATCTCAAGGATCAGCAGCTGGACCTTTCTATGCCCATCCTGAAGAGCACTGGAGGGAAGAGTTGCCTGAGGGACTATGTGACAGAGAAGGGGATCTTCCTTGTGTTGGATGTGGTAGGTAATGTGGGTGCCTGATTGTTGAGCTCACTTGAGATGCCTGTAGCTCTGTGGTTGAGCTCACTGGCTTAGTGTTACCCTCCTCTATCTTCTTGGATGCTTGACCAGAACCATGGCTGTGAGTGAACCCAGCTAGTCCTCCTTAGTGGATACACAGCCCAACTCGGGGGTGACCTCTCAGCTGAAAGAACACAAGCTGGACAGAGGTCTACGGTTGGGAGGAACGTTGCCCTTCCATAGCCAGTCGTTTGGACCGTTGCAATTCAAGATGAGTATCCTGTGATTAAATTTATATACAGTCTGTGTTTTGCAATGCATTCATGATTAACGAAATGAAATGTATCATGTTTTATGCATATGATACTTAATGACTGATTACATGTATGACTGTTATGGGTATGTTGAACACGTGAAGAAATTGTGCGCATATGTAATCTTTTAATTTTCGCTGTGTTTACATCGAGATCAATCTGCATATGGAAGATTTTAAATTATTGGGGCTAAGCCATTACGAAAGCCCTGTGTTGTTAACGTTTCCCTTCATGTACATTCGATGATGGAAGGGGGCGTTACAACTAGTCATTTAGAGAGAGAGAGAGAGAGATTGGAGTTAGTGGTTTAGACAGAAAGAGTGTGTGTTTAAGAAAGAGAGATAGGGGGTTAGGGATTTGGAGAGAGATATTGGGTTTTAGGGGTTTAGAAAGAGAGGGTGAGAGAGATTGGGGGTTAGGGTTTTAGAGAGAGAGATATAAATATAGAGATTGGGGGTTATGGGTTTAGAGGGAGAGAAGGAGATTGTGGTTAATGATTTAGAGAGAGAGAGAGAGATTCAATTTTAGCGGTTTAGAGAGAGAGAGATTGGGGGTGAGTGGTTTAGAGAGAGGGGGGAGTGGAGGTTAGAGGGAGAGAGAGCTAGAGAGAGAGACATTGTGGGTTAGGGATTTAGAGAGATATATAGATAATAGAGGTTAGGGGTTTAGAGAGAGAGAGAGAGAGAGAGAGATTGGGGTATATGAGTTTAGAGAGTTAAAGAGAGATTGGGTATTAGTGGTTTAGAGAGAGAGAGAGAGGTAGAGAGAAAGAGTGTGTGGGTTATTGGTAGAGAGAGAGATATTGAGGGTTATGGGTTCAAAGGGAGAGAGAGAATGGGGGATAGGGGTTTAGAGAGAGAGAGAGAGAGATATTGGGGGTTAGTGTTTTAGATATGTATATGTATATATATATATATATATACATATTGGGGGTTAGGAATTTAGAGAGATAGATTGGGGGTTATGGGTTTAGAAAGAGAGAGAGATAGAGAGAGAATGGAAGTTATGGGATTAGAGGGAGAGAGAGAGAGAAATAGAGATCGGAGTTTAGGGGTTTAGAGAGAGAGAGAGAGAGAGAAATATTGGGGGTTATGGGTTTAGAGAGAGAGGGGGGATGGGAGGTTAAGGGTTTAGAGAGAGAGGGAGAGAGAGAGAGAGATTTGAGGTTAATAGGGGTTTGGAAATAGAGAGAGAGATTATGGGGAGATTATGGATGGTGAGTGGTAGGGGGAGAGAGACTTTGAGAGGTGGGGAGGGGTAGGTGGGAAAGGATTGGGGTTTTGAGAGAGAGAGAGACAGAGAGAAAGAGATTCAGATTTAGCGGTTTAGAGAGAGAGAGTTTGGGGGTGAGTGGTTTAGAGATAGGGGAGAGTGTAGGTTAGAGAGAGAGAGAGAGCTAGAGAGAGAGATATTGTGGGTTAGGGGTTTAGAGAGATATATAGATATTAGAGGTTAGGGATTTAGAGAGAGAGAGAGAGATTATGGGTTTAAGGAGAGAGTGAGAGAGTTAATGGGGGTTAGGGTTTTAAAGAGAGAGAGAGGGAGAGAGAGAGATTGGGGTATATGGGTTTAGAGAGTGAAAGAGAGATTGGGGATTAGTGGTTTAGAGAGAGAGAGAGAGAGGTAGAGAGAAAGAGCGTATGGGTTATTGGTAGAGAGAGATATATTGAGGGTTAGGGGTTCAAAGAGAGAGAGAGAATGTTGGATAGGGTTTTAGAGAGAGAGAGAATGGGGGATAGGGGCTTAGAGAGAGATAGAGATATTGGGGTTTAGTGTTTTATATATGTATATATATATATTGGGGGTTATGGGTTTAGAAAGAGAGAGAGATAGAGAGAGAATGGAAGCTATGGGTTTAAAGAGAGAGAGAGAGAGAGAAATAGAGATTGGGGTTTAGGGGTTTAGAGAGAGAGAGGTTGGTGGTTATGGGTGTAGAGAGAGAGAGAGAGAGAGAGAGAGAGAGAGATTGGTGGTTAGAGGTTTACAAAGAGATAAGGGGTTAGGGGGTTTAGGTGGAGAGTGAGAATGAAATGTGGTTAAGGGTTTGGAGAGAGAGAGAAATATTGGGGGTTATGGGTTTTGAGAGAGAGGGGGGATGGGAGGTTAGGGGTTTAGAGAGAGAGGGAGAGAGACAGATATTTGAGGTTAATAGGGGTTTGGAAATAGAGAGAGAGATTATGGGGAGATTATGGATGGTGAGTGTTAGGGGGAGAGAGACATTGGTGTTGAGGGGTTTGTAGAGAGACAAAGACTTAGAGAGATATTTTGGGGATTAGGGTTTAGGGTTTTAGAAAAAGTGAGAGAGTTAAGGGTTTAGAGAGATAGAGTTTGAATTTTAGGGGTTTAAAGAGAGAGAGAGATAAGGGTTAA
Source organism: Larix kaempferi (assembly GCA_027924585.1). Lineage (NCBI taxonomy): Eukaryota > Viridiplantae > Streptophyta > Pinopsida > Pinales > Pinaceae > Larix > Larix kaempferi. The sequence goes on along the minus strand of BSBM01000684.1, from coordinate 13,344,669 downwards.
AGGTTTAGAGAGAGAGAGGGGGAGAGAGAGATATTGGATGTTAGAGAGAGGGGTAGAGAGAGATAGGGAGAGTTAGAGAGAGAGAGATATTTGGGGTTACAGGTGTAGAAAGAGAGTAAAAGAGAGATAGGTGTTAGGGTTTAGAGAGAGAGATTGGGGATTAGGTATTTAGAGAGAGAGAGAGAGATTAGGTGTTATGGGTTGGGAGAGAGAGAGAGAGGGATATTGGGAGTTAGCGTTTTAAAGAGAGAGAGAGAGAGATTGGGGTTAAGGGTTAAGATAGAGAGAGAGATTGGGGGTTATTAGTTTAGAGAGAGAGAGATAGAGAGAGATATTTTAGATTACGGGTTTGAAGAGAGAGAGAGAGAGAGAGAGATTAGTCGTTAGGTGTTTTGAGAGAGGGAGAGATTGGTGGTTAGGGGTTCAGAGGGAGAGAGAGAGATTACGAGTTAGGGGTTAGAGAGAGAGAGAGAGGGAGAGAGAGAGAGAGAGAGAGATTGGGATTTAGGGGTTAGAGAGAGAGATATATATTGGCAGTTAGGGGATTAGAGAGAGAAATACATTAGGGGTTAGTATTATAGAGAGAGAGAGAGTGAATGGGGGTTAGGCGTTGAGAGAAAGAGAGAGACAGATTGGGGGTTAGCGGTTTAGAGAGAGGGAAAGATCGAAGGTTATGGATTTAGAGAGAGGTGGGATCGAAGGTTAGGGGTTGAGAGAGAGAGAGAGAGAGAGATTCCAGGTTAATAGGGGTTTGAAAATAGAGAGAGATTATAGGGAGAGTATGGATGGTGAGTGTTGGGGGGAGAGAGACATTGAGAGGTGGGGGGAGTAGGTGGGTAAGGATTGGGGTTTTGATAGAGAGAGAGAGAGAGAGAGAGAGCGAGGTTGGGGTTCATGGGTTTGTAGAGAGAGGGATACTTAGAGAGATATTTTAGGGATTGGGGGTTAGGGTCTTAGAGAGAGATAGTTTGAGTTTTAAGGGTTTAGAGAGAGAGAGAGATTGAGGTTAGGGGTTTAGGAGAGAGAGAGGAGGGAGAGAGAGAAATTGGGTGTTAGAGAGAGAGAGAGAGAGAGAGAGATTGGGGGTTACAGGTGTAGAGAGATAGTAAAAGATAGATAGGTGTTAGGGTTCAGAGAGAGACATTGGGGATTAGGGGTTTAGAGAGACAGAGAGAGAGAGATAGATTAGGTGTTATGGGTTTATAGAGAAAGAGGGAGGGGGGGAGATTGGGCATTAGGGTTTTAGAGACAGAGAGAGCTATTGGGGGTTAGTTGTTTAGAGAGAGAGAAAGAAAGAGAGAGATACTTTTGGTTACGGGTTTGAAGAGAGAGAGAGAGAGGGAGAGATATCGGGGGTTTGGGGTCTAAAGAGAAAGAGAGAGAGATTGGGGATTAGAGTTTTACAAAGAGATTAGGGGTTAGGGGTTTCGAGAGAGAGCAAAAGAGAAATGTGGTTAGGGGTTTGGAGAGAGAGAGAAATATTGGGGGTTATGGGTTTAGATAGAGAGAGGGGATGGGAGTTTAGGGGTTTAGAGAGAGAGGGAGAGACGTTGAGAGGTGGGGAGGGGTAGGTGGGAAAGGATTGGGTTTTGTGTGTGTGTGTGTGTGTGTGTGTGTGTGTGAGAGAGAGAGAGAGAGAGATATTGGGGTTCAGGGGTTTGTAGAGAGACGGGGACTTAGAGAGAGAGAGACTTAGAGAGACATTTTGGGGATTAGGGGTTAGGATTTTAGAAAGAATGAGATAGTTAGGGGTTTAGAGAGATATAGTTTGAGTTTTAGGGCTTTAAAGAGAGAGAGAGATTAGGGTTAGGGGTTGAGCGAGAGAGAGGGGGGGAGAGAGAGATATTGGGTGTTAGAGAGAGAGAGAGAGATTGGGGGTTATAGGTGTAGAAGGAGAGTAAAAGAGAGATAGGTGTTAGGGTTTAGAGAGAGATTGGGGATTATGGATTTAGAGAGAGAGAGATAGAAATTATGTGTTATGGGTTTAGAGAGAGAGAGGGATATTGGGCGTTAGGGTTTTAAAGGGAGAGAGAGATATTGGGGTTAAGGGTTAAGATAGAGAGAGATATTGGGGTTGATTAGTTTAGAGAGAGAGAGATAGAGAGATTGGGTGTTGGGGGTTTAGAGAGAGAAAGAAAGAGAGGGAGAGAGTGATAGGGGGTTATTGGTTTAGAGAGAGATAAAGAGGGAAAGAGAGATAGATAGATAGTAATATAGAGACTAGGAACTATTCGTTTAGAGAGAGAGAGAGAGAGAGAGAGATTGGGAGTCAGTGGTTTAGAAAGAGTGTGTGTGTGTGTGTAAGAAAGAGGGATAGGGAGTTATGGATTTAGAGAGAGATATTGGGTGTTAGGGGTTTAGAGAGAGAGGGTGAGAGAGATTGGCTGTTAGGGTTTTAGAGAGAGAGATATAATTAGAGATATTGGGGGTTATGGGTTTAGAGGGAGAGAAGGAGATTGGGGTTAATGGTTTAGAGGGAGAGAAAGAGATTCAGGTTTAGCAGTTTAGAGAGATTTCGAGATTGTGGGTGGGTGGTTTGGAGAGAGGGGGGCAGTGGAGGTTAGAGAGAGAGAGAGATATCGAGATTGGGGTTTAGGGGTTTAGCTAGAGAGAGATATTGTGGGTTATGGGTTTAGAGAGATATATAGATATTAGAGGTTAGAGGTTTAGAGAGAGAGATAGAGATTGGGGGGTTACGGGTTTAGAGAGAGAGATTATGGGTTTAAGGAGAGAGTGAGAAAGTTAATGGAGGTTAGGGATTTTAAGAGAGAGAGAGAGAGAGAGAGATTGGGGTATATGGGTTTAGAGAGTTAAAGAGAGATTGGGAATTAGTGGTTTAGAGAGAGAGAGAGGTAGAGAGAAAGAGCATGCGGGTTATTGCTAGAGAGAGAGATATTAAGGGTTAGGGATTCAAAGAGAGAGAGAATGGGGGATAGGGGTTTAGAGAGAGAGAGAGAGAATGGGTGTTATGAGTTTAGAGAGAGAGAGAGATTGGGGGTCAGGGTTTTAGATATATATATTGGGGTTTAGGGTTTTAGATATATATATTGGGGTTTAGGGTTTTAGAGAGAGAGCTTGAAGGTTATGGGTTTAGAAAGAGAGGGAGATGGAGAGAGAATGTAAGTTATGGGTTTAGAGAGAGAGAGAGAATGGGGGTTAGGCATTTAGAGAGAGAGAGAGGGAGAGATATTGGGGGTTGGGGGGTCTATAGAGAGAGAGAGAGAGATTGGGGGTTAGAAGTTTATAGAGAGATTATGGGTTAGGGGTTTAGGGGGAGAGACAAAGTGAAATGTGGTTATGGGTTTAGAGAGAGAGAGAAATATTGTGGGTTATGGGCTTAGAGAGAGAGGGGGGATGGGAGGTTAAGGGTTTAGAGAGAGAGGGAGAGAGAGAGATATATTTGAGGTTAATAGGCATTTGGAAACAGAGAGAGATTATGGGGAGAGTATGGATGGGTAAATATTGGGGTTTTGAGAGAGAGAGAGAGAGAGATTGGGGTTCAGGGGTTTGTAGAGAGCGGGAGACTTAGAGAGATATTTTGGGGATTAGAGGTTAGGGTTTTAGAGAGAGTAAGAGAGTTAGGGGTTTAGAGAGAGAGAGAGTTTGAGTTTTAGGGGTTTAGAGAGAGAGAGAGAGAGAGATTGAGGTTAGGGGTTTAGAGAGAGAGGGGGGGGAGAGAGAGAGAGTAAAAGAGAGATAGGTGTTAGGGTTTAGAGAGAGAGATTGGGGATTAGAGTTTTAGAGAGAGAGAGAGGGAGATTGGGCATTAGGGTTTTAGAACTGAGAGAGAGATATTGGCGGTTAATGGTTAAGATAGAGAGAGATATTGGGGGTTAGTGGTTTAGAGAGAGAGATATTTTAGGTTATGGATTTGAAGAGAGAGAGAGAGAGAGAGAGAGAGAGAGAGGTTAGGGGTTAGGTGTTTAGAGAGAGAGAGAGAGTATGGGGTTTAGGGGTTTAGAGAGAGAGAGAGAGAGAGAGATAGATTGGGGGTTAGGGGTTAGAGAGAGAGAGAGAGAGAGCTTGTGGGTTAGGGGTTTGTATAGAGAGAGAGATATATTGGCAGTTAGGGGATTAGAGAGAGAAAAACATTAGGGGTTAGGAGTTTAGAGAGAGAGAGAGAGTGAATGGGGGTTAGGCGCAGGGTATTTTTAAGCATTATAAAAGTATACTTAAGTATAGTATTTTAGGCGATTATTTTGGATTGAAAAAAACATAAGTATAGATTGGTAGGCGAATATTAAAGATGAAACATACAATTTACTACTAAAACCTGTAAATATAGGCGAACATTATGATAAAAAAACATATTTTATGTAAATATAGGCGATACTAGAGACTAAAAATGTCCAAACAACAAATTTATTTTTTGGAAAAAAGATCAAAAATAGCCATTTGGCAAAATTTCGCCCCTAAGAATTTCCTTGGTTAGGCATTGAGAAAGAGAGAGAGACAGATTTGGGGTTAGGGGTTTAAAGAGAGGGATAGAGAGATTGGGTGTTAGGGATTTAGAGAGAGAAATAAATAGAGGGAGAGAGAGAGAGATAGGGGGTTATGGGTTTAGAGCGATAAAGATGGAATTAGAGAGAGATAGATAGTAATAGAGAGATTGGGTGTTAGTGGTTTAGACAAAGAGAGTGTGTGTGTAAGAAAGATAGATAGGGGGTTAGGGATTTAGAGAGATATATTGGGTGTTATGGGTTTAGAGAGAGAGGGTGAGAGAGATTGGGGTTAGGGGTTTAGAGAGAGAGAGAGAGGTAGAGAGAAAGAGTGTGCGGGTTATTGGTATAGAGAGATATATTAAGGATTAGGGGTTCAAAGAGAGAGAGAGAATGGGGGATACAGGTTTAGAGAGAGAGAGAATGGGGGATACAGGTTTAGAGTGAGAGAGAATGGGTGTTATGAGTTTAGAGAGAGAGAGAGAGATGGGGGGTTAGTGTTATATATATATATATATATTGGGGACGAGGGTTTTAGAGAGAGAGATTGGGGGTTATGGGTTTAGAAAGAGAGAGATATAGAGAGAGAATGGAAGTTATGGGTTTAGAGAGAGAGAAAAAAATAGTGATCGGGGTTTAGGGGTTTAGAGAGAGAGAGAGGGAGAGATATTGGGGGTTAGGGGTCTAGAGAGAGAGAGAGAGAGATTGGGGGTTAGAGTTTTACAAAGAGATTAGGGTTTAGGGCTTTAGGGAGAGAGAGAGAGTGAAATATGGTTAGGGGTTTGGAGAGAGAGAAATATTGGGGGTTATGGGTTTAGAGAGAGAGGGGGGATGGGAGGTTAGGGGTTTAGAGAGAGAGGGAGAGAGAGAGACATTTGAGATTAATAGGGGTTTGGAAATAGAGAGAGATTATGGGGAGTATGGATGTGTTGGGGGGAGAGAGACGTTGAGAGGTGTGGGTGGGTAGGTGGGTAAGGATTGGGATTTTGAGAGAGAGAGAGAGAGAGATTGGGGTTCAGGGGTTTGTAGAGAGAGGGAGACTTAGAGAGACAGAGACTTAGAGATATATTTTGGGTATTAGGGGTTAGGGTTTTAGAGAGAGTGAGAGAGTTAGTAGTTTAGAGAGAGAGAGTTTGAGTTTTACGGGTTTAAAGAGAAAGAAAGAGATTGGGGTTAGGGGTTTAGAGAGACAAAGAGGGGGAGAGAGATATATTGGGTGTCAGAGAGAGAGAGAGGGAAAGATAGATATTGGGTGTTAGAGAGAGAGAGAAAGAGAGATTGGGGGTTATGGGTGTAGAGAGAGAGAGTAAAAGAGAGATAGGTGTTAGGATTTAGAGAGAGAGATTGGGGATTAGGGGTTTAGAGAGAGAGAGAGAGAGATTAGGTGTTATGGGTTTAGAGAGAGAGAGAGAGAGGGAGAGAGGGATATTGGGCAATAGGGTTTTAGAGAGAGAGAGGAAGATATTTGGGGTTAAGGGTTAAGATAGAGAGAGATATTGGGGGTTAGGGTTTAGAGAGAGATATTTTAGGTTACGGCTTTGAAGAGAGAGAGAGAGAGGGAGTGAGAGAGAGAGAGAGAGATTACCGTTTAGGTGTTTAGAGAGAGGGAGAGATTAGGGGTTAGGTGTTTAGAGAGAGAGAGAGAGAGAGATATTGGGGGTTAGGGGTTTAGATAGAGAGAGAGAGAGCTATTGGGGGTTAGGGGATTAGAGAGAGAAATACAGATAGAGTGAGAGAGATATTGGGGGTTAGTATTTTAGAGAGAGAGAGAGAGTGAATGGGGGTTAGGAATCAAGAGAGAGAGAGAGAGATATTGGGGGTTAGGGGTTAGAGAGAGGGATAGAGAGATTGGGTGTTAGGGGTTTAGAGAGAGAAAGAAAGAGAGGGAGAGAGTGACAGGGGGTTATGGGTTTAGAGAGAGAAAAAGAGGAAAAGAGAGAGAGATAGTAATATAGAGACTGAGGACTATTTGCATAGAGAGAGAGAGAGAGAGATTGGGAGTTAGTGGCTTAGACAGAGTGAGTCTGTGTGTAAGAAAGAGGGATAGGGGCTTATGGATTTAGAGAGAGATGTTGGGTGTTGGGTGCTTAGAGAGAGAGGGTGAGAGAGATTGGCTGTTAGGGTTTTAGAGAGAGCGATATAAATAGAGAGATTGGGGGTTATGGGTTTAGAGAGAGAGAAGGAGATTGGGTTAATGGTTTAGAGATAGATAGAAAGAGATTCAGGTTTAGCAGTTTAGAGAGAGAGAGAGAGAGATTGGGGATGAGTGGTTTAGAGAGAGGGGGGAGTGGAGGTTAGAGAGAGAGAGATATCAAGATTGTGGGTTAGGGGTTTAGCTAGAGAGAGAGATATTATGGGTTATGGGTTTAGAGAGATATATAGATATTAGAGGTTAGAGGTTTAGAGAGAGAGATAGAGATTGAGGGTTAGGGGTTTAGAGAGAGGGATTATGGGTTTAAGGAGAGAGTGAAAGAGTTAATGGGGGTTAGGGTTTTAAAGACAAAGAGAGGGAGAGAGAGAGAGATTGGGGGATATGGGTTTAGAGAGTTAAAGAAAGATTAGGAATTAGTGGTTTAGAGAGAGAGAGAGAGGTAGAGAGAAAGAGCGTGCGGGTTATTAGTAGAGAGAGAGGTATTAAAGGTTAGGGTTTCAAAGAGAGAGAGAGAGAATGGGGGATCAGGGTTTAGAGAGAGATAGAATGGGTGTTATGAGTTTAGGGAGAGAGAGAGAGATTGTGGGTTAGGGTGTTATATATATATATATATAGGGGGTTAGGGTTTTAGAGAGAGATTTGGGGTAATGGGTTTAGAAAGAGAGAGAGATAGAGAGAGAATGGAAGTTATGGGTTTAAAGAGAGAGAGAGAGAAATAGAGATTAGGGTTTAGGGGTTTAGAGAGAGAGAGAGAGAGGGAGAGATATTGGGGTTTAGGGGTCGAGAGAGAGAGAGAGAGATTGGGGGTTACAGGTGTAGAGAGAGAGAGTAAAAGACAGATAGGTGTTAGGGTTTAGGGAGAGAGATTGGGGATTAGCGGTTTAGAGAGAGAGAGAGAGATTAGGTGTTATGGGTTTAGAGGGAGAGAGAGAGGGAGATTGGACATTAGGGTTTTAGAGAGAGAGAGAGAGAGAGATTGGGGGTTAAGGGTTAAGATAGAGAGAGATATTTGGGATTAGTGGTTTAGAGAGATATTTTAGCTAACGAATTTGAAGTGAGAGAGAGAGAGATTAGGGGTTAGGTGTTTAGAGAGAGAGAGAGATTGGGGGATAGGGGTTTAGAGGGAGAGAGAGAGAGAGATTAGGGGTTACGGGTTAAAGAGAGAGAGAGAGATAGATTGCGGGTTAGGGGTTTAGATAGAGAGAGAGAGAGAGAGAGATTGGGGGTTTAGAAAGAGAGAGATATACATTGGTAGTTAATGCATTAGAGAGAGAAATACATTAGGGGTTAGGAGTTTAGAGAGAGAGAGAGAGAGTGAATGGGGGTTAGGCATTGAGAGAGAGAGAGAGACATATTGGGGGTTAGGCGTTTAGAGATAGGGATAGAGAGATTTGGTGTTAGGGTTTAGAGTGAGAAATAAAGAGAGGGAGAGAGAGATAAGGGGTTATGGAGTTATAGAGAGATAAAGAGGGAAAGAGAGAGAGATAGATAGTAATAGAGAGATTGGGGACTAGACGTTTAGAGAGAGAGAGAGGGAGAGTTAGTGGTTTAGACAAAGAGTGTGTGTGTGTAAGAAAGAGAGATAGGGCGTTATGGATTTAGAGAGAGATTCAGGTTTAGTGGTTTAGAGAGAGAGAGATTGGTGGTGAGTGATTTAGAGAGAGGGTGGGAGTGGAGGTTATAGAGAGAGATAGATATCGAGATTGGGGGTTAGGGGTTTATCTAGAGAGAGATATTGCGGGTTATGGGTTTAAAGAGATATATAGATATTAGAGTTTAGGGGCTTAGAGAGAGAGAGAGATTGGGGGTTATGGGTTTAGAGAGAGAGATTATGGGTTTAAGGAGAGAGTAAGAGAGTTAATGGGGGTTAGCGGTTTAAAGAGACATATAGATTGGGGGCATGGGTTTAGAGAGTTAATGAGAGATTGGGGGTCATGGGTTTAGAGAGTTAATGAGAGATTGGGGATTAGTGGTTTAGAGAGAGAGAGAGAGGTAGAGAGAAAGAGCATGCGGGTTATTGGTAGAGAGAGAGATATTAAGGGTTAGGGTTTCAAAGAGAGAGAGAATGGGGGATAGGGGTATAGAGAGAGAGAGAATGGGTGTTAAGATTTTAGAGAGAGAGAGAGAGAGAGATTGGAGGTTAGGGTTTTAGATATATATATATATATTGGGGGTTAGGGTTTTAGAGAGAGAGATTAGGGGTTATGGGTTTAGAAAGAGAGAGATAGAGAGAGAATGGAATTTATGGGTTTAGAGAGAGAGAGAGAGAAATAGAGATTGGGGTTTAGGGGTTTAGAGAGAGAGATATGTACTAGATGTTAGTGTCTGAGAAAGAGAGAGAGATATTCAGGGTTAGGGGTTTAGGGAGAGAGAGAGAGGGAGAGATACTGGGAGTTAGGGGTCTAAAGAGAGAGAGAGAGATTGGGGGTTAGAGGTTTACAAAGAGGTTAGGGGTTAGGGGTTTAAGGAGAGAGAGAGAGAGTGAAATGTTGTTAAGGGTTTAGAGAGAGAGGGGGAGAGATATAGATATTTGAGGTTAATAGGGGTTTTGAGAGAGAGAGAGAGAGTGACTGAGTGATTGGGGCAGGGGTTTGTAGAGAGAGGGAAACTTCGAGAGATATTTTGGCTATTAGGGGTTAGGGTTTTAGAGAGAGTGAGAGAGTTTGAGTTTTAGGGGTTTAAAGAGAGAGAGAGACAGATTGAGGTTAGGGGTTTAGAGAGAGAGGGGGCAGAGAAAGAGATATTGGGTATTAGAGAGAGAGAGAGAGATTGGGGGTTACAGGTGTAGAGAGATAGAGTAAAAGATAGATAGGTGTTAGGGTTTAGGGAGAGAGATTGGGGATTAGCGGTTTAGAGAGAGAGAGAGAAAGTAGGTGTTATGGGTTTAGAGGGAGAGAGAGAGGGAGATTGGACATTAGGGTTTTAGAGAGAGAGAGAGAGAGAGATATTAGGGGTTAAGGGTTAAGATAGAGAGAGATATTGGGGTTAGTGGTTTAGAGAGATATTTTAGCTAATGGATTTGAAGATAGGGAGAGAGAGATATTAGGGGTTAGGTGTTTAGAGAGAGAGAGAGATTGGGGGTTAGGGGTTTAGAGGGAGAGAGAGAGAGATTAGGGGTTAGGGGTTAGCAGTTTAGAGAGAGAGAGAGAGAGTGAATGGGTTTTAGGCATTGAGAGAGAGAGAGAGACATATTGGGGCTTAGGGGTTTAGAGATAGGGATAGAGAGATTTGGTGTTAGGGTTTAGAGTGAGAAATAAAGAGAGGGAGAGATAGATAAGGGGTTATGGGTTTATAGAGAGATAAAGAGGGAAAGAGAGAGAGATAGATAGTAATAGATAGATTGGGGACTAGTCGTTTAGAGAGATAGAGAGGGAGAGTTAGTCGTTTAGACAGAGAGTGTGTGTGTGTAAGAAAGAAAGATAGGGCGTTATGGATTTAGAGAGAGATTCAGGTTTAGTGGTTTAGAGAGAGAGAGATTGGTGGTGAGTGATTTAGATAGAGGGTGGGAGTGGAAGTTATAGAGAGAGATAGATATCGAGATTGGGGGTTAGGGGTTTATCTAGAGAGAGATATTGTGGGTTATGGATTTAGAGAGATATATAGATATTAGAGGTTAGGGGCTTAGAGAGAGAGAGAGAGAGAGAGAGAGATTGGGGGTTATGGGTTTAGAGAGAGAGATTATGGGTTTAAGGAGAGAGTGAGAGAGTTAATGGGGGTTAGCGGTTTAAAGAGACATATAGATTGGGGGCATGGGTTTAGAGAGTTAATGAGAGATAGGGGGACATGGGTTTAGAAAGTTAATGAGAGATTGGGGATTAGTGGTTTAGAGAGAGAGAGAGGTAGAGAGAAAGAGCATGCGGGTTATTGGTAGAGAGAGAGATATTAAGGGTTAGGGTTTCAAAGAGAGAGAGAATGGCGGATAGGGATTTAGAGAGAGAGAGAATGGGTGTTATGATTTTAGAGAGAGAGAGAGATATTGGAGGTTAGGGTTTTAGATATATATATATTGGGGGTTAGGGTTTTAGAGAGAGAGATTAGGGGTTATGGGTTTAGAAAGAGAGAGAGATAGAGAGAGAATGGAATTTATGGGTTTAGAGAGAGAGAGAGAGAAATAGAGATTGGGGTTTAGGGGTTTAGAGAGAGAGATATGTACTAGATGTTAGTGTCTGAGAAAGAGAGAGAGATATTCAGGGTTAGGGGTTTAGGGAGAGAGAGAGAGAGAGAGAGAGGGAGAGATATTGGGAGTTAGGGGTCTAGAGAGAGAGAGAGAGAGAGAGAGTGAAATTTTGTTAAGGGTTTAGAGAGAGAGGGGGAGAGATAGATATTTGAGGTTAATAGGGGTTTCGAAATAGAGAGATATTAATCAGAGAGTATGGATGGTGAGTGTTGGGGGGAGAGAGACATTGAGAGGTGGGGAGGGGTAAGTGGGTAAGGATTTGGGTTTTGAGAGAGAGAGAGAGAGAGTGACTAAGTGATTGGGGTTCAGGGGTTTGCAGAGAGAGGGAAACTTCAAGAGATATTTTGGCGATTGGGGGTTAGGGTTTTAGAGAGAGTGAGAGAGTTTGAATTTTAGGGGTTTAAAGAGAGAGAGAGACAGATTGAGGTTAGGGGTTTAGAGAGACAGGGGGCAGAGAAAGAGATATTGGGTATTAGAGAGAGAGAGAGAGATTGGGGGTTACAGGTGTAGAGAGAGAGAGTAAAAGATAGATAGGTGTTAGGGTTTAGGGAGAGAGATTGGGGATTAGTGGTTTAGAGAGAGAGAGAGAGATTAGGTGTTATGGGTTTAGACGGAGAGAGAGAGGGAGATTGGACATTAGGGTTTTAGAGAGAGAGAGAGAGAGAGAGATTGGGGGTTAAGGGTTAAGATAGAGAGAAATATTTGGGGTTAGTGGTTTAGAGAGATATTTTAGATAATGGATTTGATGATAGGGAGAGAGAGAGATTAGGGGTTAGATGTTTAGAGAGAGAGAGATATTGGGGGTTAGGGGTTTAGAGGGAGAGAGAGAGAGATTAGGGGTTAGGGGTTAAAGAAAGAGAGAGAGAGAAATTGGTGGTTAGGGGTTTAGATAGAGAGAGAGAGACAGATTGGGGGTTTAGAAAGAGAGAGATATACATTGGTAGTTAATGGATTAGAGAGAGAAATACATTAGGGGTTAGGTGTTTAGAGAGAGAGAGAGAGAGAGTGAATGGAGGTTAGGCATTGAGAGAGAGAGAGAGACATATTGGGGGTTAGGGGTTTAAAGATAGGGATAGAGAGATTTGGTGTTAGTGTTTAGAGTGAGAAATAAAGAGAGGGAGAGAGAGATAAGGGGTTATGGGTTTATAGAGATATAAAGAGGGAAAGAGAGAGACAAAGATAGTAATAGAGAGATTGGGGACTAGTCGTTTAGAGAGAGAGAGAGAGGGAGAGTTAGTGGTTTAGACAGAGAGTGTGTGTGTGTAAGAAAGAGAGATAGGGCGTTATGGATTTAGAGAGAGATTCAGGTTTAGTGGTTTAGAGAGAGAGAGATTGGTGGTGAGTGATTTAGAGAGAGGGTGGGAGTGGAGGTTATAGAGAGAGATAGATATCGAGATTGGGGGTTAGGGGTTTATCTAGAGAGAGATATTGTGGGTTATGGGTTTAGAGAGATATATAGATATTAGAGGTTAGTGGCTTAGAGAGAGAGAGAGAGAGAGAGAGAGAGAGAGAGAGAGAGAGAGAGATTGGGGGGTTATGGGTTTAGAGAGAGAGATTATGGGTTTAAGGAGAGAGTGAGAGAGTTAATGGGGGTTAGTTGTTTAAAGAGACATATAGATTGGGGGCATGGGTTTAGAGAGTTAATGAGAGATTGGGGGACATGGGTTTAGAGAGTTAATGAGAGATTGGGGATTAGTGGTTTAGAGAGAGAGAGAGGTAGAGAGAAAGAGCATGCAGGTTATTGGTAGAGAGAGAGATATTATGGGTTAGGGTTTCAAAGAGAGAGATAATGGAGGATAGGGGTTTAGAGAGAGAGAGAATGGGTGTTATGATTTTAGAGAGAGAGAGAGAGATTGGAGGTTAGGGTTTTAGATATATATATATATATATTGGGGGTTAGGCTTTTAGAGAGAGAGATTAGGGGTTATGGGTTTAGAAAGAGAGAGAGATAGAGAGAGAATGGAATTTATGGGTTTAGAGAGAGAGAGAGAGAGAAATAAAGATTGGGGTTTAGGGGTTTTGAGAGAGAGATATTTACTGGATGTTAGTGTCTAAGAAAGATAGAGAGATATTCAGGGTTAGCGGTTTAGGGAGAGAGAGAGAGGGAGAGATATTGGGAGTTAGGGGTCTAGAGAGAGAGAGAGAGATTGGGGGTTAGAGGTTTACAAAGAGGTTAGGGGTTAGGGGTTCAAGGAGATAGAGAGAGAGTGAAATGTTGTTAAGGGTTTAGAGAGAGAGGGGGAGAGATATAGATATTTGAGGTTAATAGGGGTTTCGAAATAGAGAGATATTAATCAGAGAGTATGGATGGTGAGTGTTGGGGGGAGAGAGACATTGAGAGTTGGGGAGGGGTAAGTGGGTAAGGATTGGGGTTTTGAGAGCGAGAGAGAGAGAGTGACTGAGTGATTGGGGTTCAGGGGTTTGTAGAGAGAGGGAAAGTTTGAGAGATATTTTTCGATTAGGGGCTAGGGTTTTAGAGAGAGTCAGAGAGTTTGAGTTTTAGGGGTTTAAAGAGAGAGAGAGACAGATTGAGGTTAGGGGTTTAGAGAGAGAGGGGGCGGAGAAAGAGATATTGGGTGTTAGAGAGAGAGAGAGAGAGATTGGGGGTTACAGGTGTAGAGAGAGAGTAAAAGACAGATAGGTGTTAGGGTTTAGTGAGAGAGATTGGGGATTAGCAGTTTAGAGAGAGAGAGAGAGATTAGGTGTTATGGGTTTAGAGGGAGAGAGAGAGGGAGATTGGACATTAGGGTTTTAGAGAGAGAGAGAGAGAGAGAGAGATATTGGGGGTTAAGGGTTAAGATAGAGAGAGATATTTGGGGTTAGTGGTTTAGAAAGATATTTTAGCTAACGGATTTGAAGATAGAGAGAGAGAGAGAGATTAGGGGTTAGGTGTTTAGAGAGAGAGAGAGATTGGGGGTTAGGGGTTTAAAGGGAAAGAGAGAGAGATTGCGGGTTAGGGGTTAAAGAGAGAGAGAGAGAGAGAGATTGCGGGTTTAGAAAGAGAGAGATATACATTGGTAGTTAATGGATTAGAGAGAGAAATACATTAGGGGTTAGGAGTTTAGAGAGAGAGAGAGAGAGTGAATGGGGGTTAGGCATTGAGAGAGAGAGAGAGACATATTGGGGGTTAGGGGTTTAGAGATAGGGATAGAGAGATTTGGTGTTAGGGTTTAGAGTGAGAAATAAAGAGAGGAAGAGAGAGATAAGGGGTTATGGGTTTATAGAGAGATAAAGAGGGAAAGAGAGAGAGATAGATAGTAATAGAGAGATTGGGGACTAATCGTTTAGAGAGAGAGAGAGGGAGAGTTAGTGGTTTAGACAGAGAGTGTGTGTGTGTAAGAAAGAGAGATAGGGTATTATGGATTTAGAGAGAGATTCAGGTTTAGTGGTTTAGAGAGATAGTGATTGGTGGTGAGTGATTTAGAGAGAGGGTGGGAATGGAGGTTATAGAGAGAGATAGACATTGAGATTGGGGGTTAGGGGTTTATCTAGAGAGAGATATTGTGGGTTATGGGTTTAGAGAGATATATAGATATTAGAGGTTAGGGGCTTAGAGAGAGAGAGAGAGAGAGAGAGAGAGGGAGGGATTGGGGGTTATGGGTTTAGAGAGAAGATTATGGGTTTAAGGAGAGAGTGAGAGAGTTAATGGGGGTTAGCGGTTTAAAGAGACATATAGATTGGGGGCATGGGTTTAGAGAGTTAATGAGAGATTGGGGGATATCGCTTTAGAGAGTTAATGAGAGATTGTGGATTAGTAGTTTAGAGAGAGAGAGAGGTAGAGAGAAAGAGCATGCGGGTTATTGGTAGAGAGAGAGATATTAAGTGTTAGGGTTTCAAAGAGAGAGAGAATGGGGGATAGGGGTTTAGAGAGAGAGAGAATGGGTGTTATGATTTTAGAGAGAGACAGAGAGATTGGAGGTTAGGGTATTAGATATATATATATATTGGGGGTTAGGGTTTTAGAGAGAGAGATTAGGGGTTATGGGTTTAGAAAGAGAGAGAGATAGAGAGAGAATGAAATTTATGGGTTTAGAGAGAGAGAGAGAGAGAGAAATAGAGATTGGGGTGTAGGGGTTTAGAGAGAGAGATATGTAGTGGATGTTAGTGTCTAAGAAAGAGGCAAAGATATTCAGGGTTAGGGGTTTACGGAGAGAGAGAGAGAGGGAGAGATATTGGGAGTTAGGGGTCTAGAGAGAGAGAGAGAGAGAGTGAAATGTTGTTAAGGGTTTAGAGAGAGAGGGGGAGAGATATAGATATTTGAGGTTAGTAGGGGTTTCGAAATAGAGAGATATTAATCAGAGAGTATGGATGGTGAGTGTGTGGGGGAGAGAGACATTCAGTGGTGGGGAGGGGTAAGTTGGTAAGGATTGGGGTTTTGAGAGAGAGAGAGAGAGTGATTGAGTGATTGGGGTTCAGGGGTTTGTAGAGAGAGGGAAACTTCGAGATATATTTTGGCGATTAGGGGTTAGGGTTTTAGAGAGAGTGAGAGAATTTGAGTTTAAGGGTTTTAAGAGAGAAAGAGACAGATTGAGGTTAGGGATTTAGAGAGAGAGGGGGCAGAGAAAGAGATATTGGGTATTAGAGAGAGAGAGAGAGAGATTGGGGGTTACAGGTGTAGAGAGAGAGAGTAAAAGACAGATATGTGTTAGGGTTTAGGGAGAGAGATTGGGGATTAGCAGTTTAGAGAGAGAGAGAGAGAGATTAGGTGTTAGGGGTTTAGAGGGAGAGAGAGAGGGAGATTGGACATTAGGGTTTTAGAGAGAGAGAGAGAGAGAGATATTGGGGGTTAAGGGTTAAGATAGAGAGAGATATTTGGGGTTAGTGGTTTAGAGAGATATTTTAGCTAACGGATTTGAAGATAGGGAGAGAGAGAGATTAGGGGTTAGGTGTTTAGAGAGAGAGAGAGATTGCGGGTTAGGGGTTTAGAGGGAGAGAGAGAGAGGTTAGGGGTTAGGGGTTAAAGAGAGAGATAGAGAGAGATTGCGGGTTAGGGGTTTAGATAGAGAGAGTCAGAGAGAGATTGGGGGTTTAGAAAGAGAGAGATATACATTGGTAGTTAATGGATTAGAGAGAGAAATACATTAGGGGTTAGGAGTTTAGAGAGAGAGAGAGAGAGAGTGAATGGGGGTTAGGCATTGAGAGAGAGAGACAGACATATTGGGGGTTAGGGGTTTAGAGATAGGGATAGAGAGATTTGGTGTTAGTGTTTAAAGTGAGAAATAAAGAGAGGGAGAGAGAGATAAGGGGTTATGGGTTTATAGAGAGATAAAGAGGGAAAGAGAGAGAGAGAGAGATAGTAATAGAGAGAATGGGGACTAGTCGTTTAGAGAGAGAGAGAGCTAGAGTTAGTGGTTTAGACAGAGAGTGTGTGTGTGTAAGAAAGAGAGATAGGGCGTTATGGATTTAGAGAGAGATTCAGGTTTAGTGGTTTAGAGAGAGAGAGATTGGTGGTGAGTGATTTAGAGAGAGGGTGGGAGTGGAGGTTATAGAGAGAGATAGATATCGAGATTGGGGGTTAGGGGTTATCTAGAGAGAGATATTGTGGGTTATTGGTTTAGATATATATATATATATATTAGAGGTTAGGGGCTTAGAGAGAGAGAGAGAGAGAGAGAGAGATTGGGGGTTATGGGTTTAGAGAGAGAGATTATGTGTTTAAGGAGAGAGTGAGAGAGTTAATGGGGGTTAGCGGTTTAAAGAGACATATAGATTGGGGGCATGGGTTTAGAGAGTTAATGAGAGATTGCGGGACATGGGTTTAGAGAGAGAGAGAGAAATAGAGATTGGGGTTTAGGGGTTTAGAGAGAGAGATATGTACTGGATGTTAGTGTCTGAGAAAGAGAGAGATATTCAGGGTTAGCAGTTTAGGGAGAGAGAGAGAGGGAGAGATATTGGGAGTTAGGGGTCTAGAGAGAGAGAGAGAGATTAGGGGTTAGACGTTTACAAAGAGGTTAGGGGTTAGGGGTTTAACGAGAGAGAGAGAGAGTGAAATGTTGTTAAAGGTTTAGAGAGAGAGGGGGAGAGATATAGATATTTGAGGTTAATAGGGGTTTCGAAATAGAGAGATATTAATCAGAGAGTATGGATGGTGAGTGTTGGGGGGAGAGAGACATTGAGAGGTGGGGAGGGGTAAGTTGGTAAGGATTGGGGTTTTGAGAGAGAGAGAGAGAGTGACTGAGTGATTGTTGTTCAGGGGTTTGTAGAGAGAGGGAAACTTCGAGAGATATTTTGGCGATTGGGGGTTAGGGTTTTAGAGAGAGTGAGAGAGTTTGAGTTTTAGGGGTTTAAAGATAGAGAGAGACATATTGAGGTTAGGGGTTTAGAGAGAGAGGGGGCGGAGAAGGAGATATTGGGTGTTAGAGAGAGAGAGAGAGAGATTGTGCTTACAGGTGTAGAGAGAGAGAGTAAAAGACAGATAGGTGTTAGGGTTTAGGGAGAGAGATTGGGGATTAGCGGTTTAGAGAGAGAGAGAGAGATTAGGTGTTATGGGTTTCGAGGGAGAGAGAGAGGGAGATTGGACATTAGGGTTTTAGAGAGAGAGAGAGAGACAGAGAGAGAGAGAGAGAGAGAGAGAGATTGGGGGTTAAGGGTTAAGATAGAGAGAGATATTTGGGGTTAGTGGTTTAGAGAGATATTTTAGCTGACGGATTTGAAGATAGAGAGAGAGAGAGATTAGGGGTTAGGTGTTTAGAGAGAGAGAGAGATTGGGGGTTAGGGGTTTAGAGGGAGAGAGAGAGAGATTAGGGCTTAGGGGTTAAAGAGAGAGAGAGAGAGAGATTGCGGGTTAGGGATTTAGATAGATAGAGAGAGAGAGAGAGATTGGGGGTTTAGAAAGAGAGAGATATACATTGGTAGTTAATGGATTAGAGAGAGAAATACATTAGGGGTTAGGAGTTTAGAGAGAGAGAGAGAGTGAATGGGGGTTAGGCATTGAGAGAGAGAGAGAGACATATTGGGGGTTAGGGGTTTAGAGATAGGGATAGAGAGATTTGGTGTTAGGGTTTAGAGTGAGAAATAAAGAGAGGGAGAGAGAGATAAGGGGTTATGGGTTTATAGAGAGATAAAGAGGGAAAGAGAGAGAGATAGAGAGTAATAGAGAGATTGGGGACTAGTCATTTAGAGAGAGAGAGAGGGAGAGTTAGTGGTTTAGACAGAGAGTGTGTGTGTGTAAGAAAGAGAGATAGGGCGTTATGGATTTAGAGAGAGATTCAGGTTTAGTGGTTTAGAGAGAGAGAGATTGGTGGTGAGTGATTTAGAGAGAGGGTGGGAGTTGATGTTATAGAGAGAGATAGATATCGAGATTGGGGGTTAGGGGTTTATCTAGAGAGAGATATTGTGGGTTATGGGTTTAGAGAGATATATAGATATTAGAGGTTAGAGGCTTAGAGAGAGAGAGAGAGAGAGAGAGATTGGGGGTTATGGGTTTAGAGAGAGAGATTATGCATTTAAGGAGAGAGTGAGAGAGTTAATGGGGGTTAGCGGTTTAAAGAGACATATAGATTGGGGACATGGGTTTATAGAGTTAATGAGAGATTGGGGGACATGGATTTAGAGAGTTAATGAGAGATTGGGGATTAGTGGTTTAGAGAGAGAGAGGTAGAGAGAAAGAGCATGCGGGTTATTGGTAGAGAGAGATATATTAAGGGTTAGGGTTTCAAAGAGAGAGAGAATGGGGGATAGGGGTTTAGAGAGAGAGAGATTGGAGGTTAGGGTTTTAGATATATATATATATTGGGGGTTAGGGTTTTAGAGAGAGAGATTAGGGGTTATGGGTTTAGAAAGAGATAGATATAGAGATAGAATGGAATTTATGGGTTTAGGGGTTTAGAGAGAGAGATATGTACTGGATGTTAGTGTCTGAGAGAGAGAGAGATATTCAGGGTTAGGGGTTTAGGGAGAGAGAGAGAGGGAGAGATATTGGGAGTTAGGGGTCTAGAGAGAGAGAGAGAGAGAGATTGGGGGTTAGAGGTTTACAAAGAGGTTAGGGGTTAGGGGTTTAAGGAGAGAGAGAGAGAGTGAAATGTTGTTAAGGGTTTAGAGAGAGAGGGGGAGAGATATAGATATTTGAGGTAAATAGGGGTTTCGAAATAGAGAGATATTAATCAGAGAGTATGGATGGTGAGTGTTGGGGGGAGAGAGACATTGAGAGGTGCGGAGGGGTAAGTGGGTAAGGATTGGGGTTTTGACAGAGAGAGAGAGAGTGACTAAGTGATTGGGGTTCAGGGGTTTGTAGAGAGAGGGAAACTTTGAGAGATATTTTGGCGATTAGGGGTTAGGGTTTTAGAGAGAGTGAGAGAGTTTGAGTTTTAGGGGTTTAAAGAGAGAGAGAGATAGATTGAGGTTAGGGGTTTAGAGAGAGAGGGGGCGGAGAAAGAGATATTGGGTGTTAGAGAGAGAGAGAGATTGGGCTTACAGGTGTAGAGAGAGAGAGTAAAAGACAGATAGGTGTTATGGTTTATGCAGAGAGATTAGGGATTAGCGGTTTAGAGAGAGAGAGAGAGATTAGGTGTTATGTGTTTAGAGGGAGAGAGAGAGGGAGATTGGACATTAGGGTTTTAGAGAGAGAGAGAGAGAGAGAGAGATATTGGGGGTTAAGGGTTAAGATAGAGAGAGATATTTGGGGTTAGTGGTTTAGAGAGATATTTTAGCTAACGGATTTGAAGATAGAGAGAGAGAGAGATTAGGGGTTAGGTGTTTAGAGAGAGAGAGAGATTGGGGGTTAGGGGTTTAGAGGGAAAGAGAGAGAGATATTCAGGGTTAGGGGTTTAGGAAGAGAGAGAGAGGGAGAGATATTGGGAGTTAGGGGTCTAGAGAGAGAGAGAGAGATTGGGGGTTAGAGGTTTACAAAGAGGTTAGGGGTTTAAGGAGAGAGAGAGAGAGTGGGAGAGATATAGATATTTGAGGTTAATAGGGGTTTCGAAATAGAGAGATATTAATCAGAGAGTATGGATGGTGAGTGTTGGGGGGAGAGAGACATTGAGAGGTTGGGAGGGGTAAGTGGGTAAGGATTGGGGTTTTGAGAGAGAGAGAGAGAGTGACTGAGTGATTGGGGTTCAGGGGTTTGTAGAGAGTGGGAAACTTCAAGAGATATTTCGGCGATTAGGGGTTAGGGTTTTAGAGAGAGTGAGAGAGCTTGAGTTTTAGGGGTTTAAAGAGAGAGCGAGACAGATTAAGGTTAGGGGTTTAGAGAGAGAGGGGGCAGAGAAAGAGATATTGGGTATTAGAGAGAGAGAGAGAGAGAGTAAAAGACAGATAGGTGTTAGGGTTTAGGGAGAGAGATTGGGGATTAGCGGTTTAGAGAGAGAGAGAGAGATTAGGTCTTATGGGTTTAGAGGGAGAGAGAGAGAGGGAGATTGGACATTAGGGTTTTAGAGAGAGATAGAGAGAGAGAGAGAGATATTGGGGGTTAAGGGTTAAGATAGAGAGATATATTTGGGGTTAGTGGTTTAGAGAGATATTTTAGCTAACGGATTTGAAGATAGAGAGAGAGAGATTAGGGGTTAGGTGTTTAGAGAGAGAGAGAGATTGGGGGTTAGGGGTTTAGAGGCAGAGAGAGAGAGATTAGGGGTTAGGGGTTAAAGAGAGAGAGAGAGAGAGAGAGATTGCGGGTTAGGGGTTTAGATAGAGAGAGAGAGAGAGAGAGATAAGGGGTTATCGGTTTATAGAGAGATAAAGAGGGAAAGAGAGAGAGATAAAGAGGGAAAGAGAGAGAGATAAATAGTAATAGAGAGATTGGGGACTAGTCGTTTAGAGAGAGAGAGAGAGGGAGAGTTAGTGGTTTAGACAAAGATTGCGTGTGTTTAAGAAAGAGAGATAGGGCGTTGTTGATTTAGAGAGAGATTCAGGTTTAGTGGTTTTGAGAGAGAGAGATTGGTGGTGAGTGATTTAGAGAAAGGGTGGGAGTGGAGGTTATAGAGAGAGATAGATAACGAGATTGGGGGTTAGGGGTTTATGTAGAGAGAGATATTGTGGGTTATGGGTTTAGAGAGAGATATATAGATATTAGAGGTTAGGGGCTTAGAGAGAGAGAGAGAGAGAGAGAGAGAGAGAGAGAGATTGGGGGTTATGGGTTTAGAGAGAGAGATTATGGGTTTAAGGCGAGAGTGAGAGAGTTAATAGGGGTTAGCGGTTTAAAGAGACATATAGATTGGGGGCATGGGTTTAGAGAGTTAATGAGAGATTGGGGGACATGGGTTTAGAGAGTTAATGAGAGATTGGGGGACATGGGTTTAGAGAGTTAATGAGAGATTGGGGATTAGTGGTTTAGAGAGAGAGAGAGGTATAGAGAAAGAGCATGCGGGTTATTGGTAGAGAGAGAGATATTAAGGGTTAGGGTTTCAAAGAGAGAGAGAATGGGGGATAGGGGTTTAGAAAGAGAGAGAATGGGTGTTATGATTTTAAAGAGAGAGAGAGAGATTGGAGGTTAGGGTTTTAGATATATATATATATATTGGGGGTTAGGGTTTTAGAGAGAGAGATTAGGGGTTATGGGTTTAGAAAGAGAGAGTGCTATAGAGAGAATGGAATTTATGGGTTTAGAGAGAGAGAGAGAAATAAAGATTGGGGTTTAGGGGTTTAGAGAGAGAGATATGTACTGGATGTTAGTGTCTGAGAAAGAGAGAGAGATATTCAGGGTTAGGGGTTCAGGGAGAGAGAGAGGGAGAGATATTGGGAGTTAGGGGTCTAGAGAGAGAGAGAGAGATTGGGGGTTAGGCGTTTAAGGAGAGAGAGAGAGAGAAATGTCATTAAGGGTTTAGAGAGAGAGGGGGAGAGATATAGATATTTGAGGTTAATAGGGGTTTTGAAATAGAGAGATATTAATCAGAGAGTATGGATGGTGAGTGTTGGGGGGAGAGAGACATTGAGAGATGGGGAGGGGTAAGAGGGTAAGGATTGGGGTTTTGAGAGAGAGAGAGAGTGACTGAGTGATTGGGGTTTAGGGGTTTGTAGAGAGAGGGAAACTTCGAGAGATATTTTGGCGATTAGGGGTTAGGGTTTTAGAGAGAGTGAGAGAGTTTGAGTTTGAGGGGTTTAAAGAGAGAGAGAGACAGATTGAGGTTAGGGGTTTAGAGAGAGAGGGGGCGGAGAAAGAGATATTGGGTATTAAAGAGAGAGAGAGATTGGGGGTTACAGGTGTAGAGAGAGAGAGTAAAAGATAGATAGGTGTTAGGGTTTAGGGAGAGAGATTGGGGATTAGCGGTTTAGAGAGAGAGAGAGAGATTAGGTGTTATGGGTTTAGAGGGAGAGAGAGAGAGGGAGATTGGACATTAGGGTTTTAGAGAGAGAGAGAGAGAGAGAGAGAGATATTTGGCGTTAGTGGTTTAGAGAGATATTTTAGCTAACGAATTGGAAGATAGGGAGAGAGAGAGATTAGGGGTTAGGTGTTTAGAGAGAGAGAGAGATTTGGGGTTAGGGGTTTAGAGGGAGAGAGAGAGAGATAGGGGTTAGGGGTTAAAGAGAGAGAGAGAGAGAGATTGCAGGCTAGGGGTTTAGATAGAGAGAGAGAGAGAGAGATTGGGGGTTTAGAAAGAGAGAAATATACATTGGTAGTTAATGGATTAGAGAGAGAAATACATTAAGGGTTAGGAGTTTAGAGAGAGAGAGAGAGAGTGAATGGGGTTAGGCATTGAGAGAGAGAGAGAGAGACATATTGGGGGTTAGGGGTTTAGAGATAGGGATAGAGAGATTTGGTGTTAGGGTTTAGAGTGAGAAATAAAGAGAGGGAGAGAGAGCGAAGGGGTTATGGGTTTATAGAGAGATAAAGAGGGAAAGAGAGAGAGAGAGAGATAGTAATAGAGAGATTGGGGACTAGTCGTTTAGAGAGAGAGAGAGGGAGAGTTAGTGGTTTAGACAGAGAGTGTTTGTGTGTAAGAAAGAGAGATAGGGCGTTATGTATTTAGAGAGAGATTCAGGTTTAGTAGTTTAGAGAGAGAGAGATTGGTGGTGAGTGATTTAGAGAGAGGGTGGGAGTGGAGGTTATAGAGAGAGATAGATATCGAGATTGGGGGTTAGGGGTTTATCTAGAGAGAGATATTGTGGGTTATGTGTTTAGAGAGATATATAGATATTAGAGGTTAGGGGCTTAGAGAGAGAGAGAGAGAGAGAGAGAGAGATTGGGGGTTATGGGTTTAGAGAGAGAGATTATTGGTTTAAGGAGAGAGTCAGAGAGTTAATGGGGGTTAGTGGTTTAAAGAGACATATAGATTGGGGGCATGGGTTTAGAGGGTTAATGAGAGATTGGGGGACATGGGTTTAGAGAGTTAATGAGAGATTGGGTATTAGTGGTTTACAGAGAGAGAGAGGTAGAGAGAAAGAGCATGCGGGTTATTGGTAGAGAGAGAGATATTAAGGGTTAGGGTTTCAAATAGAGAGAGAATGGGGGATACGGGTTTAGAGAGAGAGAGAATGGGTGTTATGATTTTAGAGAGAGAGAGAGAGATTGGAGGTTAGGGTTTTAGATATATATATATATTGGGGTTAGGGTTTTAGAGAGAGAGATTAGGGGTTATGGGTTTAGAAAGAGAGAGAGATAGAGAGAGAATGGAATTTATGGGTTTAGAGAGAGAGAGAGAGAGAAATAGAGATTGGGGTTTAGGGGTTTAGAGAGAGAGATATGTACTGGATGTTAGTGTCTGAGAAAGAGAGAGAGATATTCAGGGTTAGGGGTTTAGGGAGAGAGAGAGAGGGAGAGATATTGGGAGTTAGGGGTCTAGAGAGAGAGAGAGAGAGATTGGGGGTTAGAGGTTTACAAAGAGATTAGGGGTTAGGGGTTTAAGGAGAGAGAGAGAGAGAGTGAAATGTTGTTAAGGGTTTGGAGAGAGAGGGGGAGAGATATAGATATTTGAGGTTAATAGGGGTTTCAAAATAGAGAGATATTAATCAGAGAGTAGTGATGGTGAGTGTTGGGGGGAGAGAGACATTGAGAGGTGGGGAGGGGTAAGTGGGTAAGGATTGGGGTTTTGAGAGAGAGAGAGAGAGAGTGACTGAGTGATTGGGGTTCAGGGGTTTGTAGAGAGAGGGAAACTTCGAGAGATATTTTGGCGATTAGGGGTTAGGGTTTTAGAGAGAGTGAGAGAGTTTGAGTTTTAGGGGTTTAAAGAGAGAGAGAGATAGATTGAGGTTAGGGGTTTATAGAGAGAGGGGGCAGAGAAAGATATATTGGGTGTTAGAGAGAGAGAGAGAGAGATTGGGGGTTACAGGTGTAGAGAGAGATAGTAAAATATAGATAGGTGTTAGGGTTTAGGGAGAGAGATTGGGGATTAGCGGTTTAGAGAGAGAGAGAGATTAGGTGTTATGGGTTTAGAGGGAGAGAGAGAGGGAGATTGGACATTAGGGTTTTAGAGAGAGAGAGAGAGAGAGATATTGGGGGTTAAGGGTTAATATAGAGAGAGATATTTGGGGTTACTGGTTTAGAGAGATATTTTAGCTAACGGATTTGAAGAGAGAGAGAGCGAGAGATTAGGGGTTAGGTGTTTAGAGACAAAGAGAGATTGGGGGTTAGGGGTTTAGAGGGAGAGAGAGAGAGATTAGGGGTTAGGGGTTAAAGAGAGAGAGAGAGAGAGAGATTGCGGGTTAGGGGTTTAGATAGAGAGAGAGAGAGAGAGATTGGGGGTTTAGAAACAGAGAGATATACATTAGTAGTTAATGGATTAGAGAGAGAAATACATTAGGGGTTAGGAGTTTAGAGAGAGAGAGAGAGAGAGAATGGGGGTTAGGCATTGAGAGAGAGAGAGAGACATATTGGGGGTTAGGGGTTTAGAGATAGGGATAGAGAGATTTGGTGTTAGGGTCTAGAGTGAGAAATAAAGAGAGGGAGAAAGAGATAAGGGGTTATGGGTTTATAGAGAGATAAAGAGGGAAAGAGAGAGAGATAGAGAGTAATAGAGAGATTGGGGACTAGGCGTTTAAAGAGAGAGAGAGGGAGAGTTAGTGGTTTAGACAGAGAGTGTGTGTGTGTAAGAAAGAGAGATAGGGGGTTATGGATTTAGAGAGAGATTCAGGTTTAGTGGTTTAGAGAGAGAGAGATTGGTGGTGAGTGATTTAGAGAGAGGGTGGGAGTGGAGGTTATAGAGAGAGATAGATATCAAGATTGGGGGTTAGGGGTTTATCTAGAGAGAGATATTGTGGGTTATGGGTTTAGAGAGATATATAGATATTAGAGGTTAGGGGATTAGAGAGAGAGAGAGAGAGAGAGAGAGAGAGAGATTGGGGGTTATGGGTTTAGAGAGAGAGATTATGGGTTTAAGGAGAGAGTGAGAGAGTTAATGGGGGTTAGCAGTTTAAAGAGACATATAGATTGGGGGCATGGGTTTAGAGAGTTAATGAGAGATTGGGGGACTTGGGTTCAGAGAGTTAATGAGAGATTGGGGATTAGTGGTTTAGAGAGCGAGAGAGGTAGAGAGAAAGAGCATACGGGTTATTGGTAGAGAGATAGATATTAAGAGTTAGGGTTTCAAAGAGAGAGAGAATGGGGGGTAGGGGTTTAGAGAGAGAGAGAATGGGTGTTATGATTTTAGAGAGAGAGAGAGAGATTGGAGGTTAGGGTTTTAGATATATATATATATTGGGGGTTAGGGTTTTAGAGAGAGAGATTAGGGGTTATGGGTTTAGAAAGAGAGAGAGATAGAGAGAGAATGGAATTTATGGGTTTAGAGAGAGAGAGAGAAATAGAGATTGGGGTTTAGGGGTTTAGAGAGAGAGATATGTACTGGATGTTAGTGTCTAAGAAAGAGAGAGAGATATTCAGGGTTAGGGGTTTAAGGAGAGAGAGAGAGGGAGAGATATTCGGAGTTAGGGGTCTAGAGAGAGAGAGAGAGATCGGGGGTTAGAGGTTTACAAAGAGGTTAGGGGTTAGGGGTTTAAGGAGAGAAAGAGAGAGTGAAATGTTGTTAAGGGTTTAGAGAGAGAGGGGGAGAGATATAGATATTTGAGGTTAATAGGGGTTTCGAAATAGAGAGATATTAATTAGAGAGTATGGATGGTGAGTGTTGGGGGGAGAGAGACATTGAGAGGTGGGGAGGGGTAAGTGGGTAAGGATTGGGGTTTTGAGAGAGAGAGAGAGAGTGACTGAGTGATTGGGGTTCAGCGGTTTGTAGAGAGAGGGAAACTTCGAGAGAGATTTTGGCGATTAGGGGTTAGGGTTTTAGAGAGAGTGAAAGAGTTTGAGTTTTAGGGGTTTAAAGAGAGAGAGAGACAGATTGAGGTTAGGGGTTTAGAGAGAGAGGGGGTCGAGAAAGAGATATTGGGTGTTAGAGAGAGAGAGAGAGAGATTGGGGGTTACAGGTGTAGAGAGAGAGAGTAAAAGACAGATAGGTGTTAGGGTTTAGGGAGAGAGATTGGGGATTAGTGGTTTAGAGAGAGAGAGAGATTAGGTGTTATGGGTTTAGAGGGAGAGAGAGAGGGAGATTGGACATTAGGGTTTTAGAGAGAGAGAGAGAGAGAGATATTGGGGGTAAAGGGTTAAGATAGAGAGAGATATTTGGGGTTAGTGGTTTAGAGATATATTTTAGCTAATGGATATGAAGATAGAGAGAGAGAGAGATTCATGGTTAGGTGTTAGAGAGAGAGAGAGATTGGGGGTTAGGGGTTTATAGGGAGAGAGAGGGAGATTAGGGGTTAGGGGTTAAAGAGAGAGAGAGAGAAAGATTGTGGTTTAGGGGTTTAGATAGAGAGAGAGAGAGAGAGAGAGAGATTGGGGGTTTAGATAGAGAGAGAGAGAGAGAGAGATTGGGGGTTTAGAAAGAGAGAGATATACATTGGTAGTTAATGGATTAGAGAGAGAAATACATTAGGGGTTAGGAGGCTGGAGAGAGAGAGAGAGTAAATCAGGGTTAGGCATTGAGAGAGAGAGACAGACATATTGGGGGTTAGGGGTTTAGAGATAGGGATAGACAGATTTGGTCCTAGGGTTTAGAGTGAGAAATAAAGAGAGTGAGAGAGAGATAAGGGGTTATGGGTTTATAGAGAGATAAAGAGGGAAAGAGAGAGAGATAGATAGTAATAGGGAGATTGGGGACTAGTCGTTTAGAGAGAGCGAGAGAGGGAGAGTTAGTGTTTTAGACAGAGAGTGTGTGTGTGTAAGAAAGAGAGATAGGGCGTTATGGATTTAGAGAGAGATTCAGGTTTAGTGGTTTAGAGAGAGAGAGATTGGTGGTGAGTGATTTAGAGAGAGGGTGGGAGTGGAGGTTATAGAGAGAGATAGATATCGAGATTGGGGGTTAGGGGTTTATCTAGAGAGAGATATTGTGGGTTATGGGCTTAGAGAGATATATAGATATTAGAGGTTAGGGGCTTAGAGAGAGAGAGAGAGAGAGAGAGAGAGAGAGAGAGAGATTGGGGTTTATGGGTTTAGAGAGAGAGATTATGGGTTTAAGGAGAGAGTGAGAGAGTTAATGGGGGTTAGTGGTTTAAAGAGACATATAGATTGGGGGCATGGGTTTAGAGAGTTAATGAGAGATTGGGGGGCATGGGTTTAGAGAGTTAATGAGAGATTGGGGATTAGTGGTTTAGAGAGAGAGAGAGAGGTAGAGAGAAAGAGCATGCGGGTTATTGGTAGAGAGATATATTAAGGGTTAGGGTTTCAAAGAGAGAGAGAATGGGGGATAGGGGTTTAGAGAGAGAGAGAATGGGTCTTATGATTTTAGAGAGAGAGAGAGAGATTGGAGGTAAGGGTTTTAGATATATATATATATTGGGGGTTAGGGTTTTAGAGAGAGAGATTAGGGGTTATGGGTTTAGAAAGAGAGAGAGATATAGAGAGAATGGAATTTATGGGTTTAGAGAGAGAGAGAGAGAAATAGAGATTGGGGTTTAGGGGTTTAGAGAGAGAGATATTCAGGGTTAGGGGTTTAGGGAGAGAGAGAGAGGGAGAGATATTGGGAGTTAGGGGTCTAGAGAGAGAGAGAGAGAGATTGGGGGTTAGAGGTTTACATAGATATTAGAGCTTAGGGTTAGAGAGAGAGTGAAATGTTGTTCGGGGTTTGGAGAGAGAGAGAAATATTGGGGGTTATGGGTTTAGAGAGAGAGAGGCGGGTGGTAGGTTAGGGGTGTAGAGAGAGAGGGAGAGAGAGATATATTTGAGGTTAATAGGGGTTTGGAAATAGAGAGAGATTATGGAGAGAGTATGGATGGTGAATGTTGGGGGGAGAGAGATGTTGAGAGGTGGGGAGGGGTAGGTGGGTAAGGATTGATGTTTTGAGAGAGAGAGAGAGAGAGAGATTGGGGTTTAAGGGTTTGTAGAGAGAGAGAGACTTAGAGGGATATTTTGGGGATTAGGGGTTAGGGTTTTAGAGAGAGTGAGAGAGTTAGTGGTTTAGAGAGAGAGAGATTGAGTTTTAGGGGTTTAAAGAGAGAGAGAGATTGAGGTTAGGTGTTTAGAGAGAGACAGAGGGGGGGAGAGAGAGATATTGGGTGCTAGAGAGAGAGAGAGATTGGGGGTTACAGGTGTAGAGAGATTGTAAAATAGAGATATGTGTTAGGGTTTAGAGGGAGAGATTGAGGATTAAGGGTTTAGATAGAGAGATATTAGGTGTTATGGGTTTACAGAGGGAGAGAGGGAGATTAGGCGTTAGGGTTTTAGAGTGAGAGATATAGAGAGAGATATTGAGGGTTAAAGGTTTAAAGAGAGAGAGAGATAGAGAGAGATATTTTAGGTTATGGGTTGAGAGAGAGAGAGAGAGAGAGAGAGAGATTGGGGGTTAGGATTTTAGAGAGAGGGATAGAGAGATTGGGTGTTAGGGGTTTAGAGAGGGAAAGAAAGAGAATGAGAGAGAGATAGGGGGTCACATGGGTTTACATAGAGATAAAGAGGGAAAGAGAGAGATAGATAGTAATAGAGAGACTAGGAACTAGTCGTTTAAAGAGAGAGAGAGAGAGAGAGAGAGAGAGAGATTGGGAGTTAGTGTTTTAGACAAAGAGAGTGTTTGTGTAAGTAGGAAAGATAGAAAGTTAGGGATATAGAGAGAGATATTTTGTGTTAGGGATTTAGAGAGGGAGGGTGAGAGAGATTGGGGGTTAGGGGTTTAGAGAGAGATATAAATAGAGATATTGGGGGTTATTGGTTTAGAGGGAGAGAAGCAGATTGGGGTTAATGGTTTAGACAGAGAGGGAGAGAGAGATGGGTGAGTGGTTTAGAGAGAGAGAGAGAGAGAGAGAGAGAAATGGGCGAGTGGTTTAGAGAGGGGGGGAGTGGAGGTTAAAGAGAGAGGGAGAGAGAGAGAGAGATTGGGGGTTAGGGGTTTAGCTAGAGAGAGAGATATTGTGAGTTATGGGTTTAGAGAGAGGAAAACTTAGAGAGATATTTTGGCGATTAGGGGTTAGGGTTTTAGAGAGAGTGAGAGAGTTTGAGTTTTAGGAGTTTAAAGAGAGAGAGAGAGACAGATTGAGGTTAGGGGTTTAGAGAGAGAGGGGGGGGAGAAAGAGATATTGGGTGTTAGAGAGAGAGAGAGATATTGGGGGTTACAAGTGTAGAGAGAGAGAGTAAAAGAGAGACAGGTGTTAGGGTTAAGGGAGAGAGATTGGGGATTAGTGGTTTAGAGAGAGAGAGAGAGAGAGATTCAGGGTTAAGGGTTAAGATAGAGAGAGATATTTGGTGTTAGTGGTTTAGAGAGATATTTTAGCTAACAAATTTGAAGATAGAGAGAGAGAAAGATTAGGGGTTAGGTGTTTAGAGAGAGAGAGAGAGAGATTGGGGGTTAGTGGTTTAGAGGGAGAGAGAGAGAGATTGGGGGTTAGGGGTTAAAGAGAGAGAGAGAGAGATTGGGGGTTTAGATAGAGAGAGATATATATTGGTAGTAAGTGGATTAGAGAGAGAAATACATTAGGGGTTAGGAGTTTAGAGAGAGAGAGAGAGAGAGACATATTGGGGATTAGGGGTTTAGAGATAGGGATAGAGAGATTTGGTGTTAGGGTTTAGAGAGAGAAATAAAGAGAGGGAGAGAGAGATAAGGGGTTATGGGTTTATAGAGAGATAAAGAGGGAAAGAGAGAGAGAGAGAGATAGTAATAGAGAGATTGGGGATTAGTCGTTTAGAGAGAGAGAGAGGGAGAGTTAGTGGTTTAGATAGAGAGTGTGTGTGTGTAAGAAAGAGAGATAGGGCGTTATGTATTTAGAGAGAGATTCAGGTTTAGTGGTTTAGAGAGAGAGAGATTGGTGGTGAGTGATTTAGAGAGAGGGTGGGAGTGGAGGTTATAGAGAGAGATAGATATCGAGATTGGGGGTTAGGGGTTTATCTAGAGAGAGATATTGTGGGTTATGGGTTTAGAGAGATATATAGATATTAGAGGTTAGGGGCTTAGAGAGAGAGAGAGAGAGAGAGAGAGAGAGAGAGAGAGAGAGAGATTGGGGGTTATGGGTTTAGAGAGAGAGATTATGGGTTTAAGAAGAGAGTGAGAGAGTTAATGGGGGTTAGCGATTTAAAGAGAGAGAGAGATTGGGGGACATGGGTTTAGAGAGTTAATGAGACATAGGGGGACATGGGTTTAGAGGGTTAATGAGAGATTGGGGATTAGTGGTTTAGAGAGAGAGAGAGGTAGAGAGAAAGAGCATGTGGGTTATTGGTAGAGAGAGATATATTAAGGGTTAGGGTTTCAAAGAGAGATAGAATGAGGGATAGGGGTTTAGAGAGAGAGAGAATGGGTGTTATGATTTTAGAGAGAGAGAGAGATTGGAGGTTAGGGTTTTAGATATATATTGGGGGTTAGGGGTTTAGAGAGAGAGATTAGGAGTTATGGGTTTAGAAAGAGAGAGAGAGAGAGAATGGAATTTATGGGTTTAGGGAGATAGAGAGAGAAATAGAGATTGGGGTTTAGGGGTTTAGAGAGAGAGATATGTATTGGATGTTAGTATCTGAGAGAGAGAGAGAGAGAGAGATTCAGGGTTAGGGGTTTAGGGAGAGAGAGAGAGGGAGAGATATTGGGCGTTAGGGGTTTAGAGAGAGAGACAGAGAGAAAGAGATTGGGGGTTAGAGGTTTACAAAGAGATTAGTGCTTAGGGTGAGAGAGAGAGTGAAATGTTAGGGGTTTGGAGAGATAGAGAGAAATATTGGGGGTTATGGGTTTAGAGAGAGAGGGGCGGTGGTAGGTTATGGGTGTAGAGAGAGAGGGAGAGAGATATATATTTGAGGTTAATAGGGGTTTGGAAATAGAGAGAGATTATGGGGAGAGTATGTATGGTGAATGTTGGGGGGAGAGAGATGTTGAGAGGTGGGGAGGGGTAGGTGGGTAAGGATTTAGGTTTTGAGAGAGAGAGAGAGAGAAATTGGGGTTCAAGGGTTTGTAGAGAGAGAGAGAATTAGTGGGATATTTTGGGGATTAGGGGTTAGGGTTTTAGAGAAAGTGAGAGAGTTAGGGGTTTAGAGAGAGAGGTTTTGAGTTTTAGGGGTTTAGAGAGAGAGACAAATTGAGGTTAGGTGTTTAGAGAGAGAGAGATGGAGGGAGAGAGAGATACTGGGTGCTAGAGAGAGAGAGAGATTGGGGGTTACAGGTATAGAGAGATTCTAAAAGAGAGATAAGTGTTAGGGTTTAGAGGGAGAGATTGAGGATTAAGGGTTTAGAGAGAGAGATATTAGGTGTTATGGGTTTAGAGAGGGAGAGAGGGATATTAGGCATTAGCATTTTAGAGAGAGAGATATATATATTGAGGGTTAAGGGTTAAGATAGAGAGAGATATTGAGGGTTAAAGGTTTAAAGAGAGAGAGATATAGAGAGAGATATTTTAGGTTACATGTTGAGAGAGAGAGAGAGAGATTAGGGGTTGAGTGTTTAGAGAGAGAGAGAATGGGGGTTAGGGGTTTAGAGAGAGGGAGAGAGAGAGAGAGAGAGATTGGGGGTTAGGATTTTAGAGAGAGGGATAGAGAGATTGGGTGTTAGGGGTTTAGAGAGAGAATGAAAGAGAATGAGAGAGAGATACGGTGTCACATGGTTTTACATAGAGATAAAGAGGGAAAGAGAGAGATAGCTAGTAATATAGAGACTGGGAACTAGTTGTTTAGAGAGAGAGAGAGAGAGAGAGAGAGAGAGAGAGATTGGGAGTTAGTGTTTTAGACAAAGAGAGTGTTTTTGTAAGAAGGAGAGATAGAAGGTTAGGGATATAGAGAGAGATATTGGGTGTTAGGGATTTAGAGAGGGAGGGTGTGAGAGATTGGGGGTTAGGGGTTTATCTAGAGAGAGAGATATTGTGGGTTATGGGTTTAGAGAGAGGGAAACTTAGAGAGATAAAGAATTAGAGAGATATTTTGGTGATTAGGGGTTAGGGTTTTAGAGAGAGAGAGAGAGTTTGAGTTTTAGGGGTTTAAAGAGAGAGAGAGATAGATTGAGGTTAGGGGTTTAGAGAGAGAGGGGGGGGAGAAAGAGATATTGGGTGTTAGAGAGAGAGAGAGAGAGATTGGGGGTTACAAGTGTAGAGAGAGAGAGTAAAAGAGAGATAGGTGTTAGGGTTTAGGGAGAGAGATTGGGGATTCGCAGTTTAGAGAGAGAGAGAGATTAGGTGTTATGTGTTTAGAGGGAGAGAGAGAGGGAGATTGGAGAGAAGGGTTTTAGAGAGAGAGAGAGAGAGAGAGATATTGGGGGTTAAGGGTTAATATAGAGAGAGATATTTGGGGTTAGTGGTTTAGAGAGATATTTTGGCTAACGGATTTGAAGATAGAGAGAGAGAGAGATTAGGGGTTAGGTGTTTAGAGAGAGAGAGAGATTGGGGGTTAGGGGTTTAGAGGGAGAGAGAGAGAGATTGGGGGTTAGGGGTTAAAGAGAGAGAGAGAGAGAGAGAGAGAGAGAGAGAGAGATTGGAGGTTAGGGGTTTAGATAAAGAGAGAGAGAGATAGAGAGATTGGGGGTTTAGATAGAGAGATATATATATTGGTAGTTAGTGGATTAGAGAGAGAAATACACTAGGGGTTAGGAGTTTAGAGAGAGAGAGAGAGAGAGAGTGAATGGGGGTTAGGCGTTGAGAGAGAGAGAGACATATTGGGGGTTAGGGGTTTAGAGATAGGGATAGAGAGATTTGGTGTTAGGGTCTAGAGAGAGAAATAAAGAGAGGGAGAGAGAGATAAGGGGTTATGGGTTTATAGAGAGATAAAGAGGGAAAGAGAGAGAGATAGATAGTAATAGAGAGATTGGGGACTAGTCATTTAGAGAGAGAGAGAGGGAGAGTTAGTAGTTTAGACAGAGAGTGTGTGTGTGTAAGAAAGAGAGATAGGGGGTTATGGATTTAGAGAGAGATTCAAGTTTAGTGGTTTAGAGAGAGAGATATTGGTCGTGAGTGATTTAGAGAGAGGGTGGGAGTGGAGGTTATAGAGAGAGAGAGATATTAAGATTGGGGGTTAGGGGTTTATGCAGAGAGAGATTTTGTGGGTTATGGGTTTAGAGAGATATATAGATATTAGAGGTTAGGGGCTTAGAGAGAGAGAGAGAGAGAGGGAGAGAGATTGGGGGTTATGGGTTTAGAGAGAGAGATTGTGTGTTTAAGGAGAGAGTGAGAGAGTTAATGGGGGTTAGCGGTTTAAAGAGAGAGAGAGAGAGAGAGAGAGAGAGAGAGAGAGAGATTAGGGGTTGAGTGTTGAGAGAGAGAGAGAATGGGTATTAGGGGTTTAGAGAGAGAGAGAGAGATTGGGGGTTAGGATTTTAGAGAGAGGGATAGAGAGATTCAGTGTTAGGGGTTTAGAGAGAGAAAGAAAGAGAATGAGAGAGAGATAGGGGGTCACATGGGTTTACATAGAGATAAAGAGAGAAAGAGAGAGATAGATAGTAGTTGAGAGACTGGGAACTAGTCATTTAAAGAGAGAGAGAGAGAGAGATTGGGAGTTAGTGTTTTAGACAAAGAGAGTGTTTGTGTAAGAAGGAGAGATAGAAGGTTAGGGATATAGAGAGAGATATTGGGTGTTAGGGATTTAGAGAGGGAGGGTGAGAGAGATTGGGGTTAGGGGTTTAGAGGGAGATATAAATAGAGATATTTGGGGTTATTGGTTTAGAGGGAGAGAAGCAGATTGCGGTTAATGGTTTAGAGAGAGAGAGAGAGAGAGAGAGAGAGAGAGAGAGATTGGATTTAAGGTTTAGAGAGAGAGATTGGGGGTGAGGGGCTTAGAGAGAGAGAGAGATATTTGATGTTTAGGGGTTTAGAGAGAGATAAAGAGAATGGGGGCTATGGGTTTAGAGAGAGTGTGTGTGGTTTTTAGTAGTTTAGAGAGAGAGAGAGAGGGAGAGAGAGAGAGAGAGATAAGGGGTTATGCATTTAGAGAGATAGGTTTTGTAGGTTAGAGTTATAGATATTGAGTTATATTGGAGGGTATAGGTTTAGAGAGAGAGAAAGAGAAGGTGAGAGAGAGAGGTCGATTGGGTGTCAGGGGTTTAGATAGAGAGAGAGATATATATAATCAGGGAGATTGAGCATTAGGGGTTTAGAGAGAGAGAGATATTTGAGGTTAATGGGGGTTTGGATATACAGAGAGATCATGGGGGGAGTATGGATGGTTAGTGGTGGGGGGAAAGAGATGTTTAGAGGTAGGGATGGGTAGGTGGGAAAGTATTGGGGTTTTGAGAGAGAGAGAGAGATAGAGAGGTTTAGGGGTTTAGAGAGAGAGAGTGTGAGAAATAGAAGGGGGGTTAGGGATTTAGAGAGAGAGGAAGAAAGAGAGATATTGTGTGTTAAGGGTTGAGAGAGAGAAAGAGATTTTGGGTTACATGTTTAGAAAGATATAGATAGATAGGGGGTTAGGGGTTTAAAGAGAGATTGAGGGATAGATGTTTAGAGAGAGAGATTGGTGTTAGGGGTTTAGAGAGAGAGAGAGAGAGAGAGGGAGAGAGAGATTGGAGTTAGGGGTTTAGACAGAGAGACAAATTCAGTGTTTGGGGTTTAGAGAGAGAGGGAGATAGAGATTTGGGGCTAGGCATTGAGAGAGAGAGAGAGAGAGATTTGGGGTAAGTGTTTTAGATGGAGAGAAAGAGATTGGAGGTGAGGGGTTTAGAGAGAGAGAGAGAGAGAGAGCGATTGGGGGTTAGGGGTTCAGAGAGAGAAAGAGATTAGTTGTTATGGTTTTAAAGAGAGATTGAGAGAGAGGGAGAGATCGAGATTAAGGGTTAGGGGTTTATAGATAGATAGATAGAGAGAGAGAGAGAGAGATATTGGGGGTTAGAGGTTTAGAGAGAGAGAGGTTGGAGGTTAGGGGTTAAGTGAGAGAAATATTGGGGGTTTGGATTTTAGAGAGAGAGAGAGACATTAGGGGTAGAGAGAGAGAGAGAGAGAGAGGTTTAGGGGTTTAGATATAGAGAGAGGTATATTGGAGGTTAGGGGATTAGAAAGAGAAATACATCAGAGGTTAGGAGTTTAGAGAGACAGAGTGAATGGGGGTTAGGGGTTTAGAGAGAAAGAGAGATTGGGGGTTAGGGGTTTAGAGAGAGAGAGAGACTAGGGGTTTGGGGTTTAGAGAGAAGGGGGGAGATTGTGTGTTAGGGTTTTAGAGAGAGAGAGGGGGAAAGAGAGGGAGATAGAGATAGGGGGTTAGGGGTTTTGAGAGAGAGAGAGATTGGGGGTTAATGGTTTAGAGAGGGTTAGTGGTTTAGACATAGCAAGTGTGTGTGTAAGACAGAGAGATAGGAGGTTAGGGATTTAGAGAGAGATATTTGGTGTTAGGTGTTTAGAGAGAGAGATTGGGTGCTAGGGGTTTAAAGAGTGAGAGAGAGAGATATTGGGGTTTAGGGGTTTAGAGAGAGATATATAAATAGAGAGATTGTGGATTATGGGTGTAAAGGGAGAGAAGGCGATTGGGGTTAGTGGTTTAGAGAGGGAGGGAGAGAGAGAGATTGGAGGTTAGTAGTTTAGAGAGAGATATATATTGGGGTTAGGGGTTTAGATAGAGAGAAAGAGAGAGATTGAGAGATAGAAAGAGAGATATTGGGGTTTAGCGGTTTAGAGAGAGAGATAGAGATGTGGGGCTAGTGGTTTAGAGAGAGGGGAGATTGGAGGTGAGGGATTTAGAGAGAGAGAGAGAGAGAGAGATCGAGGGTTAGGGGTTTAAGTAGGGAGAGAGAAATTGTAGGTTATGGGTGTAGAGAAAAAGATAGATATTAGAGGTGAGGGGTTTAGAGAGAGAGAGAGAGAGAGAGAGATTGAGGTTTAGAGAGAGAGAGAGAGAGAGGGGGGGGGGAGAGAGAGGGGGGTTAGGAGTTTAAAGAAAGAGGAAGATTGGGGGTTGTGGGTTGTGTGTGTGTGAGAGAGAGAGAGAGAGATGAGTTAAGGAGTTAAAGGGAAATAAGTTTAGGTGTTATTATAACATGGGTTAAAGTAGCTAAAATAGTTTTATTTTGGTGTTATATAAATTTACAAGGTCTTAGGACTTAGAAATGTTAAAGTTTGTATGATTTATAAGTGTTATGTTTGAAATAGTGGTTACAAGTTATATGGGTTGGATGAGAGTGGGTAAAGTAGTCAAGTTTTAGAGGAGGCTAATGTTATAATTACTAAGGAAAGAGATCCTAACTCCTAGGTTGCATGAATAGAGTGTCAACAAAGGGGGGTCCCTCGTTAGACCACTTTAAAAACCTTGTGTATACATGGTCGACCACCCAACTTGGGGCGTACTGGGAGGGCTTCTCAGGGAGTTACCTCCCTCCACCTATTACTAGCGCAACGGCATCCCAGTTTCCAGCTACAACAAAGGCACATGTGTCAAGATACCGAGTTAAGAAATTGTTTCCACGCAATTTCCCAAAATGGTCCTTTGAAGACAATCTATACAAGACTTTCAATAGAACCCCTATGGTCAACATACTAACTCAAACAGTATAGAAAAATGTATACAATTTAGTATTCATAAAAAACTAATATTTTCTACAATCTTATTCTTATTTAAATATTCCAATTAAATTTATATATATAATCACATGTGAAAAAACATTGAAAAACAATTTACCAAAAGTAAACAAGATAGCAATTTATAATCTAAAAAAACTTTAAACTAAGAAAAAACTCTAAACTATTAACTAAAACTCTAACCTATTTCAAGAAACTCATAATTATTAAATTGAACTCTAAACTATTTCAACAAACTCTTAATTATTAAAGGAAAATATTTTAATATGGACAAAACTAAATTATTAAAAATAACATTGAAAAAAATACAAGACAACATCATCATAGACTAATTTAAAAAAAATTACTAATCACATTTCATAAAATTTTATACACTCTTAATTATTAAAGGAAAATATTTTAATATGGACAAAACTAAATTATTAAAAATAACATTGAAAAAAAATACAAGTCCACATCATCATAGACTAATTAAAAAAAAATTACTAATCACATCTCATAAAATTTTATACACTTTTAATTATTAAAGGAAAATATTTTAATATGGACAAAACTAAATTAATAAAAATAACATTGAAAAAAAATACAAATCGACATCATCATAAAATAATTTAAAAAAAATTACTGATCACATTTCATAAAATTTTATACACTAAAACAATATAGAGAATTAAGTTTTCATTTTTAAATAAAAAATAGAAAATTATGAAATTTTCACAATACATAATAGAAGTATGAAAAATAAACAAAATTAAAATAAACAAAAAAAATATTTATTAAAAAGTATAATAAAATTAGATTTATATATATATATATATATATTAAATTTAAAATACTTTTATAAAATATAAATAAAAAAATAAAACTAAAAATACATTGTCAAAATTGGATTGCTCCCGATTTTATCAGATCTCACAAATTTGAAGGCAGAATTCTTAACCAAGATCCACGTCAATGTCCTATACTCGCTGTTTCACAAATTTAAAGGCAAAATTCTTAATTAAGATCCATGTCAATGTCGTGTACTCGTTGTTTTCTGTGATATGATCAAAGGAGGCCGGACCATTGGATTCTCTCCTAAATTCTCAGACTAAGCCAGGGAAGTATTTAGTCTCAAGCTTGGCGAGATACACATGTGTTACCGTGTCTTCACACCGCAGTACATTGTCCATCGAAGAAGCTGAGATGGACAATGTATCGCTTTAATGCCCATGAATTCCTACAGGTTACGACAATCGCATACAGCTTTCCTTTTATATCATTTGCTAACATACCAGATCTTCAAACTGATATAATATTGCCTCAATTTATTTTTATTTTTATTTGACATTAATACATCGGCGGTCTTCTAACTGTGTACCTTCCTTACGCGTTATCAACTTTTAAAATTTATTCAGCTTCTTCCTTATTGTCGAAGCGTTGTCTACTTCTAAAATTTGGTCTTTATGATCTCTGTTTTCAGAAACAAACTTAGCTGGGAGGGCACACATTTTTCCTAGATCTTTATGGTCTGGCTTTTAACTAAAATGATAAATCCCAGAAGCACTCATACGGTCAAAAGTATGAGAATGCTACTTAATCCATTTCAATAATCTTAGTGTATTGAGGTTCAAAGAGTACATGCCGCTAGAGTATGCACAGAAGAGACGAAAAAGTTATTTTTGTAACTTTGTTTTTATTAAATTTGAAAATTAGTTTACATGCAACTGCATGATATTTATTTGTTTTATTCAAGTTGTGAAGAATAATGCTTATTGAAAATATTTTTGATGTTTTCACTTTCAATTTTTTCATTTACTTTGTTCCGTTTGCTTATGACATTTATGACATAAGAAGAGTTAAAGATTAGTAACATAAAAGCATATCAAAATGCAGTGATGAGAAGTTTACTATGAAATTTGGAATTTCACAGAAATAAGAAATATAATATTGTTACATCTTTATTTTATATATAAAATTATATTATATTATATTATATTAAAAATTTATATTATCGTATTTAATATAAAATCAAAGTAAATAATATATTTACTAGCCCATTATGTTTGATACTCTTATTCATCTTTTCATATTTATCTATATTATATAAATATTGATTGCTTCATAATGGCTGATTAAAATGTTGATGTAATCAGCCATCCTTTAACAAAGGGGGTCACACTGTGTTAAGGTGGAGAAGAAACTAAACGGTTCGCTACATTGAGGGATGAACATGATAAACCTGGCAAGTATGCACAATACCTTTTTGAGATGAAATTTTTGCTTGATTAAAGGTAGTCATACGGTATACCATTACTCCGTAAAAAGCCGTAGCATACAGTGGACAGGAAGGAAACAAAAGTACGGCCCTGAAGGCCCATGGAAGCTTTATAGTTTATTTATATACTGTAGAGCTACTAGCATAAGGATTGAGCTTGGCATAACTATAGACGAATAGACCGACTAGCATAAGGATTGAGCTTGGCATGATCAGCACTACTTCATAGTGACGGCATGACTGTCATAACTAGCACTCTCCACAAATCCAATCCATGGATCTACCTGTCTCCCATAAATGCACTTTAATCTTAAATTAAATGCCAAACCTTACTTTGAGGCAACATTATTGAAACTGTCCGGTGCTTGTGGAAACCGGTGAAAGCCAAACCTTACTTATCTTCATGTAGGTTCTTTAGGCGATCTGCTATGGTAAAAATAAGTAAACACAAGCACACACCCTCAGTGATCGTCTAAGGCGTTAAAAAACACATCAAAACTGGTTTATGACATAACACACACTAAGATGCCAAAATGAGCTCAAACTGGTTTATGACATAACACACTGCCTAGGGATCCAAACTGATTGATAGTAGCACCTTGGGATTTGGTTCCATCCTCAGACGGGAGCATAAGCAGATTGAAACGAGTCTCTATATATTTATATTTGATCAGTTACTAAGCCTAGTGAACTAGTGAATTCTCTCTCTACGTGCCTTTGATGGACAAAATTCTAAGATGATACTATATTCCATACCAATACATAATATGTAAAGCAAACTTTTCATTAAAAAACACAATCTACCAAGTCACTTAATGGATCCATTAAGAGACACTCTACTAAGTCACTTACATCCATTAAGAGACACACTCTACTAAGTCACTTAAATTTAATTGATTTATTAATTAATTTGTTTATATGTTTTTAACAAATCATAAACAAAATAAAAGAAAATCTATAGATAAATGTACATACCTTTACTTATCCATGAATGTTCATTTAGCATGAAAAGAATTGATCTGTTATCCAATGAAAGCTATGACGCACCACTTCTCTCCATATAGGTACTAAAAGTGCTCTTGGTTCTTCATTAATACAACTAGCTAGCACAAATCATCTGTTCTGATATACTTTAACTTTTCCGTTGGTTTCATGAAATTACAGGTAAAGGGAATTGGGGATTGGACCATGCATTCAGCTAGATTAGGTTTTTCATTTTCCACACACAGGCCACACTTGGCCTGTCAGCCCAATAATAGCTAGATTAGGGTACTGCAGGTCACATCTTTTCGGGGAGGTGGAATTTTCGTGGGAACACCATTCATCACGTTATTGCAGACGAGAATTCGTTTTGGCATTTCATGAAATGCTGGGTAGAGCGTAGCATAGGACTTCCCATTTCAAAAAGGCCTCAAGCAATCGAAAAACAACCCATAAAGCCCTAAAACTAAGGGATCGAAATATTCTGCAAGCCAATTGGGAAAAACGACCAATAAAACCCTAAAACGAAGGGATCATAAAGCCCTAAAACGAAGGGATCGAAATATTCTGGAAGCCAATTGGGAAAAACGACCAATAAAACCCTAAAACGAAGGGATCGAAATATTCTACAAGCCAATTGGGAAAAACAACCCATTAAGCCCTAAAACAAAGGTACAGTCCTCGTCGCCCCAGTCATGCATGACCCAAGTGATCACATCTCACAAATAGCTTTTATACTCAGGACTGACTTTCGTGAATAGTGAATCGTCCTGACTCCTAAGTGCTTGACGCCTATATACATACATTATTATTTATATAACAGGCAAAGTAAAACGTGAATAAATATATATTTATAAAAATGTTGATATATGGAAAAAGTATGTTTCATACCTGGGAGATGCCGAACAATGGCCACGACATTCGACGTCATACTTGATGATGGAAGGATATGCTCCCCGCAATCTTTGTGATGGCGGTTCAGGTCTCACCTCCGATGTCCATGAAAGCCAGAAGAGCGTTCTAGTATCATTGAAGAGACGGTTGAAGTCGGGATGACCATAGGCGTAACACCACATGTCTACACCATGTGCACTCACAGTTCTTTCGTTGTTCTGCATCAACAACATGGGCACCATCGACTGATCCCTCTCTTTCACAAACCACTTGGAAACGGGTCCTCCGCTAGGTCATATCTCGTCTCGTAGCTAGCTCTCTCCTCCGCGCTTTTCCCAACAGAGGCGCGGAAGATGCCCTTCATTCACCACCAGAAAGCGCATGATTCTGAAGTTCACGAAAAGTCCGGCGATTCTGTGGGCAGAGTGGCTAGCATTTCATTGAGGGAAAGAGTGCCCAGGGACCTTCGTGGGCGATCATGTTGAGGATTCCCAGAAGCACCGCTCATTTCATGACCAATTCCTCTTCCTCGTTCTGGAATAATCCATTGTTGACAGCAAACTCGCTAATATTCTGCAAGCCAATTGCGAAAATCAACCCATATGGGAATAGATCTTAGGACCACCAATTGCGTCTATCACCGGAGGGCTGAAAGCCGAGTTGGCTTCCATTCATCAGCATCATCGAACAACCTAATATGCCCTGCCCAGGCCCAAAGGAATACCGATTGATTACTACAGGCAAACAACAAACCAATCCAATGAAAGCCGAGTTGGGTCTGGTTAGCTCCCATTCATCAGCATCGCCGAACAACCTGATATGCCCAGGACCAAAGAAATACGGATTAATTACTACAGGCACACAATAAACCAAATAACAGATCTGAAAGCTAATAACAAGCTTCCAAGCAATATAACAACATATCTGAAAGCAAATAACAATAACAAGTGTTGAATTTCAAACTTCACGCTCACCCTAGGATCGGATTCCATTAAAGCTTTTTTCTTTTGATAATGATTGTTTGATAAAAAAATGCAGTTATCATAAAAAGCCATTACAAACGGTTACTCAGGATTTGAATTTTTATAGTTTTTTTATCTCCGGATATTACTATAATATTCTGACGTGGACAACCCAATGCTCGATCGATGGAGGTTTTCATTCGTGGATGCCACGCCGGATTAGAAAGGAGATTTAAAAGTACTGAGGATATTTAAAAGTTAAATACTTTCTACATAGGTTTTTTCTCCACGGATATTGTTTCGTGGAATGACAACAAAGAAAGAATAACGTATCTAAATTATGTTAGTTGACTCTCTAAGAGTTGAGGGTTTATGCATTTGGTTTAAAAGCTTAAGTTCAACCTTAATTTTAGGTTAAGTCTTTTAAATTTATTAATAAGAAAGGTTTAGAAAAACAAATTATTTATTTAAATTTCGAAATATAAAATATTGTAATTTTATTTTTTATATTTTTATGATATTTGAATTTCAAAATACGGATTAATTACTAGATGCACACAATAAACCAAATAACAGATCTGAAAGCTAATAACAAGCTTCCAAACAATATAACAACATATCTGAAAGCAAATGACAATAATAAGTGTTGAATTTCAAACCTCACGCTTTTTTCTTTTGATAATGACTGTTTGATTAAGAATGCAGCTATCATAAAAAGCCATTACAAACGGTTACTGAGGATTTGAATTTTTATTTTTTTTTATCTCCGGATGTTACTATAATATTCTGACCTGGACAACCCAATGCTCCATCGATAAAGGTTTTCATTCATGGATGCCACGCTGGATTAGAGAGGAGATTTAAAAGTAATGAGGATATTTAAAAGTTAAATACTTTCTATATAGGTTCTTAATTTTTATTTCAAAAATCTATCTAAATTGATTATCACCACTATTTTTTTTTAATAAGTATTTATAAAATATATTAATT
Source organism: Larix kaempferi (assembly GCA_027924585.1). Lineage (NCBI taxonomy): Eukaryota > Viridiplantae > Streptophyta > Pinopsida > Pinales > Pinaceae > Larix > Larix kaempferi. The sequence continues at coordinate 13,302,017 of BSBM01000684.1, read as the reverse complement.
TATTTACACAAAATTATTAAAAATGTTTTATTTACATATATAGAAAACCATGTTTACCATTTTTAAAATAAATTTGTAATTTTTTTCAAAACATATAAACAAGTTTATACTATATATATATTTACATGTGCATCTTAATATCTATAATATGGATATACAATCTTAATATCTATATTAGTATGCATATTAGTATATATGCTAAATATAATAGTAGAGATATATGTTAGTATATACGTTATTTCATATATATATATACTATTGTATATATCAAAGTATATTTATCAATACATGTGTTAGTATATAAATATACATAAATTAACTAAAGTATACACACACATGCACAAACATACTTATACACATATATATTGACATAAACATAAATCTTATATATATATTACAAAGTATATGAGCCAACTTACATACCTAAAAATAACATTGATTCATATATACCCAGCATGATAGATATACATGCAAGTATATTGTCTAGGTATATGTGCATGGTGGTAGATTAATATTATATATATATATATATGTTGGAATATATATTAATGGATACACTATGTAAACATGCATGTATATCTATATTGATGTGTATACTAGGTTTATATATATTGAATTATACATATATATATTAGAACAAAAGAAAATGATAACACAAACTTGCATAATTGGATGCAATCAAGATATTTTGACATTTTTGATGATGGTAAAGCTATAGGTGCTTAGGCCACATTCCCTAGATGCATTCTGCCTCTAATAAGGAAAGTTCTCTCGTAAGATATATATGGTTAGAAGAGCCATGTTGAGGTGTCCCTTGCCTTTTATGGTATGATAGTGAAAGTGTTCCATAAGATGATGGGGTATCATGATGATTATCTCATGGTTTTTTATCCTAGCATATATATGTTGTTCAAGGGCATGTGCAAGCTAATGAGGGTCACTTTTGGCACGTTAGATGCAATAAAAAAATGAAAAATTAGGCATCCCTCAACTTACTTGGTTTTTTTGACATTCTTACACAAGATATCTTGCATCAAGTAAAAAATATGAAACGTAGGAAATTGAGTCATGTTTCCGAATATATAAGTTTTAAGTATTGAAAATTTACATAACTATGTCAAATTTCATGTTTTCTAACAGTCACTTTTTATTTTTTTAGCAAATGATAAGGTATATGTTTTTGTGGGTGCAGCCTTTCAATGCCTAAATGACGGTTTTGGGATACAAAAATTGATAGAAATGTATAGAACCCGTAGCACTAGTGCATCACTATTTTTCCATTAAATGTTTATTTTTTAATATGTTTTTAATTATGTAAGTGATCAAACCTCGAGAGCGATACGTCAAATGTGGGTGCATCCTTTGAAAGTCTTAATTTAGTTATTTCGACTTGGATTTTTTATAGCATGTAGAGGTCGGTGTCTTCTAGTGCAGCATACAAATTTTTTATAAAATGGTTGTGAAATGAAAAAGTTATGTAATAAACACTAACAGTATGTTTTTTGACCAACGAAGTGATGAAACAAGAAAATTAGAAAATAAATAGAAAATCTCAATAATTTTTTGTTTAAATTACATATTTGGAATTTCCATAAAAAATTCTATCTATGCCTAAAATTTCGTCAATAATGGTCATGTATGTCATGCTATAGAGAGCGGTGAAAAAGATGCATATGTAGGTGCAGAATTACACCTAAAGGGTCCCTCAACTTCGTGCACAAACCCTCAATGTAATATACATTGTAACAAAAAAAATGTAATTAAAGTAAGATCTATGGGCAATGTGAGGTACGAAATTTGTCATTAAAAACTAAGATCTATAGGTAATGTGAGGGACTTCCTAGGTTTTAGGTTAGACATTGATTCTTATTGTGGCATTGAGGAAATGTTAGAATTTAACACTAGATGAATGGATGTGTAACTCTATGAGAAGCACCAAAGTAATTTAGCATATTTTATAAAAAAAATCTATTGAAAAAATTCATTGTTAGTGCCCATTATACCCATTATATTAAACAACCCTTATGTGCAACATAGGGTTACTAGAACTATTGTGTATGTTATATTAAAATAACTTTTAATAAAGTATTAATCATTAAAAAATGTAAGGTCCAAAAGTTATAGAGATATAGAAACCTATTAAGGTACCTCCTTCTTAAGTTTTAGGTTAAATATTAGTTTTTAATGCCGCATTGTAGATAGATATTAATATAATACTAGTTGAATCAACATGTTATCCTATGCTAAGCATCAAAGTAATTTAACATATTTTGTAAAACACTCATTCATTTATAAAAGTCATTTTAAATATTTTTTAATAATATATTAATATTTTTAAAAAATGTTTATTTATGTGTTTATATAATAACTCACATTCATATATAGCATTACTATGCACATCAATGTACACTATATCTAAAAATATAAGGTATTAGCTATGATAAGGTTCGGTTGATTATAAAATTTAGGAAATCAAAATTTCATTTAATGTGAATGCTTTTGTTTTTACAAATGCAAATGATTTTAACATATTTATGAAGAAACACTTGAATTATATATGAAATGCATTTTGCATTAAACTTTTTATCCTTTTGTATTATTATGGCAAGTAACATTAATATTATCGTCAAATGAAAGGAAATGTTTAAATATGAATATCACATTTATTATTTTTTTATTGTTTTGCAAAGTAGTACATCAAACTATAGAAATTTATGAAACTAAGTAAATATATAATTTCCTACTCTCACACTTATATGATTTTTGAAATGCTTTTTATCAAACTTTTCTTCAAATGGAAGTACTGAGTAGCTAAATGGTGGTGATCCCACTTGTCTGTTTGGTTTTTTTTTCAAATAGAAGTACTAAGTACCTAAATGGTGGTGACACCACTTATTTGTTTGGGTTTTTCTTCAAATGGAAGTGCTAGGTAGCATTGATGACATCCCACTTGTTTGTGTGGGTTCTTGTAAAATATGAATTTAACTTAAAAAAATCTTTTAATTCAAATATTTTTCCAATAATTGTTTTATTTTCTATTTTTTTTTAATTTCACTTTTCTTAAATTAAGTTAGTCATTTGGATGATGTATTTTTATTCAAACATTTCAAGATTAAAATTATAGTATGTCTATAACTTTTATATAAAAGAGAAAGTATTTTACTTCTTAAAAGATGCATTGAAATCCATTTATAATAAAAATTTATGTATGCTAAACTTCATTGATCTAAATAACTTTTAAATTTGAGTAAAATACTTTATTTTATTAAATATTTTATGAAAATAATTAAATATTTAATAAAGTAAGTTTTTAAAAAATAAATATATGGTAATAATAATTAATGTTAATTAAAATCAATTTTGATCTATCTCATTTAAAAAAATAAAATTAAATGGATGTAAAATTTTATTTTTATAATCACAATTTATTAATATAAAATTTTAATAAAATATCAATATTAATTACATTTATAACTAAAGTAAAAAGATGAGAAATTTTATATGTAAATTACATAGATTATAATTTTAATAAAATATTTTTTTCTCTTTTCAAAGTTTATATTTAATTTCATAATTTTAATAAAATAATTAAATATTTTAATAAAAAAAATTTCATTACACTTTTTAATTATTTATTTTAATAAAATATTTAGTATATTTATTTCAATAAATAAATACTTTTCCTACTTTTTCTGTGTAATTATCTTCTCTTATATTTTCGTTTTATATAAATATCTAAAAATATTAAATTCATTTTTAATAAAAATTTAACTTCATAATTTTAAGAAAATATTTATATATTTTATTAAAATGTTAATATTTTATTAAAATTATAAAGTTAATAAATATTTATATTTATATAAAATTTTAAATAAATATTTTATTAAAATTATAAAGCTAATAAATATTGATATTTATATAAAATTTTAAAAACAACATTATTTTCAAAATTATAAATTTAATAATTATTTATATTTATATAAAAAATTAAAATATATTGAAAGTTTTAATGATCAAAGTTTTTAGATAAAAATATTTTATTAAAATAATTAAATAAAAAATATATTTTGTTTTTATTAAAATATTAAAATGTTTTATTAAAATTAAATATTTATATTTATGTGATATAATTTTTAAGAAAAATAAGATTTTATTAAAATTATTATGAAATTGAAAAATGAAGATTTAAAAAAATAAATATGTTGAGTATTTTATTTAAAATAAAAATTATGAGTTAAAAAAAATATATTGAATATTTTATTTTAAATAAAATATGTAAGTAAAAAATATCTTCATTAAAATATTATGTAATTAAATATATACATTGATTTTAAAAAAAACATTATAAATTATATATTTCATTACAATTCACTTCTCAAAAACATGAGATATTATCTATGTAATATATATTTTATTAAAATTACGAAATTAAATAAGAAAATTATAATAGATATTTGTATAATATATTGAATGTTTTATTAAAACTTTGAAGTTTTTTTAATATTTTTTAATAAATAATTTTCTAAAATTATGAATTTAAGTAGTTTGAAATTTATTAAAATTATTAGATAATAAATATAAAATATATTTGAAAGATAAATATATGAATATAAGAAATCATGAAATCTTATTAAGTTGGACATGTCCAAAGAATTTGATAGATTGAGATCGAATTACATTTCTAAGACTCTCCAAGCTTTTGGGTTTAGTCTAGAATGGATTTCGTGGATCCATTCACTCATCTCCTTGGCTTTATTCTATATCCTTGTCAATGGATCCCCCCCACACCCTTCATTCCCTCTAGGGGCATCATGCAAGGTGACCCCCTCTCCCCCTTTCTTTTCATCTTAACAGTACAAAGGTTCAAGGGCATATCCATTCAAGCTCAATTCAGAGTCAATCTACTTAAAGGTCTTCTATGTCATCCAAGAGCCCTCATCAACACTCATCAACAATTTTTGGATGATACTCTACTAATGGAATATCCCTCCTTTCAAGAGGACAAAATATTAAAGAGCATCATAAACTGTTTCAAAAAGGACTATGGGGTTGACATCAACTAGGGCAAATCCTAGCTCTTCTTCTTCAAGACCCCTATGTCAATCCAGCGATGTATAACCTAAATCCTTGGTTTCCAAAAATATCCCTTGGATATGATCATTGGGAGGATCTCTTGGCCAAATTGGAAAAGGGACTATCCAGTTGGACGTCCCACTTGCTCAATTTGGTAGGAATATTAATCTTGGTGAAGGAAGTCCTCCAATCCATGCCTCTTTACTTCTTCTCTGTTATGGCCTCACCAAAGAAAATTCTTAAAAGAATTAGGAACTTACAAAGAAATTTCCTATGGGGAAATACACAAGATAATTGTAAATGGGCCCTAATTATATGGGAAGAGGTTTGCACCCCCAAAATCTGTTGGGGGATAGGGTTTCATGATCCTAATCTAATCAACAAAGTGACGGGATCAAAACTTTTGTGGAGATGGATTAGCCACCATCAGGAACCATGGGTATTACTTTGGTAGGCCAAATATACTCCAGGAATAGATCAATAGGAACTCATATGATTCAACAACCACATCCCTAGCTCCATCATATGGAACCTGGTATGGTCCAATCGCAAGCTAATATAGGACCATAGCTTCTAGGAGATCAGGGATGGCTCCATGTCTCTCTTCTAGGAATATGCATGGCAGTAGGCCACCAAACTAGATTAGATTTGCAATGGCATAGACTACCAAAGGGTGATGGAAAGGCTAAAATTCTTTCAGGTTAGACACTATTGGGAAAATGGAAGCGATGATAGAGAATGGAGACAATGGATGCCGATGGATCACGAGCCTATACAACTTCCCCATAAATCTATTCCTCCTATAGAAGAATAGATTCATAATAGAATAATCAAATGGAAACATGACAAAGACCACCTTCATTGGGGACATAAACCACCAAGAATCTTCTCCATCAAAGAAGCCTATGCCATTGCTTCCAAGCACAATGACCTCCAAAAGGATCCCATTTGGACTCTAATCTAGACAACAAATCTTTTCCCAAATTATCGACCTTCCTATAGCCTATGGTCTATAACATAACTCTCACATGGGAAAACCTGCTAAAAAGAGTCTTCCAAGGTCCCTCTCATTGTAATCTCTGCAAGCTTAGAGAGAAATACAAAGAGAACCTATTCAATAGTTGTCCCTTCTCCCCAAGTCTTTGGGCCCGAGGGACCTCCATTTTTCATACTTATCGAAGGGATACTAAATGAGCATAAGTAATTCTCTATTAAAATTAAACCACCTTCCCTTCCACAACCCTCTTCTCAACAGGATTTGGCATCTCTTCCCTCCCTTCCTACTATTGGAAATATGGAAAGAAAGAAATAGAAGAATATTCCATGATGAAACCCATCCCTTAGACTTTGTCTGGAAAAAGATAAATATGAATATCGAAGAAACCCTTAGGATTCATAGGTGGCCTTAGGATTCATGGGTGGGAGACTCACGATATATAGTTAAATCTATAAGAAGATATCATCTATAGTGCTTGGGGTCTCCACATAGATCAAATCAAAATCCTGATGGAATCCTCAACCCTAAAAATCTCCATTACCTTAACATGGAGCCCTGCTCCTTGAGGATTTATTAAAATCAACTTTGATGGGGCCTCCAAAGATAATCCGGGTCAAGAAGGATATGGGGATTGAGATACAGTAGAGGAACTATGAAAATAATATTTGCAGGCTATATAGGAATAAGTAGCAATAATGCAACAGAATTGTAGGCATTTCTCAAAGGTCTCAGAATATCCATTGAGCAGGGATACAACCATGTAGTAATTGAGGGAGACTCCCAAATTTTGATAAACATGACAATTGAAATCCAAAATGGGATTCCTATCAAAAAGCTAATTCACAACTGGCACCTTGAAGATGACACAGTGGCTCTCACTATAGCAGTTAGGCGAATCTCAGCTCTTATCCCCCACCACATCAGATCGCATGCCAACAAAGTGGTTGATTGTCTTTCCAATGTGGGATTCAAGATTAGGACTAGAGTTATAAATGATTTGGAGGCCAACTTGGAAATGGATCCCTTCATGAAATACTCCCATACTTTAGCAATGGAGGATACGAGGAGGACAACTCAATTTCGATGTGGGATGGTAGAGATGGACACAGAGCTTGTTGAGAATAATACGGTTGGGCCAAATACATTTTTGTGCATTTTTTGTGTGAACAAGGAAAAGGAAAAGTGGTCTGACAAAGAGGGTCACCTTCAATGTAGCGGCCGAGAATCTAGGAAGATCTACATTTTGACTATGTCTAGGGAAGAGTTGGGTAAGTTAGTTAGACATTTTTTTCCACATACATTTATGAGTGGAGTAGTTGAGTAGTGGGGAAGTGGGAGCATGGTAGGCCATGTGCACCCTATAAAAATGTAATGGGTTGGGATTTTTGAAGCTGTTAGTTCATTGGTTAGTCAATACTAAATCTTTTTCGCTAGTCCTATTTTTAGTCCATATGTCAAGATATTGCATGCTATGAGAGAAGAGTCACATGATCTGCAAGTTGTGTGCCCAAGTCCACTGTAAAGGTAGGAGAAATCTGTAAGTCATTGTAAAAGTATGAAGTGTTTATTTCACTGCGACTCATGAATAAAGAAAGCACTTTTGTGGTTTTCTCCCATTTTGGTTTCCACGTTACATATAGTGTTTAATGTGTATGAATGATATGAGGGCATGATGTGTATTTTTTTACATTATGAATATTGATAAATCAATATTAATTGATGTGGGCGTATGAATGATATGGTTGTTTCTTAATTAATGAACATATGCTACAGTTAGTTAAATGATATACATGCAACCTTGTGAATTATTTAAGTAATATGCTCTATCGTAGACTAGAATTCCATGGTTGGTAGTCCCCTATCGCACCCCTTTGCTACTATAGAAATATGGTTCCTACAGTTCCCATAGATACCTTGAGTGAGACTTCACCTGCTTCACTGGTGATGCTGAAAGGGCCGATGTCTTGGGGTTTGTTGATGATTAGTTAAGTGAACCCTGGTTGAAGTAGATTTGTGCCAACAAATGGTTCCGTTGCTGGGACCAGGACCTTTGTCGAAGGGATATGTGGCATCAGACTAAGCATGAAATCCAAGACTGGATCAATAAGAAATTGAGAGAGTTTACTAAAATTGAAAACAAAGATACACACATTGATGCAAAAAATGTTGTTAGGTAAGTATGTTTTCTCATAAATTCATGAAGTGTTTTTTGGAGAATTTCCTATTATATTGACTAAATGGTTGGCGAGTTTAACCCTCCAAAAGAGGTTCTTTCAAGGGGGTGACCCTACGGTTTGGACACATGAGCTAATACAAACCCTTAAAGGTGTTAATAATAATATATCTTGCGTTGTTGATTTTTGGTTAGATAGTATATTAGAACGGTATATTACAGAGTTTGTTGTAGACACCATAAGATATTATAGTATTGTTGAATGAGATTTCTTCCAAATACCATGAGGTAAGTACTTGAAATCTTTGAAACCATGGATTAAAATTTTGCTCTGTGAAAAAGGGGTTATGAGGATGGAATCCGATGAGTAAGCCATTTGGGTAAAAGCATGTTAATTTGTCTCACTTTTTCCCCTTTTGCAACGATGAACTAATGAACTAAAAATATGTGTTCATAAATCTAAAAATCCATTGAGAATTAGATAATGGTGTAATGAAACAAAAGTTTTCATTGTGAATGAGCTTTTATATGGTATTTTTTTTCAAATAAAAAGTTGTTTTTATCTTATTTATTTTATTTTCTTTAAAGGCCATTTATTGTTATTTCAACATCTCATAAGTACTCACAAAACCACGACCCCCCATATCTATCTTCATTTATGTTTATAATTCCAATTTTTTTGAAAAAGTCTTTTATAGACACTTTTAAGATTGTTGTAGTTTTTTTAAATATTATTTTATGATATATTTTAATTATTGTTGAATTATTAATATAAATAAAAAAGTTATTTGTGCGTAAAAGTGCGACCCAAAAAACTATAATTTTTATGACTTCAAAATCAATAGTTTTTTATTTGAATATGGAGATAATATACAAGTGATTATTAAAATTATTTTTAATATTTTTTTAAAATACATGTTTTATTTTTTATAATAGATATTTTTAATAAATTTATAATAACAGTATAAATTATCTTGCCGCATAGTGAGACACATTACCATGATTTTACCCATTTATGCATGGTGGTTCAGGATGTCAGTAGGGGATGGTCTAGGGAGTATGTTGTAAGAAGTGAGATGACATGAAAAGGGAATGAGGCAATGAAAGGAATGAAGAGTGTGTCTTATAGTGAAGTGGGAGAGTATTTCAGTCAAGCTAGAGAAGGAGAACTGTGACAAAAGGAAAGGGTTGCAGTGTGACTGAGGAAGGGACTACAAACTAGTGCCATAGCTTAAAGAAGAATCTTACGATAGAGAAAAGGTTGAAGAAGAAGGATACCAACCCGCTTCTCAGGATGATCCTATTGAACCAGATTAGGCCAGACACTACAACATACATGCAACCCTGCATGCATCTCTATAAATTGAATTAAGAAATATTAGTCTGTCACAGTTTATACAAGCAAGTAACAGTAGTTGCAGTTAGAGTAGTACTTCGAATAATAACATTGCTACAAGTGTTGGTTATGTAATACCAAGTCAGCCAATACCCCTAAGAAATAGAATGGTTGGGGATGATAAGAAACTGCCAATTTTTCATGGGAATGGGTACTCAAAGGACATTGTTTTTTATGTGATGTAGTATGGACTATTAAGCAAGTGAAGGATGACAACGTAAAAAGGGAACAACTAATTACAACTCTTATAGGTCATGCTTTGGATTGCTTCATGAAGTTTGCAAAGGTACCTACTGGACAACCATCGAAGACTCTAGAAGAAATTAGAGTCTCCTTAAAAGATGAATTCAAGAATCCAAAATATGAATCAAAGTGTATTACTGAAGTTAAATAGATCAAGCAATCGACAAATGAATCTGTCTGGGATTTTGACCAGAGGTTCAAGACATCAATGGCCCATGTAAGCTTTTAGATGACTGATGTTCAACATAAAGAATAGTTAGTCTCTTTGCTACCACATATCCAAGTTCCTTTGATGCAACAAAATATTGTGTCACAAACTGAGGCTCTTGAACTGGGTATGAAGTTAGAAGCATCACCCATTGGAGAAATTAGAGCAAGTATGGCTAGAATATAGTCACAAATAGAAAATTTATCTGTACAAATTCAATACATAAAGAAAGGAAAAGACAAAAGAGAAGAAGTTTGGTGTACTAGGTGTAAGGAGGAGGGTCATTCTAAATACCAATGCACAACATTTCATGATTATATAGCTGTCAAAGCTCCTAATCCTTTGAACCCTGGAGCTGGAGTATGGTGTAGGATCTGTCAAACTAGGGGACATCGACTAGAAGAATGCTACCTATTGCATAAAATTGTAAGTACTCCACAACATAGAAATTGATCCAAGAGGTTTCAGAAAGGGTCAAAATTCAAACTCATCAAAACATAGAAATAAGAGCACTAGAACATAGAGCTCATTGAGACAATTCCAACGGCATTCGTTTCACCTCAAACGGAATCCATATGGAAAAGGTATTTAGTTATGAAGTATCGACAAAATAACATTTCCAGTGCAACAAGGCAAAAAGGGGGTGCCACATGGCACCACTGAAATGGTTACATGTGGTATCCATACAGGTTGTACATCACTTATGTGGTAGCCCCATGTGGTGCCACATGGGAGTGATGTAACATATAACTAGGTGGTGACGTGGCACATGACTTGGCATTTGACTGGGGAGCTGAGTCAACAATGATGGGGCACATACAAGGACCAATCCTAGGGTGACATGTGTCCTATTTAGGGCATGACACATGTCACCCCTGGACCGTAAAAAATCATTTGGAAATCCCAATTCTACTCCATGGGTTTCGAACCCTTGACCTCATCTACGCGAGCCCAATGCCCTTTTTGTTGCACCATCGGAGCCGCTTCATAAGCATAACCCACATTTTACTATTTAAGGTGGAGTTTGTTGGGATGATATGAAAAGGGGGCCAACTAGCCCCTGCAAAACTTGGCGGAGGGGTTGGTTCGACCCCAAAAGCTAGAACCAGTTTAGTGGATGGACAACATGCACCGACAAACACGTTGAAACAAGGGTTTGTGGGAATTGAACCCCAGACCTACCGAGATCCTGCTGCCCAAAAAAAGTGTTTCCATCACTACGCCAAACAATGCCATTTTGACGGGACTACCAGGGTCCAAGTACTTAAGGCCACCCGCACAACACACGAGGGAGAGGTGACCATGCACTTGAGAGTGTTGAGAGGCCAAGTTCAGGCACAAATACTGAGGCACTATATGGTGCATTTATTGCAGTATGGATCTGTACAGTGTATAGACTGACACATGGCAGAGGGGGGTTCATGGCTTTTCTAGAGGGTCGATTTTCCCACTTACCAGAAGTATAGGGTGTTTTATGTCTATTCTCATCGTCTGGGACTTCTAAACGCAGTGGTGTAGTCTATTTTCTATTTTGAGTAGTCGATTTGTACGTCATCTCTAGATTTGAGGTATAATGATGTATTTTTCCCTGTATTTGCCATTTTGCTGAGATTTATAAAAATGAATCCCAATTGTAGAAGCAGGCCTGGAGACATAGTCCACATCGAATGAACTCCATTATCAAACTTATGTCCATTTGTGTTTATGGTGTGATATTATTTTCAGCAGTCTCCTTTATGATGCACATTTTATGTTTAATAATGCTCTTTTAAATTCAATCCATGATAAGTCTAGAATGTAAAGATCTTGGATCAACTCTAGTTAACCAACAAATTTTTCCAGAGACTGTCCAAACCTATGTTCAACGTGCACACACTGCATTGGACCACACTATTAAAGACTGTCCACAACTCATAGCAAAGTGGAAAGCTAAGGGAAATCAAAATCAAAATCAAAACCAAAACATTCAAAATATCTCAACAGAACCAAGACAAGAGCAGCCAAATGTCGTTGTTGTTACAAGAAGAGGTGCTATGACAAGAGATGATAGATAAATATGTACCAAACCTCGTTCCCTTAGAATCAAACCAAATTCGTAGTGAACAACACCATTTGATGTTCAGAAGGAAAAAAATACATTTGATGATGCATGGAAAGAATTTGATATAACTCAGAGGGGGCCCTCGACATATGCAACCCCAGTCTTTGATGAAGTTCCTATATATGATATGCCAGTCTGCTTTGATCGATCAACTCCAAAGAGAAACTCATGAAAGGTATGCACATTTAAGAACTTTCTAAAAAAATTTCTAGAATTAGTGAAATAGGAAACCACATTAATGGAATTGTAGGGTTTAATTGATGAATCAGAAAGAGAAATGCCTCAGGAAAAGGCTCTAAATAATTTTCAAAAGAAGGTAAGAATACGAAGGGAACTGTGACTTAGTGCACATATTGGGGACTTTGACATGGATTTTATTATTCTAGATCTAGGTTCAGATGTGAATGTTATTACTAAACAAACATGGGAAGCTATGGGAAAACCTAATTTGGTATGGTCACTAGTCCAGTTAAGATTAGATAATCAACATAAAGTAATACCCTTTGGAATAATGGTGGGTTTCCTTGTAGAAATAGATGGATTGTAAAGCCATGCTGATTTTGAAGTTATAGAAATAGTAGATGACACCAATCCATATCTAACATTACTTGGCATTGATAGGGAAATTGAAAACCAGACTATTATAAATCTAAAAAAAAGGTTGATGAAATTTGAAGGAAGGGATATTAGATTTGTTGCACCTTTGGATCCTTTGGAGGGTCTGAGGTATGTCGAACATGTCCGAGAAGAATACAATGTTGAAGAATTAGACAATATCTATAAACTTACTTCAAGAATGGATCGGTTATGTTAATCCAACAATATCTATAATTCTCATGTTCTTCAAATTCAGTGGAAGCACTGGAGAATTGGAAGAACATGCTACATGAAGTATCTACAAGGAGGTGTGCTCATGTTACCAGATCACTTCGCTGTGTTGGAAAAGAGGTATGTGATCTACCTTGTTACGAGGGGTTTCCTAATTTAGATGTTTTCATTTTTTATTTTGAAATAAAGGTACCTGAACAACAAAGAATATTAAATTCAGATATAGCATTAAAATATACTCTGGAAATATGGTGGGCTGCCCATAAGGAAAAGATATAGGGTTTGTCGTAGTGCAAAAAGTTGCTAGAAGGCAAATTTGGAAGAGTATATTATAACTGAGAAAAGTATAATGGGTTAATTAGTCTCGTAAATCACTTGGAACCATGTACAAAAGAATGGTAAAATGTACCTAGATAGGATTGGGTCCATATGTTCATCCATACCTTGGATACCATACAACAAATTTGGTATACATATTTGGAACTGCGACAGGGAACAATAGAAGGGGATGACACAAGCCATCAATTTCAAGAGAACCTTTAGTTAAGAAGATGAAAATCCGTCGATAGATACATCATTATAGATAATAAAGGCTACATTTTATGAAGATGTACTTTTGCAATGATCTAATCTACCACAATGGACTACTACACTCGAGCAAGCAATGGAATGTTACAATATTACTGGTGACCCTGATGATAATCTGAGAGATTTGCATATTCTAGAAACAGAAGGAAGCCGAGATTTGGAGGGTCCTAAAGTCACATATGATAAATTATTGCATCCATTGAAGACATAGAAGGTAAATATCAGTTCAAGTGAAAATCCTAAATTTTCCAACATTGGAGATTACTAGGATGATGAAACCATAGGTAAACTTACTGACCTACTGCATGAATATCCAAATATATTTCCTACTAAGTTTTTTGAAATGAAAGGTTTTTTTGGTGATCTAGGAGAGATGAAGATCCTGTTAAATCCTAATGTGAAGCCTATTAAAAAATTACCATATAGATTGAGCCCAAAATATAAGGAAATGGTAAGAGCAGAGCATGACCGAATGTTAGACGCGATAATTATTGAGCTTGTCGAAGAGTCTGAATCGATTAGATGATGGTTGTCCAAAATTAAAATTGTTGGGAGTGGCCCAAGTAAACACATTTTTGGTGATGTAGTCCACATAAAGGATGTTTTGATGGAAGAAGTACGAGTTAGGCGAGGCCTAACGTCATACTATTTTGAGAGAAGCAACTCCGCAATTCCCAGGAGCAAGGCAGGAAGCGGGACGAAGTGACAGATGAGGATATGTCCCCTTAGTAAATGTGATGTACTAAGGATCAACAAAGTAGTTGGAGAAGTTAAGGAAGAAGCAACGGACTAGTAGGATGCAGGTACAAGAAGTAAAGAGACAGGATGGTGTAAAGGACGTGTCAGGGTACTGTCAGCGCTGCGCGGTCAGAGCGGGCAGCTTTCAGAAGGGCATCAGAGCCAAGGAAGTGGCACAAAGAATGGTCGAGGAAAGAAAAGTAGCTGAGAAGTTATGGAAAATTTCGGTTCGGGGGGGATCCATGTCATTTTTAGGATTAGGGGTACTATGGGGTTTGGCCCACAATTATTGTAAAGATGTGACCTTCGGGAATAGTCTATAAAATGGGAAATTTTGTAAAGGAAGGGTTGGTTTAGGTTATTGTCCGAGTCGATTATTGTTGAATATTGAAAGACATTGTAAGGAAGAAAGAGGCTCTGCAGCTGTGTGCGCAGAGACCCATTGTAGAGAAGGCTCTGCAGCTATGTGCGTAGAGACCCATTGTAGAGAAGAGTCTGCAACTGTGTGCACATAGAACCATTGTAGAGAAGAGTCTACAGCTTTGTGCGCAGATTGAAACTGTTGACCCTTCCCATTGATATAAACAACAGTTATCGTGGACGTATCTCCCATACTAGGGTTGAACCACGTAAATAATTGAGTTGTGTGATTGAATCTGTGAGATTCCTTATGCTTGTGTTTATGTGTATGTATGTTCATGCTTTTATATGTATTTTCACATGTATGGTTGATGAGAATAATGTATTAAGTATTGAACATGTATAACTGAATGTGCAAGTAATTATGAGTATGTTGAATGTGTAGTTGCATGGATAAATACTGAGTCAACGGAGTCTGTAATGTGTGTAACTGCTTAGAAGCGCAGTTCTGGAGTTGCGTTGTTGTAATGAATTGTGGTAGTTACGAAGTGCACAGTCCCATATGTGCGCAGTAACATCGAAGTTATATGCGAAGTTGGGAGAACTTCGCCAGAGCTAGTCCCATAACCACGCATCAACTAATTACAGAAACTTGCTTCTGTAATCCTCCATAACTTTGCCTCGGGTGAGACCTCATCCTGTTCGCAGGTTGTTTCCGAAAGGGCTGGTGAAAAGGGGTTTTTGTAGGGTCCAAACTTCGTAGAACCCGGGTCGGTTAAGGAAAGATAGAGTTAGATGACCAACAAATGGTTATGTTGTCACGCTTGAAATGGTGATGTGCTCTGATTATTGGAATCCCAAGAAGACAGAGAAAAATCATGGCATGATAGGCATATCAAGTACAAATTCTTCTAGGTAGGAGACCTTGTCCTCCTCTATGATAACAAGTTCATGAAATTTCCCATAAAATTTAAAATGCACTGGTTAGGACCATTTTTTGTCAAACATGTTACTAATGGTGGTGCAGTTAAACTAGCTACCTTGCTAGGAGAAAACCTACCAAGACTCATTAATGGAAGTAGACTAAAATCCTACAGGGATAGTCCTATGCCTCCAGGTGTCAATTGAGAAAAAAGGAGAGAGATTCTAAGTGTCATGTGCAGTTGAAACTGGACACTAAGAATGACAAAATAAAGAGTCTGTACACAATTTTGGTAAAATGCGAAGTTTTCATGCAAATGGGAGTTGTGTTCTCAGGCACACATAGTAAGAAGAGTTGCAAAGATTAATAAGAAGGTTCGAACTGCAAAGCTAGCATCAAGGAAAGGGAAATTCACAGTGAACCTCATAACTCACATATCCATTAGTCGATAAGGGTTTGCGTTGCGAAGTCATAAGTCATAAGTAAGAATTGCGTAGTGAACCTCGTAGTTGCATGATCTCTTGCGAAGTTAAGGAAAACTAACTGTTATGGTTTTTGGTCGGAAAAGTAACCGTTATACCGTGTTTTTGGAAACCAAAAGTTTCCGCAATTAAGGCATATTCATCCATTAAAGATGCATTCAATGAACGGAAAAGGAAGCTGAAGCATCAGTGAAGTTGCAACCACTACAGGATGAAGCACTTATGTTGTCAGAATAAATTGAACAAAAGTTGCAAGAACTCCGTGCAACAGAAGATATGGTGAAGGAGCAAATTTTGGAACCCATTTCAAAAGATATGCTCAAAACAATCAAGGAGTGTGAACAAGAAGTCAAGGATACAGTTGCGAAGTTGAGCGCAACTTTTCAAGAGTTTACTCTGAAAGAAAACATCTCAGAAGCTGCACAGATGGAACAGCCCAGTCAGAGTGGCTTGGGGACAAGCCATGAGTAAGTGTTAGGGGAATGTTGAGCATGTCCCAAGTAAACGCAGTTTTGATGAAGTAGCCCGCGTAAAGGACATTTTGATGGCAGAAGTACGAGTTAGGCGAGGCCTAACGTCAGCCTATTTTGAGAGAAGCAGCTCCACAATTCCCAGGATCAGGGCAAGAAGCGGGATGAAGTGACAGATGAGGATTTGTCCCCTTAGTAAATGTGAAGTACTAAGGATCAATGAAGTAGTTGGAGCATTTAAGGAAGAAACGACGGACTATCGAGCTGCAGGTATAAGAAGTAAAGAGATAGGATGGTGTAAAGGATGCACCAGGGTACTGTCAGCACCGTGCACTCAGCGCGAGTAGTTGTTAGAATGACGTCAGAGCCAAGGAAGTGGCACAAAGGATGGTCGAGGACAACAAAGTAGCTGAGAATTTATGGAAAAGTATGGTTAGTGGGGTAACCACGCCATTTTTAGGGTTAAGAGTACTATGGGGTTCCGCCCACAGTTGTTGTAAAGATGTGACCTTTGGGCACAGTCTAAAAAAGGGGCAATTTTGTAAAGGGAAGGGTTGGTCTGGGTTATTGTCTGAGTCGATTATTGTTGAATATTGAAATACATTGTAAGGAATAAAGAGGCTCTGCAGCTGTGTTCAAAGAGACCTATTGTAGAGAAGGCTCTGCAACTGTGTGCATAGAGACCCATTGTAGAGAAGAGTTTGTAGTTGTGTGCACAAAGACCCATTGTAGAGAAGAGTCTGCATCTGTGTGGGTAGACTGGAAATGTTGACCCTTCCCATTGATATAAACAATAGTTCCCGTGGATGTAGCTCCCATCCTGGGGGTGAACCACATAAATACTTGTGTTGTGTGATTGAATCTGTGAGATTGCTTATGCTTATGCTTATGTTTATGTTTATGTATGTTCATGCTTTTATATGTATTTTCACATTTATGGTTGATGAGAATAATATGTTAAGTATTGAACATGTATAAAAGAATGTGCAAGTAATTATGAGTATGTTGAATGCATAGTTACATGGATAAATACTAAGTCAGTGGAGTCTGTAATGTGTGTAACTGCTTAGAAGTGCAGTCCTAGAGTTGTGTTGTTGTAATGCATTGTGGTAGTTACGAAGTTCGCAATCGCATATGTGCGCAGTAACATTGAAGTTATATGCGAAGTTGGGAGAAATTCTCTAGAGCCAGTCACATAACCGCGCATCACTTGATTACAGAAACTTGCTTATGTAATCCACCATAACTTCACCTCGGGTGAGACCTTAGCTTGTTCGTAGGTTATTGCCAAAAGGGCCGATGAAAAAGGGTTTTTGTTAGGTCCGAACTTCACAGAACCCGGGTCGATTAAGGAAATATAGAGTTAGATGACCAACAAAAAGACTAGTGAAATATGAATTTGTGTAGATATCAAGCAGTTGAATGATGCTTGTCTCCATGATCGATTCCTAACACCTTTTATAGACGAACTATTAGAGAATGTGGGTGGCTAGGAAGCTTACTCATTCATGGATGGATTTTTGCAGTATCATCAAATTAAAATCGCTAAGGAGGATTGACATAAGGCCACATTTATGAATGAATGGGGTTGTTATTAGTATATATTGATTCCCTTCAGTCTCAAAACTATTTTTTCCAAGGTTGTGGTTGCAGCCTTTAAAGAGTTCATACATAAATTTATGGAGGTATACTTTGACGATTGGATAGTTTATGGACTACTAAAGAATCATATTGAGAACCTGAGGCTGATGTTGGAAAACTGTAGACAGTATTAGATATCATTAAATTTGAAGAAGTGTATTTTTGTGCCCCATTTGGTATATTGTTGGGTCATGTGGTTTGTAAACAGGGTCTGTTGGTGGATCCTGTGAAGATCACAATTATAGTAGATTTTCCACCACCAACCTCAGTTCGACAATTGAGAACAACTTTGGTCCATATAGGGTACTATACAAATTTTATTAAAGGGTATGTGTAGATAAAAACACTGATGGAGAAACTATTAAAGAAAAACACTAAATTTCAATGGAAAGAGGAGTGCCAACAGAGTCTTGACACATTGAAAGAAAATATGGTAACCGCACCTATTATAGTGTTTCTTGACTGGAGGAAATAATTTCATGTTCATGTTGATGCTTCATCCATTGCATTGGGTGCAGTTTTGGCTCATCTAGGAGAGGGATCAATTGATCATCCCATTGCATTTGCTAGCCAGAAATTATCCACTGTTGAAAGAAACTACACTATGACAAAAAGAGAAGGGTAAGTGTAGCTAGTTTGTTCACACTAGCTGGTGCAGAAATGATCCTACTAAGAATTGTAGAAATATTAGTAATAGTTCGGAAATGGCAGTGCAAGCATGCAGCAAAAAATGATAAATAAAAGTAAATAACAATTAAACTATATGATTAACATGAAGAAATTATGGAAAGGAAAACAAAAAACTAAATATTTTTGTTCTTTCACACATACAAAATATTAGTGAAAGGATATTTTTGATTTTATTTCATAAAAATGAAAGAATACAATGGTGAGAGTTAACTCAAATAGAGTGAGTAGAGGGCCCTTGCAAAAGCTTGCAGCAACAAGTCGTTGGTCTCCAAGCAACTTTGGGTTGTTCTTCACACAAAGGTCACTAAAGATGGCCAAACCACACAATGGGTGAAACAAGAAGTCAAATGGGGGTTCAAGGGTTTCTTGTGAAATTTCGGCAGACTGACGGTTAGGTAACAAGTGAATGTATCAATAATGTGATCCTTCACCATATATTCATAGAAATATTTTCCCTATGTTTCTTTCCCATGGTATTAGGCAAACCATGGTATTGGATCTTGGTTTTGGGTAGAATTTTTAGGGTTTTCTCCCCTTTTTTGACTTTTTTTTAATATTTTCCTCTTTTTTTCTTTTTTTATTTAAATTTTTGCCTTTTGGGGGGGAATTTTCCCTATTTGGGGGGATTTATTTTCTTTTTTAGAGGGAATAAAGCCATTTTCCCCTATTTTGTAGAGTGAAATAATAATTTGAGCCAATTTGTGGGTTTTTTACTTAGGATTTGTTGGTTAGTGAAGGTTTTAATGGGGAAAAATAAGGAATGTGGTGATGTCACTAGGAGATGAACATGGTGAGGAATTTTTTAGTGTTAACAGATACCCCCCTGATGTGTGAGGGCAGGAGCTCATAGTATGGCTGACAGACATCATAGGTTCTTACTTTTCCAGGATAGTAGGTGTGATGGTAGTAGGGAGAACAATGGCTGCATTAAAGGGTAGAACAAGTGCTTCACCAATTCTACATGGGATGAGTCTACAAATACAACACTCAAAATGGATGAGGTACATATGATCTCAAATATATGGATGAGGAAAGAATACCCATGCTCGTATCAATGTATCAAGATATACAAATAATAATGAGGCCTAAAGGGGACCTAAAATATACATAAAAGAGTGTTGTGTACATCATAATGGTCCAAAGGGGACTTAAATCTAGAATGTAATCATGGTCCAATCATGGCTAATATGGAGAACTAAAAATGGAAAAAATGGCATTCATCTTGAATGCAATATCACAACAACTGATGCACTTCTAGATCTGAAGGGGTCCAACAACTATATGGAATCAAACAATCGAGAGTCTGAATCTAGGAGGTAC
Organism: Larix kaempferi; assembly: GCA_027924585.1. NCBI lineage: Eukaryota > Viridiplantae > Streptophyta > Pinopsida > Pinales > Pinaceae > Larix > Larix kaempferi. The sequence continues at coordinate 13,281,787 of BSBM01000684.1, read as the reverse complement.
AATGAACTGCATATAAACTAGATACACTAGGAAGCCTATGACTTAAGGGATTCCAAACACTGTTGCAAATGCAACCCATATATCCTCAAGAACAAACTACTGGAAGGGTTACAAAGAGACTCACCAATATACTAGATTCACGAGACATCTGGGGCCTTCGACCATTGATTAAAAGGACCAATACCCTATATGAATCTCAAGGGTGCGATGATGAAGATGAAGTCGAGCACATGTGAAACAACTACTCTAAGGGGCACTAAGGAATCCCATTAGGTGGTCCGTAGGAGCTAGCCATTGATGGTGATGAGGCCAAGGTTCATGGACCTCTAGGTCTATTCTCTAGAGTAGGTGTGCTAGCGTCGATAGAGGAAGACCTGCAACTACCAAGAAAATTAGGTTTCTTTGATAGGAGTGCGAGGGATACAACTAAGATGTGATAGAAATGGATATGGGATTGAGACACTGTTGGGGGGTTCGAGGGTCAATGATGAATGGGAATTAAACTTCCTCTATTCAAAGTATGACGACAAGGATGACCTAGAAACACATAAAACATATCTATGGGGGGGGATTATAGCTGGAGGATAAGGTGATACTCATAGGGGGGGGGATTGATAGATGATATCAGGGAATTATAAGGATGAATCATCACAGAATAATCTAAAATGAGGGGACCATACTGGGGATGGTGCCATAATGTGGTACTATATGTGATTTCCAAGGGCACAGAAAGGCACTTTTTGGGTTGTCTTCATGGCTTAATGAGCTCAAAGAAGGGACATAAGTGTGCTCGAGATGGTACTCTCCTATGGATTTCATCAATCCCAAGATAGTAGATGCTCATTGGTGTTTTCAATTTTAGAGATTCTAAAAACAAGAGGAAGTCTATGTGGATGTTGTTTTTCGTAATTTAGTTGCCAAATCCTGAAAAAGCATAAAAGTATGCAATGGACAACTCTTATAGCCGAAGGGGCTAGAGTATTCCTTTTTCGTAATTAGTCCATCTAGTTCAAAAAAAGGGTAATAGGCATAGTGAAAGGAATCCCTTTTAAATATTTTAACAAGCATGAAAGGAAGCGAGATTACTTGGTGATCTTTTCATTTTAAGGAGCAAGGAAAGGGCTTAATAGAAACTCCCTAAGTGTCTTTTTCATAAGTAGTCTGCTCAACCCGAAAAAGAGGTAAACCGGTACTAGGAAGATGTGAAAGGCATGCAAGGAGGAAGTTTTCTAGTAAGAGGATGGGTATGAGTGAACCAAAAATGGGTGGGGTAGAACACTGATGGATGGCGATAAAATAATGCAATAACTACAGTATGGAGGGAGCGAAGGGATCATGAATAGGCCATGATAGAGGAGGATGTATATAGGTACAGGGACGAATCAACTTGCATGCTAGCACACAAATCGAGGTGGACCATGAAAAAAGGCCCAAAAAATCTTGGTGATACCGATAAATGTTCTCTAGAATCATGAACGGCACAGAATGCTGATTCCAGCAGTGTGAATGGTGCAAAAAATGGATGTCACAGGAATCCAATATGGTCAAAGGGAGAAAATGGGCTATAAACTAGGGAGGGGCCACTGTCCATAAGTCATTTTCACTATTGAGTGTTGAGGTTTTGTGGAGGGTCACAGGAAAAGGGCTACTAATTTCTCCATATTGGATCGGTAGATTTGACTTCTACGAATTCCAGGTAACTCCTCATGCCATTTTTGTCAATTTTTATTGTTTATTTTTGGATTTTTGGCCTTCGAGGGACTCCGAAGGAGACCACTAGGGCCTTCATGGCCATGTCACACTTTTTGAGGGGAAAAGCATTCCCTAGGTCATTCCTTTATGAAATACAGGCACACCATGGGTCACACCTATTTGGGATATAGGCACGACCTAGGGCATGCCTATCTGGCCAATTTGCGTGACTTGGAGCACTTTTTTTGGCCAGAAAGGTGCAATCTGGGCCCTAAGGGGAATTTTTCCTTGCATGATACTAATCGGGTTCTTGCAGGCTTGCTGAATTCCATGGGTGAACTAGTGAGAGATAGAGCTTGGATCCCTCTTGGGGGCCATCAATGGTGATTGGGACGTATAGGATACTTTGGCCCAGAGCGGGTTCCTAAAGTTTGTTAGAGTTCCTATGATGCGTGTGTCCAAGATTTTGCTGAACAAGATGGTTTATTTTTAGGATCGAGATGCGGAGGAGTTTGTGATACATGATGAGAGGATAGATATTACCTTGGAGGATGTGTATTTCATGATAAGGCTCCCGTGATTAGGTGTGATTGCGGAAACTTAGTCGATACATCCGACGGACATCTCGATGTAGGACATGTTGGATCATCATTGTTATAGGATGACAAAGGTGCATGAAACCTACATTATCATATGTGACATCGAGATCCTTGAGACACAGGTGTTGGTGGCCATGGTAGTGTGGGTTCTTAGATCTAAAGGGACACAAAATATTTTAGGCGAGAAGTTGATGTTGGTGGAGTGGGTATTTGCGGGTAGTTTCTTTGGGTGGGATCAGATGTATCTGACATTTTTTCGACAAGAGTTGAACAATGTGAGCCAGTTTGTAGGGGACTTATGTTTCCCATCATTTTTGTGTTCTTTCTTCTTTGAGCGAGTGTCAACACTATGACCACATGTGGTGGTACTTGACGGGCCCACTGAGCCGAGGATGTGGCAGTGGGGAGAGATGATGACCTGTGGGGGAGGTGGACTAGTGGGTAGGTTCTTTACAGAGAAGCTATTTACTCAGTGCTGGTAGTTTCCATTTGTGATCGAGGACTACCCCTACACAGGAATGGAATTCAAGGGAGATGCAGAGCTGCCTCATCCTCCCGGTACCATATATTATACTTCTTAGCATAGATTTTATCTATATATTTTGAGATAGCGATGGTACTGATGACCTGAATATGTGTGTGCATATATTGTACCAATGCCCCTAACATGCTATCAGAGGCATAGGGGCAGAGCAGAGGATATAGACTCTCTTGGTCATGGGAACCGGTGTCAGCAGAATGCTTTGGTGATGCTTGCATCACTACGGATGAGGATTGGCCAGCTACTGGAGGGATTCATGGATCATGGTTGGGAGTGTCTCGATGAGGATTTGATCATTGTATGCTAAAAAGATCCTTAGGAGTGGAGGTCTATCATGCATGGGATCAATGTGTCAATCGAGACTATGAGATCCATGGCCTAGGGTGATTTGCCTCTAGATGATGATGAGGAGGAGGACACAGAGGAGGATACTAAGTACAATGATTCATAAGACTCAAATTATTAGACGATAGCTTTGGAGCTTCCCCCAATGCTACGGGCATGGGGAATTTTGATTTTTGTACTTGGATTTTATTTTTGATGAGGAAGATATTGGGGCTCCTCTATGCAGACATGCCTATGCAGTGTTGTAGAAATTGTGACACTTTATATATATATATATATATATATGTTATATTTTCAAAGTTTAATCAATATTATCTAGTATCTTATCTCAAAGAATAACAAGCACAACATAACACAATAGACACAAAGAATTTCCTCGGGGAAACCATAAAGGAGAAAACCATGCAACTTCCTTAGAGATAGAATCTTCATCAATACAATGTCACAAAATTAAAACCCCAAAACAAAGATGGTCTTCTGCTGCTCTCTCTCTTTCCTCCTATCCGAACTTGTCTTCTCTTTCTCACTAATGCGAATTGAGTGAGTGAGTGTTGTGTCCAAATGAGAGAGATCCACTCTCTATTTATACTTTATATTTCACTTGACCTTTTCACTTACTAGGTCATCCCCAATAAACATAAATTAGACGACTTATCAAGGAGACTCAATAATACAATTACATTTGAATATTTAAGGGGTTTATTTCCCCGACTTACATGGGAGGCTTTTACCTCAATGACCTAGGATGACTAAGCATCATAATGAAAACCCCGAGCAGAGTAAAAACATCTTCGATGGAGGTACAAATAAAATACAATAATAATAACAATAGAATATATTTCGAAGTTACAATTACATCAACAATCCCTCTTAACTAGGAAGGTTTTCTATTGACACAGTCATCAACACATCTAGACACAAGTATTCATCGTTGAATCATCATCAATGCTAGAACATCATCATCAACACTGGATCATCATCGTCGCTACTGCTGCAATCCTCATCAGTCGATCATTGATTGATGACATATCTCGATTCTACTTGTCATAGGAAGTTCTACAAAGCCAACCCTTTTTCATGTTGGATGTAGTCCTAGCCCTCATGTAGGCCTTCATCATCCCTGCAAGAAATCCATCAAGTAGGTACAACCCAATCCCAGTCATTACATTGCCTATGAAAACACCTGCATCCCCTACTGTCGCCTCATCGTCTCCATATAATTTCATCGTCACATGGAACACATCCCAGATGCACATCATAATGTCTCCAATATGGGAGGACTTTCCTACCACCATATGAGACCCAGTCTACCAACATGTGAGGAATTTCATACCAGCATGTGAGACACAACAATTACACCAACCGACATGGGAGGAATTTCCTACCACCATTCGGGAAAGGGCTTGACACTTACATCAACGACAATGGGAGGACTTTCCTAACACCATGCCAGAAAGGCACAACACTTACATCAACGGCCATGGGAGGAATTTCCTGCCACCATGTTTGAAAGTCTCCGACACTTACATCAAACGATGTGGGAGGAATTTCCTACCACCATTTGGGAAAGGCCCTGGAACTTACATCAACCGACATGGGAGGACTTTCCTACCACCATTCAGGAAATTCCTCAACATTTACATCAACCGACATGGGAGGAATTTCATACCACCATTCAGGAAAGGCCCCATGTGCATATGTGTCTTCCGGACTCATCACTTGTTCTTGGAAGGAACCTCGATCTGAAGAACACCAAGCTTCTCTCTAAAGTACTTGAACTTCACTCTAGCTAGTAGCTTGATCAACACATCGGCTATCTGCTTGTCCGTCACAACATACTAGAGCTTCACTGCTCCTCTCTTCACCATATCCCTTATATAGTGATACTTGATCTCAATGTGCTTCGACTTGTCATGTAACACCGGGTTCTCGGACAACTTCACACAACTCTAGTTATCATAGAATATACAAGTCACCTCTAATTGGAGATCAAACAAATCAGACTGTAGCTTCCTAAGCCATACTGCCCCATAGCTAGCCGAACAAGCTGCAACATACTCTGCTTCGGCTGTACTTAGTGCCACACATGACCGCTTCCTACTAAACTAGGAGATCATACTAGATCCGTTAGGAACAACAATGACCCAATCATCTGATGATACATCATGGAATCAACTGAATCTGATGAAGCATCACAAAGTAGCTTCAAGTTCAATGCCATAGGTCTGTCCATTTCCTTGCAGTCCATCATTCCAAACCTATTCAGAATCTATATTGCATACTTCCCTTTTCCAAGGAATATTCCATCCTTATTCTACCACACCTCCATGCCTAAGAAATAGTGCATCATCCCCAGGTCCTTCATCTCGAACTCTCCAGCAAGTTTCCTCTTCGTATCTGCAATGAGCCCATCCTCTCCTGTTACAAATAGGTAATCTACATAAAGTAGTAGTATCATAGGATTTCCCACTTCAACCTTGTAGTAAAGGTTGGAATCTGCTTTACTCTTGGTAAATCCCAAGCTCATCAGGAAACTATCCATCCTTTCGTACCACATCCAGGGTGCCTATTTCAATCCGTACAAGGATTTCTTCAATTTGCACACATGATTCTACCTGTCATGTGTCTCATATCCAAGTGGATTTTCCACGTACACTTCCACCTCAACTACACCATTCAAGAACGTTTTCTTGGCATCCATCTAGTGTACCTTCCATTTCATCACTGCAGCTAATGCAAGTACTGATCTGATGGAAATGTATCTGGCTACAGGTGCAATTGTCTCCTCAAAATCTATGCCTTCCTTCTGGGAGAAGCCACGTGCCACAAACCTCGCCTTTTTGTTTCTCTATGATGTCATATGTAGCATGCTTAATATTGTATATCCATTTAGAAGTGAAAACAAACTTCCCTTCTGGTCTCAGAACTACCTCCCATACATCATTCTTCATGATCGACTAGTACTCCTCGATCATGGCATCCTTCCATTCTTTCTTCTCCATTGCTTCCTCATAATTGGAGGGTTCTTTGTCAATGATGTCGTACAACAAGGATACATAGTTGGAGTATGGCCTAGGTCTCTTTCATTCTCTATGCATCCCCTCTGGAGAACCATACTTCTTTTCATATTTTATTGCTTATCGTTCCCATGTTGGTCTTCTCTTGTGGGAGTTCTTCTCACGAGGTGGATCTATGGGTTCTTATGGTTTATTCATATTTATAAATCTTCTTTAATGTTATAGCTGAACCATCGTCACTTGTTCTTCGAAACAAGTCTCTCCTGTAGTACACGATCTTTCCTACAAGTCAATTTAATTGTGTGATTAGAAACATTTCATAATTGTAAAAACAATTTATGATGCATAAAGACATAGGTCACATAATCATGCAACTATCTCAGCCAATGATTCAACACAACATTCATCCATATCCTGTATTCATACGGTAACTTCCTAGATGCCTTCCAACTCTACCAGAACATTATTAAGAGTGTGCACTACTCCCAACATGTCAGTAAAGAGTTTTTATTCTAGATAATTAGCAATGGAATGTTGTACAGTACCATAGGCCACTTACCCATTACTTGCATATTAGTAGTATCTTGTTCATTAATGCAACTTTTATAATATGGATAATACACATCCTAAATCTAGGAACATAAGTATGTACATCACTAAACAATATCATTTAAGAAATTAGATATTCAAGAAATGAGAATTCAAATACTTATCTATGTTTGGTTGTTGGGTGGACTCCCTCTTGATCTTTGCTTCCTTGTAGGAACTACTGGAGTGTGCTCCCTCTTGATTTTTGCTTCCTTAACCAATGTTGAAAATGGACGAGAGGTTCTTTCATAGAGCATTGATCTTTATTTATTTTCTGGAGTCCAATTTTGTAGGAGCTTCTCCTACTCCTTTCATGTAATACACAAAGTCATCTCTAGCTTTATCTTATGAGGTGAAACTTTCAGAATGAACCCTTGTAGCTATTTACCTTCATTACAATACATATTCTTCATCACTTGAAGAATATTCACTTTCTTCTATGGTTCTCTTTCTTGAAGGCTCATCATCTTCCACGGTTTGAGCATGGTGTATTTTCTTGTTGGTCTTACTTTTGTTGGAGACACTTTTGCTTCTGGGACAATCTCTGGAGTAGTGTCCCTTCTCGTCACATGTATAGCATCTAATGTTGGATAGATATTTTCGGGATATTCTATCATAGTTATCCATCTAATTTTTATGGTGGTGTTTCTCCCTCTTACTGTGATGATGATGCCTCTTTTTATTATTCCTCATGGTGTGTGCTGTGAGAGCTTGATCATTGTTTTATCCCATCTTCTCTTCTCGTTCCACAAGTATAGCTTCTTCTTGTGTACATTATTCCCATAGTCTACTGAATGTAATCAATTTCTTTCTGGAACATATCCCATGAATGAATTAGTCCCATGATCTTGGGGAGACCATTCAAGGTGGTCATAACAATCTCTCCTTCTACATTCTCTTCAACTACTTCAAGTTGTTCCTTGATTTGTGAGACCATTGTGAAATAGGATTGCATGATCTCGACAATCTAGATCTTCACATTCTTAAGTTGGTTCCTCAAGGTCATCTTCCGATTTACATTATTCCCTTCAAATAGCTTTGTCAAAGAATAAAAAATCTCCTTGGGAATCTTCAAAGATGACACATGTGGGATGAGATGATCTTGATAGAATATTCAATGATTCTATTGGCCTTAACCAAGTTCTTCTTATGGATTGATTTAGACTCATCTCCCTCTAGTGCTGGAACCTCTTCATTCACATACTTGTCCAAATCATTTTATTCAAGGACAAGAGAAATCCTATACTTCCATGCTCAGAAGTTATCAACTCCTTCAAGATTATCCTCAAGCTTGGTGTGGTGATACATATTGAATGAGTACTTCAAATGTAAATAGAAAATATTTTAGGTCTTACAACTTATGAGATGCCCAAACTGGTTCTGGAGCTGGCTGAACTAGGGTTTGTTAGAGAAACCCTAATTTTTCAAAGTTGGAATCTTGAAATTCTGATTGAACAAGAATATGCGCCTCCTCAAGGCGAGTTTTCCAATGTACTACTTTTTTCAAATTTATGAAGAGAAGCCCCAAAATCTTGATGCCCTAGTTTCTTCAATTTCTACTGTAGATTTGTCGAGTCTTAATTTTGATTTATCTCCAAAATTTATGCTCCTCAAGGTCTGAAACTTCATCCTGTGATATTATGATATGTGTTCTATCCAACCCCATAGGTTATAGCAGGATTGGATTCACCAAGTGGAACTTATGCTAAGTTTCCCACGATGAACTGTTTATGGACTTTTTTAGTATATCAAACTTGTATGGAATTCCATGTGTCACTGTGTTAGAAAAACATGATCACAGAGCAATAAAAATAAACAGAAATGAAAATGTAATCACACATACATATTACAAGAGAGACACCAATATATCGTGGTTCACCCAATATGGGCTACGTCCACATTGAAATTGCCAGTCCTTATTATTATACCATCCAGCAAAGTGAAGGGATACAACCTATAGCATAGCCGCTGCACTTCCTCTTCACACTCTCTCACAGTCTCTCTTTTCGATCTTAGATATCTTTACAATGCATAAAACCTAATACATCAACCCTATCTATATTACAATGTCTTTCTTTTATAGGGGAAATACAATGGGAAAATACCACGGGATAACCAAAACCATGGGCCCGAAAATATGATATCATCTATGAGACTAGAAGATCTGGCTCCACAACCAACAATCTCCCACTTAGAGACTGATCACAACAACTCCACCGCTGATGTACTTGCTATACCATGGAATTGGCAAATTTCTCATCTTCACCTTTACGCTAGAAGGCCAACTGAAACCGAGTAGGAACTCAGTTTCTCTCTGGTCACTACCTTTGTAAACATGTCTACAAGATTCTGGATAGTATGTATCTTTTCCAGCTTCAACAGTTCATCTTCTAGAACATAGCGTATGAAATGGTACTTGAGTTGTATATGTTGAGTCCTGGAATGGAATGTTGAGTTCCTTGCAAGATGAATGACACTCTGGATGTCACTATACAACCTTCCATCCTTCTGCTTCCTACCCAATTCCTCCATAAACCTCTGCAACCAAATCATCTCTTTACTAGCCTCTATAACAACAACATACTCTGCTTCAATTGTTGAAAGTGAAACAACCTTTTGCAGTCTCGAAATCCAACTTACCGTTGTTCCACCTACAGTAAACTCATACCCTGTGGTGCTCCTCTTGCTATCCTTATCACTTGCCATATATGCATCAACATATCCCTATAGAAAAGTGTCTGAACCTCCAAAACATAATGCATGAGTGGTAGTACCTCTCATATACCTAAGAATCCACTGTACTACCTTCCAATGTTCTTTACCTGGATTGTTCATATATCTACTCACAACTCCCACTGCTTATGCAATATCTGGTCTTGTGCACACCATGGCATACATCAAGCTACCAACTACTGATTGATAGGGAATCTTGGACATGTAATCTATCTCTTCCTGTGTCTTGGGACACACTTCCTTAGTTTGAAATGGTTGGCCAAAGGTTTACTAACTGGTTTTGCATTCTGCATTATGAACCTCTCCAACACCTTTTGTATGTACTCACCTTGAGACAATGTCAATTTGCAATTTTTCCCGTCTCTTGTTATTCTCATACCAAGGATTTGCTTTGCAGCACCCAAATTCCTCATCGCAAATGAATTAGCTAACTTCCTTTTGAGCACATTTATATCCTGGATTTTAGACCCTGCAACAAGCATGTCATCCACATACAATAACAAGATAATATAACTTCCATTATCTAGACTCTTGAAATAAACACAGTGGTCAGAATGACATCTACTATAACCTTGTTCTGTCATAAACCTGTCAAATTTTAGATACCACTTCCTTGGAGCTTGCTTCAAGCCATACAAGCTCTTTTTCAACCTGCACACCAAATTCTCCTTCCCTTTGACCTCATACCCTTGTGGGTGCTGCATATATATCTCTTCCTCCAAATCCCCATGGAGAAAGGTTGCTTTTACATCTAACTGTTCAAGATGCAAATCATATACTGTCACTAGACTTAAAATAGTCCTAATTGAATTCATCTTAACAACATGAGAAAATATTTCATCAAAATCTATACCTTTCTTTTGTGCAAACCACTTTACAACAAGTCTGGCCTTGTACCGCTTCTTACCTCCTTTTTCTTCCTTCAACCTGTAAATCCATTTGTTCTGCAATGCTCTTTTACTAGTAGGAAACTGAACCAAATCCCAAGTTTTGTTTCCTACCAATGAGTCCATCTCCTCATTCATGCCTTGCTCCCACTTCTTTCTAGTTTCCACTTGCATTGCTTCTTCATAACATTATGGTTCACCAGCATTAGTAATCAATAAATAATACATTGGAGGAGAGTATCGTTCAAGGAGTCTACTTAACTTGGTAGATCTTCTTACACTTGCAGGAGTTTCAGGTACTTGTTGTTTTTCTTGATTTTCTGGCACGTTTGGAACTTCATTTTCTTCAATTTCATCAAGTATTGTGTACTCCGTGTTTTCCTTTTCTTGTTTCTTTCCTTGCAACTGATCTTTATATATGACCTTTTTATTGAATATCACATCTCTACTCCTAATGATTTTGTTATTTTCATAATCCCATAAACGATAACCAAAATCATCAACCCCATATCCAATAAAGGTACATTTCTTGGATTTAGCTTCAAGCTTTGTTCTATTTTCTTTATCAATATGAAAAATTGCTTCACAACCAAACGTTCTAAAAAATGAGTAGTTTACCTTTTTACCAGTCCATGCCTCCTCTGGAATACCACCATCCAAAGCACTTGAAGGCCCTCTGTTTATTAAATAAACAACAGTATTTACAGCATCTGCCCAAAACTATAAGGGAAACCCTACATGCAATCTCATACACCTTGCACGCACCATGACCGTTCTATTCATCCTTTCAGACACACCATTTTCTTGTGGTGTAATTAGGACTATCTTCTCTCTAGGAATCCCATGGTATGAACAGTAACTATCAAACTCTTTTCCGTAGTACTCACATCCATTATCAGATCTGAGACACTTCAACCTTTTTCCTATCTCATTCTCAACCAAAGCTTTTTACTTCTTAAAAGTAGCAAACACATTAGATTTATGTCTAATGCAATAAATCCAATTTTTTCTAGTTGCATCATCAATAAATGTAACATAATAATGAGAGCCACCAAGAGATTGTATTTGAGCTGGTCCCCATACATCTATATGCACAAGTTCTAACTTTTCATTCTTCTTATGTTTCCCAACCCTGAAATATCTAACTCTCTTCTTTTTTCCATAAACGTAGTTCTCACAGAATTCCAAACTTACCTGCTTCAAATCTGGAAGCAACTTGCTTGAGTGGAGAATCTGCATCCCCTTCTCGCTCATGTGGCCAAGCCTATGATGCCACAATGTTGTATCTGTTCCTGTGGAAGCTAAAGAGATAGAATGGTCAGTATTATGAGGACATAAATACAACATACCTACCCTGTCTCATTTTTCTATCACCATTGATCCTTTAGTGATCTTCCACCACGTTTCTCCAAACGTAGATAGACATCCGCCATCTCCCAACTTCCCTATTGAGATCATATCTCTTTTCATAGTAGGAATATGCCTAACATCTTTCAGCAGCCATTCAGTTCCATTCTTAAATTTATCCATACCTTACCCATTCCAACAATTTTACATGGCTCATAATCACCCAATAAAACATGTCCAAAATCACCTGGAATATAATCATGAAAATATTTCCTATGGGGTGTAGCATGACATGAAGCCCCTGAATCTACTACCCAATAATCACTAGTATTATCTAATGCAAGAACCAAAGCATCTTGTAACACATCACCTACTACATTTGCTTCCTGGGTAGTTTCATGTTGTCCATCTCCTTTCTTCTTTAGAGATATGCAGTCTTTCTTCAGATGTCCTTTCTTTCCATAGTTCTAGCACTCTATCATTCTCAATCTGGACTTGGTTCTGCCCCTTTTAGACTTGCCATGATTAACTTGGCTCTTTCCTCTCTCCTTTTGTCTTCCAGTTCTCTCCATGGTCAATGCATTACCTGATGTCTCACTTGTGCTTTTTCTTTGCATTTCCTCACTAAGAATAAAACCAATAACATCATCAAATTTCAAGGTGTTTGAACCAGAGACAGAGTTACTTATAGCCATGACCAAGCTATTCCAACTTTTTGGCAATGAACACGAGATTAGAAGAGCCCTAACCTCATCATCGAAGTTCACACTTATAGAACTTAGTTGATTTGTAACTATATTAAATTCATTTAAATTATCAGTAACAGATTCACCTTCAGACATCTTCATATTAAATAAACGCTTCATTAGAAATACCTTGTTGGAGGCCGAGGGTTTTTCATATAGCTTACTCAATGCGCTCATCAAACCCTTCATTGTATTTTATTTTGAGATATTGAAAGCCACTGATGAAGCCAGGGACAGTCGTATTGTTCCCAGTTTCTTTTTGTCAAGAACCTCCCATTCTTCGCCATTCATAGTCATCGGCTACTTTGCTCTTCCTCCCAATGGTTGTTTTGGAGAAAACTCACTATGGTTTGGGGTAGACCACAACAAACAACTGACTACCAGAAATTAACTCAATTCTCAATACTATGCTATAGAAATGAGAATGCTAAAATAATGAAGAATACAACCAACCTCGATCCAAACGTTTGATGTAGATCCCCATTGGAGCTTTCAATCCATGCACTTGAATCTGCAAATTAGTCTTGACAACCAATACACAACAAGCGCATATAATATATAAACGACATTAACATCATCAATAGCAATGGTCCATGATATTATAAGTAAATGCAACCCAATGTAGTATAAACAACATTCACAACATTAATGGATGAGAATATGAGTATTTCTATTAATAAACAATAAGAAGTACAATATGATACGACCTCTTGCCGACAACCAATCTGAACCAAGATCTGGGTCAATCCACTTGTGCCTCCACCACTTCAATTCTCCATGGAATGGAAAACTCAAACTATGATAGGAGTTTGGAAGGTGAACATAAAGGGTTCACAACTACAAGGATCAATGAGTGTAGACTCAAGATAAGGCAAAAATCCACTAGAGTTCTCTTGCTCTTCTTTCTCCTCCCCCGTCCATAAGCCATATGTGCTCAATATATAGTCCTCCCAAAGGTAAGTGAAAGGACACATCGAGGTGTTTCGGGGAAAATGGAGGGCCAAAGGTCACCCTATGACCACTTTTTGGGAGTAAAAAGGTAATTAACTAGTGATTTTTACCATTTTACATGCTACCTGCGGGCTATAGTGATGCAACTCATGGGTACGCATGCTGTAATGATGCAGCTAGCGTACAAGGGAAAAAATAGGGGAAAATAGTGTCTGAAGGATATAAAGTGGATCTGAGTCAGTGAAATGGATCCTACCGGACAAAGAGTGTTGATGCTCACAAGGTGGAAAATTATGCTGTAACAGATGCCCCCTAATGTGTGAGGTCAGAGACTGATGCTACGATGGCCGAAATACATTATAAAAAGATCCTAGAAGTGGAGTGATGGAGACACAAGTGGAAGGAGCAGCTCACTCATCATAGTACAATAGTTTCCCTGAATACATTTCGGTATAGTACAACAATCTAATACAATGGCCATGAATAGGCAGTACATAATGAATACATGTCATAAGTGGTCATAGCCATGATTCCTCTATAGTAAGATACGGTCTCCTGCTAAAAGGAAACAACTGGTGCAAACTGGAGGTACAAACTGCTGATATCTGAGAGGTGATATCTCATATGTAAAGTCATAATCATAAGTAGCATACTGAATGCCACTATCGCCTGGGGTCTTCTACAGAAGTCTTTGATAGTGCAAGTCGCATCAAGTGAATAAAGGAGTTGAGGTCGAACCTGATGTGACATCGTCTGATTACCGATCAATGATGTATACCGTTAACAGATGCAAGATAACCCACCAATAATGAAAATGGGTATCAAGGCACAGAGCACAATCATCGAAGTGTGAATAGATGAGTTGAAGTCAAACACTAGGATGAATCCATCGATAAGGGGACATTAATGTATTGCCAAAACTGTCGATGGTGAGAGAACCTGCCACTAATGACTGCAAGCCTCAAGGTACTCAACCGAACTCTAAGCCTCAAGTCCCAGAATAAATGAGCTGAAGTCGACGGAACGAGACTCCCTGGAAGGAGGGAATTAAGGCATCCCCCATCAACCAGCACGATGTACCAGCTATGCTGAAATATTTGGAAGATCTCAAGTGAAACAAACTGACTCAATAAGGATGGCCAACATGCAATAGTCAAGAGATCTGAGGAGTGGCTGACTCTAGTTTCAGGACTTCCTTTGAACAAGAGCATGAGCAGATGGATAGACTCAGGTAGCATAGACTCGATATAGACTGTGTGATGCAGGAGGCACCACAAAGGGCTCCATAATGAATGGAAGCTTAACCAATAGGTGGAGTAAACTGAGAAACAAGTACAGCTCCTAAGGTCCAGCTATAGTCCCGACTCATAATGTATGGAGTGGAATGAATGCTATGTTGAAAGGCAACACAACAACTGCCAACTAGAAGTAGTAACCATAATCCCGTCCGTATTTTTGGAATATTTTTTTTTTGTCTTTTTTATATTTGGAGAAAGCTTGAAAAAGAATAAAATTGCTTATAGTACAACAAGTGAGGGAACGAGTGTCAAATAGCGAGCAAACTAGTCCCAAGCAATGTAACATACCTATGATCAATGCAAGGAAGCATGTGCAGGATGTGGAGACTCAGGGGGGTGTTCCCTCAGGGTCAAAAGGTCATCAAATTGTGGAGGGAAAATGTAAGCTCTATAGGGCTCGACAGGGAAAGTGCTCAGGCACATGGCTAATAAGTGAGTAAGCAGGAGCCGACACAAGGCTCAAGCAGCAAGCAGGATAATGCAATGCAATCACAACTCAACATAAAAGGGAAGTATTTTTTTGTAAAGTTAGTCTCCTCACCTGAAAAGGTGTAAAACAATGAGAGAAGAACTCTTCTAGTCACGTATGGCTAAAGTATACATTTTTCATAATTAATCCACAAAGGTCCGGAAAATGGGTAAACTTATACCAAAGTGAATGTCGCTTCAAATCCTTTAATGAGTTTGAAATGACAAGTATACTCGGCAATCTTGTTTGATTTGAAAAAGTCTCACAAGGGCTTGAAAAAGACTTTATAATTTTTTTTTTTGTAAAGGTTTAACGAGCCCGAAAAAGTAAACTCGTGACCTCCTTACTATTTTTAACGAGCTCAAAGGAGAGATGAAAGAATGCTCGTAATGAGAGCAGACGAGTGTCAGGGACATGCGAGACTAGTTCCAAGCGCATGGGACAAAGCTATGCATAATGCAAGGAACATGAGAAAGATAAGGACACTCAGGGGGTGTCTGCGAATTCAGATAGTAATAGGTTCAAGTGCATCATAAAAATGGGGAGGCCTAAAACTATATGCAAGGTTTCGAATATTCCTGCCATGACCGAAGCAAATGTTGAAAAGGACCAGTAAACAAGTATAAGTCTAGCTAAGAATCCTGTCTCCAAGAGACATAAGTACCAAGATCATCTCTAAAACATACGCAAAGAAAAATCTGATATAGGTCACTGTGGTAGAAAAAATTTCAACTTCACTATTATCACCCTCAGACATAATGCAGGGAGAGCTAACCACTAAAGGTGCCATAGTACCAACACCCGAGGGACCAAAATGATCAACTTCAGAATGAAGAGCAAAGCTGAAGGACATGGAGTAATCTACAGTGGAAAATTCAACATCATGGGACTTGGAAATTCTAGAAGTAGAATCAAACTCATCAGGATCACCGATTTGCAGATCTATAGGAGAGTCTACAGACTCATCACTAGGGAGATCAGACTTTAATGTCAAACCAGAGCTAGACAAAACTATGCCTGGATCAAAATCCAAATGCATGGTAGGTTGTACACTAGGATCATCTCGTTCAATAAGATCAAGGGTAGGAAGGAAATAAAATTGATGATGAGAATCCTCCCAAGGCTTGTCATTACCATTCATGGCCTTGATAAAAATTTCATCTGAAGGTAGAATACCATCGAGGAAATCATGTGAGCAAGATAGGTCGACTACACACGTGGGAAGCATAACAGGATATTCTTCCCCTATCCGTGAAGAAGAGAGATCCAACTCTGAAGTGGCTTGTTGAATATCTTGGTAAGCAAGCTCAACAACAGACAGTGACATAGACATCCCGATGTGCACAATGTCTCCAGACGTAGAACTCATGGATGGTAAAGTCCATGGATCATCAAAATATGAAGTCTAGAATGATACATTATGCAAATGAGGAGACGCATTGTCGGAAATGGTTCTAATAAAATTAACGGGTGCAGAGAAATCATAGGTTCCCATCAATGAAGGGTACATACCAACACCCATGTTCCCAGTTTCCAGCTGACAATCTATAACTTGCGGGACTACGGATCCCGTGGATGCTTCCGGAGGAGAATTAACGAAATCCAGCCGATCAATTGTCACTATCTTGCCTTCATGTGGAAAGCAAATAATCCTGAATACGGTAGACGTTGTTGATGTATATGTAACTTCGGAATGTATTTCATCCATGTATTTCATTTATATATTATTGTACTCCTATAGAGATGTGTCATTCCTCTATACAGAAGTGTCGTCATGTGTATTGACAAGTGTCGCAAGTATGTTAACTTGTCGATGGGTTATTAGACCACCATGTGTGAGGTTGGCCCTAATTTATATAATATATGGTTGATTTACCTAGCTAGACAATTCAGCCCCATATGGTTATTGGGAAAACAGGACAAGTATAAATAGAGATCGGGAGATCTCTATTTGGATCATTTGAAAACTCATTCTTCCTTCACTCAAAAAGTGGCGCACTAGTGAGGAGGAGGATCATCTGCTACTAGGAGACTATCTCTGTGTATTTTGGTTGTACTTTGGTTGAGCCATTGCTCTCTCTATCTCTGAGGAAGTTGTGGGGTTTTTCACCTTAGGGTTTTCCCCACGGAAACTCTATGTCTCTTGTCTCTCATGATTTTGCTTCTTGTGATGATTGGCATGCTTGTTATGATTGATATGCATTGATATACTGTACATGTTATTCTCTCAGTAAAGATCCTAGAGTATTGTGAATTAATGCTCAAAATTTAACATGGTATCATAGCTAACCTGAGAAGAAGACATTGTGCACTGATGGAAACCAAGGGTTTCTTGTTTATTGGGTTTCTCTCCATATATTTTGGAAAAGAAGTATAGTAGATTGACTCTACTCATCAAGAAGAATCTATCTGTCCAATCAGAATTCAATTCTGAGCATTTTCAGATTTGGCCCTAAAAATTAGGGTTTCCACAAAAATAGGAATTTCTTGAATCTGAAGACATAGCTGGAAGCTCCTTGCAAAAATCGAAGTTTAGAGTTTTGGATCAAGATTTTTGGCTAGGTAGATCTCCAAGAAACTCAAACCCTAATTCAGGGTCCTCCTTAGTGAACCCGGGAAGACAAAAAAGCATTTCTGAAGGGTGAAGCTTTGCAGATCTCAAATTCTGAATACACTAGGATGATCAGATCATCAAGGTGCATCTTTCTACCTTTCAGAAAGTTGAAATTCATATTTTGAATTTTTAGGGTTTTTTCGAGAAACCCTAATCCAGAACCAGATCCAGTTTTTCAGTCAGTCAAGTGGTAAGACCTAAGTCTTTTCTATTTCCATTTGAAGTACTCTTTAAGATGTCTCACCACACCAAGCTTGAGGATAAGCTTGAAGGGGCTAATAACTTCTGAGCTTGGAAGTATAAGATTGGGTTAATCCTGGAAGAGAATGAGTTGGAGTCATACATAAAAGAAGACATCCCTATCCTAGAGGATGAAGAGGCTAAGATATTGCATAAGA
This sequence comes from Larix kaempferi, assembly GCA_027924585.1. Taxonomy (NCBI): domain Eukaryota; kingdom Viridiplantae; phylum Streptophyta; class Pinopsida; order Pinales; family Pinaceae; genus Larix; species Larix kaempferi. The sequence continues at coordinate 13,263,562 of BSBM01000684.1, read as the reverse complement.
AAAACTTGGTCAAGGCAAAGAGAATCATTGTTGATTCTATCAAGCACCATCTCATCCCACATGTGTCATCTCTAAAGACACCCAAAGAGATGTTTCATTCTCTGACCAAGCTATTTGAAGGGAAGAACATAAATCGGAAGATGACCCTGTGGAACCAATTGAAAGGAGTAAAGTTTCAGAATGGAGAAACCATTCAATCTTATTTTTCTAATGTCTCTCAGATTAAGGAACAACTGGAAACGGTGGATGAAATGGTGGAGAATGGTGAAGTTGTCATGACCACTCTAAATGGCCTACCCAGGTCATGGGATTCCTTTATTCAAGGAATTTGTGCAAGAAAGAAGTTGATCTCCTTCAACATACTGCGGGAAGAATGTTCACAAGAAGAAGCAAGGCTTGTGGGCCGAGAAGAAAAGATGGGAAGTGAAGATCAAGCTCTCATAGTACACACCAAGAAAGGAAGGTCAAAGAGAGAGCACTCTCATGCCAAGAAATCTTCACACTATCATCAACATAAAGATAAGAAAGATCTCAGATGCTTCACATGTAATGAGAAGGGTCATTTTGCTTCAGAATGTCCCAAGAACAAAAGGAACAACAACATCAAGAAGAAGAAGGGCAGCAGGAAAAGATATCATGCTCATGCTACTGAAGATGATGAACCACCCAAGAAGAAGGCTAGAGTAGAAAGTGACAATGATGACTCATCAAACGAAGAAGAGTATTTCTAATCTCTGCTCTCACAGGTACTATCTCTCATGGTTGTAATGATTGGCTTATTGACAGTGGGGCTTCTAAACACATGACTCGGTTTAAAGAATCTTTTGTAAATCTATCTGAACATGATTCACCCCATAAAGTGAAACTTGGGGATGACTATCAATACCCCATCAAAGGAAGTGGTGAAGCCTCTTACAACCTAGATTCTGGAAAATCCTTGAAGATGAAAGAAGTTCTTTATGTACCTGGGCTCAAGAAGAATCTACTCTCCATCTCTGCATTGGATGCAAAAGGCATGAGGGTTGCATTTGTAGATGGCCAAGTCCTAATGTGGCCAAAGGGTAAAACCATTGATGATGCTGTAGTGATTGGAGAGCAAGAGGGAGGTTTGTATAAATTGAAGGGTCAACCTGAACATGCTATGGTGCATGATTCCATGGAGCCAAGTGAACTTTGGCATAGAAAACTTGCACACATGCATTACAGAGAATTACCAATTGCAAGTAAGGTTGTAGAAGGTCTTCCTGAAATCAAGACCAAGCATGAAGGTATTTGCAAAGGATGTGCAAAAGGAAAGAACATAAAGAAGGCTTTCCCAAGCAGTGAAAGCAAGGCAAAAGATATTTTGGAAAATATCCACTCCAATGTACGCGGTCTGATGTCATCCAATTCTCTGAGTGGGTATGTTTACTATGTATCTTTCATTGAAGAATTCTCCAGGAAGACTTGGGTTTACTTCTTGAATAACAAAGATGAAGTGTTTGATAAGTTCACGGAATTCAAAACCTTGATGGAGAATCAAACTGATAAGAAAATCAAGACTTTCAGATCCGATAATGGTGGAGAATTCACTTCAGGTGACTTCAAGAAACTTTGCAGTGATTCAGGGATTAAGAGGGAGTTGACTGCTCCTTACAATCCACAACAAAATGGAGTTGTAGAAAGAAATAATAGAACAATCATGGAAATAGCAAGGGAAATGCTGCATGACCAAGATCTACCTATGCATCTATGGGCAGAAGCAGCTAGGACAACTATATATGTGTAGAACAGAACACCCCACAAAATATTGGACAACAAGACACCAGAAGATGTCTTCTCTGGTAAGAAACCTGAAGTCAACCATCTCAGAATATTTGCTTGTCCAGTATATACACATATCCCAAAGGAGAAGAGGGCCAAGATGGATCCTTAAGGAAAGAAGGGCATCTTTGTGGGTTACAGTGAAAGCTCGAAGGCTTACATAATTTACTTTCCAGGGTTCAAGAAGATTGATGTCAGCAAGGATGTAACATTTGACGAAAACTCGGCATTCATCAAATCAAGGAAGACACCTGTTGAAGTTTATGAAGAACCTAAGGAAACTAGATTTCAAGACACTACCATGACTGAAGCAATTCCAAATGTTGATCGTGAAATTGAAGATCCGCAACAACCTGTAGATCCACCACGTGAGGACAAATCTCACAAGAGGAAACCTGCATGGGCTAGAGAGTTTATTCAAGATGCAGAAAGATTTGGCATTCCAGAAGAAGAACATAGAGCAAAGAAGAGAACTAGATCTCATACCAGCTATGTTGCTTTACTTTGTGATATCATGAACAAAGAACCTTCCAATTACGAAGAAGCAGCGGAAAAAAAAGAATGGAAGGATGCCATGGTCGAGGAATACCAATCAATAATGAAGAACGATGTTTGGGATGTTGTCCCAAGACCTGAAGGGAAGTCTGTTGTGACTTCCAAATGGATCTACAAAATAAAGCATGCTGTAGATGGCAACATAGAAAAATACAAGGCAAGATTCGTATCTCGTGGCTTCTCTCAAAAAGAGGGAATATATTATGAAGAAACTTTTGCTCCTATAGCCAGGTACACTTCCATCAGAATAGTGCTTGCCCTAGTTGCAACAATGAAATGGAAGATACACCAAATGGATGTCAAGATTGCCTTCTTGAATGGTGTAGTTGAAGAGGAAGTATATGTGGAGCAGCCACCCGGTTTTGAAACACATGACAGGGAGTCATATGTGTGCAAACTGAAGAAAGCCTTGTATGGCTTGAAGCAATCTCCCAGAACTTGGTATGGTAGGATGGACAGCTTCCTATCTAGTTTGGGATTTACCAAGAGTAAAGCAGATTCCAACCTTTACTACAAAGTTGAGGAAGGGAATCCTGTGATTCTACTCATGTATGTGGATGACCTATTTGTAATAGGAGATGACAGATTGATTGTTGATACAAAGAGGAAGCTTGTTGCCGAGTTCGATATGAAGGACTTAGGGATGATGCATTATTTCCTAGGTATGGTGGTGTGGTAGAGTGCAGATGGGATCTTCCTTTGACAAGGGAAGTATGCAGTAGATATCCTGAAGAGGTTCGGGATGATGGATTGCAAGGCCATGGCCACACCTATGGAATCAAACTTGAAGCTTCTTTGTGATGCTTCATCTGAGCTAGTTGATGTCTCTATGTATCATCAGATGATTGGGTCCTTGATGTAACTGACAAACACGAGACTAGATATTTGCTTTGCGGTGAACACATTGAGCCAGTTCCTGACGGATCCGAGGAGTGTTCACCTAGTTGCTGTAAAGCATATTCTGAGGTACCTGAAGGGTACAGTTGATTATGGGCTCAAGTATGAAGCGAATCAAAAGTTTAACCTGCAAGGTTATGTTGATTCAAATTGGGCAGGCAGTGTTGCAGATAGGAAGAGCACATATGGGTGCTGCTTCAGTATGGGATCAGGTGTGATCTCTTGGTTTAGAAGGAAGCAGTCCTGCGTAGCACTGAGTACAGCCGAGGCAGAGTATGTTGTAGCCTATTCGGCTAGTTTTGAGGTAGTATGGCTTCAGAAGCTACTGTCTGAGTTATTTGATCTCCCATTGGATACTACTAGTATCTTTTGTGACAACCAGAGTTGTGTTAAGATATCTGAGAACCCGTTCCATGACAAGTCGAAACACATAGAGATCAAATATCACTATATCAGGGATATGGTGCAAAGAGGAGCAGTGAAGCTCCTATATGTTGCGATGGACGAGCAGATTGTAGATGTGCTGATGAAACCACTAGCTAGAGTGAAGTTCGAGTACTTCAGAGAGAGGCTTGGTGTTCTTCAGATTGATGACACTTCAAGGAAGAAGTGATGGACACATTTGTAGAAGCCATTCCAAGCATGTTGGAAGGAGGATCCTTCACATGGTTGTGGATGTAAGCGCTGGATGATGAGCATCAGGACGATGCTCCAGTTACTATTCTATATATGTATGTACACATCATGTTGGATGCTGGATATGATCAGTTGGATCGTTTATATGTATTTTTATATGCATCATGTTGGATGCTTGGACCATGTATCTGTATATGTATTAGGTGGATACTGTGTATGATCAGGTAGATCACGTATGTTGATATATATCAGGTGGATACATTGTATGATCAAGTGGATCATGTATGATGATATGTATCAGGTAGATACTTGGTATGCATCATGTAGATGCATTATATGATCAGGATGATCACGGATGATGAGCTTCAGGATGTTGCTCCAGATATGCATCAGGATAATGCATTGATGAGTATTAGGACGATACTCTAGATGATATGCATTAGGATGATGCTATGATGATGATTGGGATGATCATATGTATCAGGTGGATACATTACATAATCAGTTGGATTATGTGTGATGAGTTCTGAAGACACAGATGCACAGTGCCTTTCCGACATGGTGGTAGATGTGTTCTCCCATGTGCATTGATGTAAGTGCAGAGCCTTTCCGACATGGTGGTATATGTGTTCTCCCATGTGCGTTGATGTAATTGTAGATCCTTTCCGACATGGTGTTAGATGTGTTCTCCCATGTGCGTTGATGTAAGTGCAGATCCTTTCTGACATGGTGGTAGATGTGTTCTCCCATGTGTGTTGATGTAAGTGCAGAGCCTTTCCAACATGGTGGCAGATATGTTTTCCCATGGTCATTGATGTAAGTGTTGTGAGCCTTTCACGGATGGTGGTAGGTTGGTCCTCCCATGCCAGTGAGTGTAAGTGCTGTGTGTGTGCATCTGGGTTGTGCTTCATGATACTCTGTGGCCATGGACAGGTTGTGCAGTAGCATGTAAAAGGTCCTGGGAGATCCGATAGGTTGAGATGTGTGCTCGTAATTAGTCCTGGGATGCTCTTTCAAGGTTTTGTTGACTCACGTAATAAGTCCTGAGGATTCCATAGTATGGCCAGTGATGATGAAGACCTGCAGGTGGTGGGCCTACATCCAGTATGAAAAAGGACTAGCTTTGTAGAACTTCCTATGATGAGTAGATTCAGAGATTGGTTGATATAGAAGCAACAATGATGATGATGATGATGATGCATCGATGACGATGATCCAGAGAATAAGACCTGTGCTAGTAGATTTGTGTCGAGAAATACCTTCTTAGTTAAGAGGGAGTGTTGATGTATATGTAACTTCGGAATGTATTTCATCCATGTATTTCATTTATATATTATTGTACTCCTATAGAGATGTGTCATTCCTCTATACAGAAGTGTCATCATGTGTATTGACAAGTGTCGCAAGTATGTTAACTTGCTGATGGGTTATTAAACCACCATGTCTGGGGTCGGCCTTGATTTATATAATATATGGTTGATGTACCTAGCTAGACAAGTTGGCCCCATAAGGTTATTGGGAAAACAAGACAAGTATAAATAGAGATCGGGAGATCTCTATTTGGATCATTCGAAAACTCATTCTTCCTTCACTCAGAAAGTGGTGCACTAGTGAGGTGGAGGATCATCTGCTACTAGGAGACTATCTCTGTGTATTTTGGTTGTACTTTGGTTGAGCCATTGCTCTCTCTATCTCTGAGGAAGTTGTGGGGTTTTTCACCTTAGGGTTTTCCCCACATAAAATCTGTGTCTCTTGTCTGTCATGCTTTTTTGCTTCTTGTGATGATTGACATACTTGTTATGATTGATATGCATTGATATACTGTACATGTTATTCTCTTAGTAAAGATCCTAGAGTATTGTGAATTAATGCTCAAAATTTAACAGACGTGACAGCTTTCATAGCGTACATCCAATTCTGACCCAGTAAAAGGTTGTAGTCGATGGGCGCATCAATCACTTCGAATTTAATAGGCACAGGCTTACCCCCCAAGATGAAAACAAGGGAAGGGATAATCCCATGCGGCTTAAATGACCGACCATCAAATGCAGTGAGAATGGTTCTAGATGTGAGTAGGGGAGGAGAGCCAAGAGCTTTCCAATAAGCTAACAACATCACTGACATGGAAGCACCTTCGTCAACCACCATTCTTTTGACGAAATTCTTAAGGCAATCCACATGGATTTGAAAATCCACGTGGTAAGGTAAGTGAGGTTGAATATCAGTAGTGTCAAACTTGATAACGTTGGGATTTCCTCCATCCTAAGCTCCTAACGCACTCAAAAGGGCATGCCTTTGAGAAGGACATGCCTGTAAAAATTCAAGAGCCAACATGGCACATGGAGTTTGGCCCAAATCTTCTACAATAGAGTAGTTTTGGATGGCTCCGGCATTGGTATTATGCATAGAGCGCTTAAGAACACCTTTCGGTATCCACAGCATAATAGAGGGCTTCTTGATATGCAAAGAATTATCAGGAGGAGGGGAAGGCTCACTCCCCATATTAGGTTGTGGTGCGCCATAATCGTGTTAACGAGTAGCAACACTAACCTCCAATTGAACCATATTCATGCATCCATAACCACTAGTAATGGAAGAAGACGTTGCAGTCTCATTAGGTCCATAACCAGTGGCGGGAGCATGCGAAGCCATGTTTTGGTGATGAGGAAGGGGATCCTTCAACACAGCTGGGTTCTATTCCAAATGCTTTGATGCTTCTTTGATTCGAGGACATAAGTGAGTAAGATGATCTTCCCCATAAAGCTTACAAGTAAACTTCACCTTACGCCTAGGTTTACGGTCCTCACCAGCATTTACGCCTTCCCGAGGAGGGTTGGAATTCTCTTTATGAGGGGTATTGCGATTGCTATTATTGTTCCCATTATTTCCACCCTTACAATTGTTTCTCCCCTTTTTCTTACCACCAGGTTCCTGGTTACCCGATGGGTTCGTCGATTGCACACTGTGTACATCCCATGTCGGGGTGGAAGTGGACAAGGTGTTAACCTATCTGGGAGTAGACTGGTTTAGCGACAAATTTTGCATTTGATTAGCCACCAAATATATAGGGTGAGTGCTTGCGAATCCCACAATGCCATCAACATGCAGTTCAGGAACTGACTTGGGCTCATGTCGTGTTCACAGTGCATTAGGAATAATGTCATACAAAATGCTAGACTGAGAGTATAGTAAATCTAACTGCTAGACTTTCAAGATTGCTTGTTCCTCAGTCACAATGCTGGAAATTGAAACATCCTTAGCAATATATGGGAGTAGAGACTTGAGGAACCATTCCAACAGAAACTATGGAGGAATGTTGGCTTTCACTAATCTCTTCCGTCGACACCACTCTTGGACGTGGTCAAAAATATGTGTGGCCTTATTCTGATGGAAGGTAGACAAAAGTTCAGTACCAGTATCATAGCAAACCGACAACTGGAAATGGTCCAAGAAAACCAAAGCAATCTCATTGAATCCCCTATAAGTGTTTCCAGGCAACTCAACATACCACTTCACGGCTACCCCCATGAGGGTGCGTTGAAATAGTCGTAATCTAACGGAATCATGATTCAACGAGTTGGAGGAGCACCAAAGTTGAAACATTGTGACATGATCACCTAGGTCCTCACCACCTTTCCCCTCAAACTTAGGAATGTCTGAAGGGAACTTAGTAGGGATCGGAGGCTAGTTAGGGTCATGACAGACCAGATCATTCATGAGCTTCAAAAGATCCAGAAGATTCAAACGTGCAAGGAACGGGAGCTGTGGCTGGAAAGCTTGATTATAACCCCCCTAAAAGGTTGGTTGAACGGAACTGAATTATAAGGTGGACCAAAAGCTTGACCATGAGCATTAAACTGCTGATAATGAGGACCTGACGGACCATAAGCTTGACCATGGCCATAAGTTTGATAACCTCCTCCGACCTTATCCATATGAGAGTAAGAAGGCGTATAAGCATTTTGGGCACCATATTAAGGTGGGTTGTACTGGTAGCCAGCACCGACTGTGTTTGTAGTAAGGGTTTCCACCATAGGTATGTGGCATATACGAACTATTTGTAGCGGGAACCGTGTTTTAATGACCATAATGGTGAGGTATGTTCCCACCCCTAGCATTAGGATTAGCATGAGCAGTCGTGTGATGACCATAAGCATGAGATGTATTCCCAACCCCAACATTGGTGTTACTAGTAGCAAGAATGGTGGCGTTATGACCATGAGGATAAGATATATTCCCACCTCCTACATTAGTATTACTAGTAGCGGTAATGGATGCAAAAGTATGCGGTATATGTCCACCCCCATGGTTAAGAGGAGCATTAACATTTGTGAAAGTGGTCCTGGGTTGACAGGTAGCGACATGTGTATTAGGTGGTGGATGGCGAGTCGTATTGCGAACAATGTTCCTATTAGGTTGGGTATCCCTAGGAGGCGGTCATCTTCCAACATTAGCATTGTTAAAAGGAATATTACCAGTCCCCATACTATGTGTGTGAGTGGACAACATGGTTCCCCCGACGAGGGTATTTCCCCTAGGGGGTGTAGTTTTGCTAACACCATAAATGGCGCTAGCATGACTACCAAAAGCAATGGAAGGATCAACGGTGGTGTAACTCGGCATACCATATGATAATGTGGTAGGGTTGAACGTAGGGCCTGTGTCATCATGTAACTCCGGTATCCTGTATAGATAATTATGTGGATATGAAGGATCGAAAGAGTTGTCCTCGGGTGGATCACCCCCCACGCCTCATGAGGAGTAGGGGTGTCAAAAGTGTGCTCAAATCTACCCAAAGGAATTCTCAGGATTTCTCTCGTGCTAGAGTGTGCAGTCATGGTGTCGATAACATATGTCTCGTAAGAATCCAAAGATTCAGAGGGAGCCCGACAGCATCCCCTCTTGACATGGCGTGAAAGCTCAGCAGCTGGTAAACCAACCAATCGACGAGATCGACGGGGAGCAGGACTCCACGCCATGATATCTCTAGAGAGACTATAAAATCAAAATGTCCCCTAAAGCACAACTATCGATCAAAAAACAATAAATCAAAAGCACACACCTAGAGAAACTACAGCCAAGAGTAGATAAATAGAGTGGCTAAATGAGCTCTTGACACTAGAGCCGGTATGTCTCTCCTAGGAGAGGCTTGAGGCTCCCAAACTATAGATGGAGGTAACAGAATTAGTTATAGACACACCCAGGCTTCACTATGTGCAAAGGTCCGTAACCCTCGGCAACAAACAACTGTGTTGTCCAATCCCTATCTGACTCAGGACACAAACAACATAACCACTACAAGTACCCTAAGCGATACCTAGGTAAGGAAACTATGGTCACCGCAATATAAAGAATGCTCAGGGGGACAGTTGCAGGTGGGATCTGTCATATGGGAAAGGTAGATGAGCCCAAAACTCAATGAGGGTCAAATCCCCCAAGAGTCCCTAGATACGAACAAATCCTGGAAATATCTCCCACGTTCAGCCGGTATTGGAGGGATATCTCCTCAACCAACCTCCCGTGACCTCGTGCTTAACTCTGGTTTGAGTAGAGTTTCCTGAGAAAACGGATGTATACCATGGATTCCTCCACTCCCAGGTCAGACACCTAATGTTTCGTCTAGTAGTCTTGGATTGTTAACTCACAATGATCTATTCCAAGACTCTAAACTTATGCTAGTTGGTGTACCCTATAAATAAAATCGGTCTAATCAATTTTAAGATTAAGTGTTAATTTTAATGGTTGTGGTTACTCAAGGGATATGGTCGTGAAACTAGTGATGTATATGACTTAATAGTATGCAAAATCGTCAAATCCTAGACTCATCTATCCAATAAAAATAATGCCATTAGCATGCAAAATCAATCCAACTGTTTCAAAATAAAAATACAATCCTTTTATATTTTCAATGCATAAGTAGAACCTAAATAAAGGCAGCAAGCACTCAATGCAAGATGCAGTACATAAAAGCAATTTTTTTTTTTGTATTTTCTCTTATAAACTAAAGGAAAATGCAAAACTATATGTATTTTTTTTGTATTTTTCGATATAAGAAAATGAAAAATGCAAGCAAAATCCTACTATCTAGACACTGATATGCCAAGGAGATCACTAAGACAACACAATAGATACCAAACAGTAAGACTCAGCCAACGGAATGAGCTCAAAAGGAAAAAACCAACAAGGCTGAATCCAAAGATGGGTAAAAAACCAACAAGGCTCAACCAAGAGAAAAGAAGAGTTCTGGTCACAACCAAGGCATGGAACAATTAAGAATCAGGCCAACAAAGACTCGGGATCATCCAAAGCCAACCCAACAATAACCAAAAGTCATAAATCAACCAAAGCCGGAGTTCTACGCTACTGTCGAAGGAATACTTATGGGTACCCACGAGCAGTAGTGTAAACAGAGGCGGGTGTATGTGGGAAGAGCTAAGCTCACCCGTGGGTAAGGAAAGGAAAATGGAAAAACAAAGAGTCCAATGGCTCAGAAAAAAACCAATTTTCTATAGTGTATCTCAATGGCCAATCAGTGACACAGAGCTTCGATAAACAACAACTCTAACTAAGGACTAATGCTCAAAAATCCCCAAAAATGGATGTTTTCCCCAGCGGAGTCGCCATTTCTGTTTTGGAGAAAACTCACTATGGCTTGGGTTAGACCACAATAGACAGCTGACTACCATAAATTAACTCAATTCTTAATACCATGCTATATAAATGACAATGTTAAGATAATGAAGAATAAAACCAACCTTGATCCAAACGTTTGATGTATATCCCCGTTGGAGCTTTCAATCCATGCACTTGAATTTGCAAATTAGTCTTGACAACCAATACACAACAAGAACATATAATATATAAATGACATTAACATCATCAATAGCAATGGTTAATGATATTATAAGTAAATGCAACCCAATGTAGTATAAACAACATTCACAACATTAATGGACGAGAATATGAGTATTTCTATTAATAAACAACAAGAAGTACAATATGATACGACCTCTTGTCGGCAATCAATTTGAACCAAGATTTGGGTTAATCCACTTGTGCCTCCACCATTTCAATCCTTCATGGAATGGAAAACTCAAACTATGATAGGAGTTTGGAAGATGAACATAAAGGGTTCACAACTACAAGGATCAATGAGTGTAGACTCAAGATAGGGAAACAATCCACTAGAGTTCTCTTGTGCTTCTTTCTCCTCCCCCATCCATAAGGCATATGTGCTCAATATATAGTCCTCCCAAAGGTAAGTGAAAGGACACATCGCGGCATTTCGGGGCAAATGGAGGGCCAAAGGTCACCCTATGACCGCTTTTTGGGAGTAAAAAGGTAATTAACTAGTGATTTTTACCATTTTACATGCTACTCACGGGCTATGGTGATGCAACTCGTGGGTACGCACGTTGTAATGATGCAACTAGCATACAAGGGAAAAAATAGTGTCTGAAGGATATAAAGTGGATCTGAGTCAGTGAAATGGATCCTGGAGGCCAAAGAGTGCTGATGCTCACAAGGTGGAAAATTACGCTGTAACAACGGTAGGAATAGATCCTTCTAGTACAGATAGTCCTCCATTTTCATCTTCCATAACTGGTAGTTTTGGCCATTAAACGTTTCAACCTTAAACTTTCCTTCTTCTTCCATTGCTCCCACTTGAACTAGAAATCCTAGCTTCCTACGAGTTTATCTGCCAAATAGACCTTTGGCTCTGATACCAATTGTTAGAAAAATAAAATCACAAAGCAATAACAATAAACAAAAATGAAAATATAATCACACATACACATTACAAGAGAGACACCAATATATCGTGGTTCACCCAAGATGGGCTACGTCCACACTCAAATTTCCATTCCTTATTATTATACCATCTAGCAAAGTGAAGGGATACAACTTGCAGCACAGCCGTTGCACTTCCTCTTCACACTCTCTCACAGTCTCTCTTTTCGATCTTTACAATGCATAAAACCTAATAAATCAACCCTAGCCGTATTACAATGTCTTTATTTTATAGGGGAAATACAATGGGAAAATACCATGGGATACCCAAAACCATGGGCCTGAAATCTGTTGGAGAAACAACCCAAGGTTGGGGAATGTGTGTACAGTCCTCTGGAGTACACGGCTAAGACACTATCATCTATGAGACTGGAAGATCTTGCTCCACAACTAACACATTGTTTCATCTTATTGTTCTGAAACTCACAGCTGATACACTACATTCAGTGCAATTTTTGGAACATCTTACCAAATTTGATTTGGATAATTTTAGCCCATGATATAGCATTCTCCCTAGGTCACCTTTTTAAAACTGAATTCTGGAGGAGGCTGAAACCCTAATTTACATGGATCATATCTCCTAAAGTACAATGAATATGAGGCTAAAACTATCACAAAAGGTACATGAATATTTCATATTTGTCTTGTCAAAGTTTCAAATCCTGAAACTTCGCCAAAAGTGATTTATAGCAAAAATTCAAAGATGACTAGTTTCTGCAAAATGGAAACCCTAGTTTCCCACAGCTGTACAATGTCTTCTTTTTAGGTTAGCTCTGATACCATGTTAGATTTTCAAATTTTAATCAATATTATCTAGGATGTTATCTGAAAGAATAACAAGCACAACATAACACAATAGACACAAAGAATTTCCTCGAGGAAACCATAAAGGAGAAAACCACGCAACTTCCTTAGAGATAGAATCTTCACCAATACAATGTCACAAAAGTAAAACCCCGAAACAAAGATGGTCTTTTGCAGCTCTCTCTCTTTCCTCCTATGTGAACTTGTCTTATCTCTCTCACTAATTCAAATTGAGTGAGTGAGTGTTGTGTCCAAATGAGAGAGCTCCACTCTCTATTTATACTTTATCTTTCACTTGACCTTTTCACTTACTAGGTTGGCCCCAATAACCCTAACTCAGCCGAATTCTTTAGGAGACTCAATAATACAATTACATTTGACTCTTTAAGGGGTCTATTTCCCCGACTTACATGGGAGGATTTTACCTCAATGACCTAGGATGACTAAGCATCATAATGAGAACCCCAAGCAGGGTAAAAACATCTCCAACAAAGGTACAAATAAAATACAATAATAATAACAATATAAAATACAATAGAATATCTTCTGAAGTTACAATTACATCAACAATATATATATATATATATATATATACACACACACATGTGGATGCACGTTTTATGGTGTTTTATGTTTATGAGCCTTTTATTTTATGATGATGCTAACATGATGTGTATGTACATGTGGACGCAGAATGATATGATGATGCATGTTAATGATTAACTTCCTATATGTGGTGATTGATATGCCATTCTAGAATGTCATTATCCATTTGGTCTGCAACACTATTTTTATTTCTAGGGATATGTGTGAAAGTAATGAATTCAAAATGTCTAACCAATTGTTTATTGTGCAAGAAATTTCTAAAAAGGTAAGGATCACATGTTGGCAGGTGGTTTGGTAGAGTGCTATCGCAGCATCTCAGATGCTGCGACAAGGGATAAGATGGCGCAAATGGCGAGAAGATGACGCAAATGGCGATGAGAGGAAGATTAGTTATGTATTTTGGGTCAATTGTACTGCGGAATGCGGGTTTTGGGTCATTTGGACCACATATTATGTAATGTTGAGTCATTTATACCACAGAATGCAGGTTTTTGGTCGGTTTTGTACCAAGTTAGTTAGATATTGGGTCACTTGTCCAAATGTCGGTTAGGAAATTTTTAGTAAGTGGACAAGCATTGTAATGGCGGAAGCATATATATAGATAAGATTCGTAGGTATTGTAAAAAAAATATAGGGAAAAAAGGAGAGATAGTAGTGGAATCAAGGTGAAGAGAAGCGCATGTTTTTGGTTGTTTCTGTGCATCTGTGATACATTGCCGAGACCTGATCTTGAGGAGATATTGTATCTAAGGTTTTGCAGTGATAATATGATATGATGAAACTGTTCTGGTGCAACTCCTGGGTTCTTTTTGTTTATTTGTGGTAATACAATGTCGCACTTCATGAATAATGCTATGTTTCCTTGATGCAATGTTGCTTTACTATTATTACTGCGATGATAATGAATGTTGCGATTGAATAATGCATTACGAATACATGTCAAATGTTTGAGATTTTGGTTTAGTGTTGCAATAGAGTTAGTTCATGTAGCCGCAACCCTCCTCCTTCCTCGGTGGAAACATGGTTCCGTCTGCTCTTCCTGGATGCCTCGGGTGAGACCTCATCTGCTCTGTAGGGGTTGTTGGGCGGGATAAGACTTGTCCAGGCTGGTGCCCAGGGAGACTGCGAGATGTGTCGATAGTGAAGTGGAACCCCTATTAACTAGAGTTGCATTGGTCAACATCACATACCTGATAACGATTTTTAAACTAGGAGACAAGGATTTAGGATTCTAAAAAGACGCGAAGGTGAAGGATGTCCAACTCGAGGAAAAAAATTAAGAGAGTGGTCATGGCATTGTACTTAACTTGGTTATTGGTAGTAGCACCAATACACAATCCATCGAGGTGGATCAACTCATGTGTTATACCTCTATATTCCACGGTGTCGCATATCCACCACAAACAGAGTTGACGACACTTCCCTTGCTATTTGAACCACCCAGAAGATGAATGAACCTTGAAGGTAAATCTACCCTGACAAGTTCTGACCCAGCTGAGACTTTATTTACTTACACTACCGTGCCTTGCTCATTTATATGCGCGCGGTACTCCACACTACCGCGCTATGATGTTTCCACAGAACGCGGTAGTACCGCGTTGTGCTAAGACTACAGGGCGCAGTACTCTTTTATTAGCCTTTTTTCCATGGCTTGTGGGATTTTGGATTTTCAAAGATAGTGGAAGATTGGGGTCCCTGATTCGATCCCAACTCACTTTCTGTGATTAGAAACCCTGATCCACTTATCTCTCCCTAGATCCACCCATCTCTCTTGTTGGTTAACCCTACCATACACTATAAAAGAGAGGCATTCCATGGGGAAGAGGGAGGACTCTTGAAGTACCAAACTTATGATCTTGCAGCATTGTGGAGATAGCTAGAGGAGAAGGCACTTGGAGCTGGAGGATTGGCTTGGACATCAAGCAACCTATGTAAGCATTCTTCAAGTTGTAATAAGATAACTTGTCTTGTCTTTCCCATTTCATGTGTTTTAGCATAAGTTCTTAGCATGAAATGTATCTAATCTGGATTTGAATCTAACCTTTACATTCAAGGTATTTGGAAGTTTGCATGTTTGTTCTTTGGTTGATCTTAACAGGTTCTACATCGGAACTTTGGATCAAGAGCTAGAAGCGGGACAAATGTCAGTTGAAAGGTGTGTCTCATCTCTCATTGTTTCTAAATACATTTAATCTTGCTGTAAAAGTTAATTCAGGAATTTCAAGGTAGCATTTGTTTTGACTTGTTTCTTGCTTTAGAGTTAGTTTAAAGTCTGCTTTAAAGTTAAGAGAGTTTTGGCTTATCCGTAGGACAAAATTCTACATAACAAGAATGGCGACTCCGCTGGGTTTGATTTCTGTTTGATCAATTCAGTTCACTGTCATCCATCTGCTGATTGTGATTTGTTTTATTGCACTTCAAACCAGTTTGAATCTTGGTCTTTTTTTACCTTTATTCACCACTCCTCGCTGTATTTTTCTCCCTGTCTGATCACTGAGTCCCCTGGGTTAGCAACAACCCTGAAAACTTTATTTTTTCTTCTCAAGTTGCGCTTTTTCCTTCCCTTGCCACAGTACCGCGCCCTCAGAACTGCTTCCAGCGTGGTAGTACCGCGTTCTCTGCATTCGTACCAGAGCGATACTGTCACAGTGCCGCGCTCTAGTTAGACCCTGACCCGTGGTAGTGTCTGCAAATTTTTAAATTTTTTATACTTGCTTGGTTTCCTGAGTATCTCTCTGCCTTAGGTAGTCTTTGTTGTTGCCTGTTAACATCCTGGTCATTTTACAGTCTGTGTGATCTGATTATTTCCCTGTTGTGAGCTTGATTTATTTGAATTAGTGGCATTTTTGACACATTGGGTCATTTTCCCAGTTTGATTACATTGGCTTGATTTTTTCACCCCAACCAACTCAACACCACTGTTCTCTGTTACTGAATCCTGTAGCTTTTACAGTCACATTATTTTTATCATTTTCAGTAATTAAAATATTATCATTTGAGAGCAATTTTGTTGTTTAATTTGAAAAAGTCTACCAGCATTATTTTGCATTAGGAAATGAATCATTGATTTTACCACAAAAAATTCTCATAGTTGAAGCATTGTAGATTGTAGGATCAGTGCATTAAAAGGAGTGTTTATTTCAGTTTGGCTTGTTTACAAAAAGAAAAGAAAAATATTTTACTTTGATTGCTTGTGAAAATTTTCATGCATATTTGATCGAAGAAACTCTATCTTTCCCTTAGCTAGATTTCATCGAAGACAAAGGCTTATTTTTTATTCATTCTCATTTGCATGGTTTGAGTCGTCATAACACCATCAAGTTTCACGTCCACTACCTGATTGAGTAAGATAGCCACTAAAATTAATCACCCTAATTAAACCAACTTTAACCTCACTTGAGGAAATCAAAAGAATTTGGTAGTTAGGTAGGACACCGGGGATAGGCATCAAAATAATTCCCCCTTGTCATTTTCATCTAAGACATAGTCATTGTCTTTAGGGAACTAAAATCCTCTAGTATTTATTGACACGGTCACAGCTAGTTTGTGGAGGGGCCTCCTGACTGTTTTTAACTTTCAGGGGTTAAACGGTCGCGAGATTGAGAACCGGACGGACTCTGTGGAATACTGCACTCCACTTAGCCCTAAGGCAACATCGATCGCTGTCTTCTTCGGAAGGCTGAAGTGCCCAAAACCTTTTTCGACGTGTCATGAATGAGGTAGCTTAGTATCTATTCTACTAGGGCTCTTTTACCCAGGATCCCTTTCGGTAGAGGGATATCCTTCTTATATCGGTCTCTCATGTTGTATTGTTCGACTTGGATTTCATCACCTTGCAAAGGATACAGCTTGTTGAGGTCTCCAGCTCTTAGTTAGGAGTTTGCTTGGTATCTCATCTTCATAGAGGGTCATTTTTCTTTGTAGGGACTGCTTGTTGGCATTCTGGCCATTTTGTGCATCAGCTCGCTTACTGAGACAGCGGTCTTAGTATAGATTTTAGAGCTTACTTTTTTGGCCTGCGAGCCTTGCTTTTTCTAGCTCCTCTTCTGTACACTCGGCTGCATTAGAGTTTTGAGTTCTTTGTTTACGACACTGCCCCCGATTTCCATTTTCCTGTCATCATGTCAGAACAACCACGAAGATTACGAAGAACACAGGGCCAAAGCCCTCCACCACCACCACCACCACGGACTTCTGGTCCACCTGCATCACGCATTCCTGCTCCTCCTGGCCACGGTGCTGGTCGAGGAAACATTCCACCGCCGATACATACAACATCTTCAGTTCCACCCGTAACTGCCAGACACAGCACAGTCTCAGAATCTATTGCAGCTTCTGCAACCACTAGCATGTCTGAGACTTCCACTGTCACCTCACCCACTGTCATTCCAGATTTATCTGTTACAGTGGACACAGTTACAGTAGCTGAACCTAGTACAACCCAAAGTACTAGACCAGAGGTCATCCTTCTACTGGATGTCAACACTTCCCGTCCATCAGACACTTTTCACGATGATACAGACGGATCTATTGGCACCACAGAAGGGTCCGACCAGGACATACCTAGCTTGATTTCAGTCCCAGGCGGATACGTTGAAATCGTTGAAGATACTCGACTCCCTGACAGACCTTTTGAACCTGATTATGGCTTCATCACTTCCCAGGTGAAACTTCTGCCTATTATTACTACGTCACCCAGTGTTCATCGTCAGGAGACAAGTTCTTCTAGCAACGTACCTCGTACTTTAGATCTACCCAACCTCCCACTGGGACATGAAATCATGGCTTCCATCCAGTCTAGTATGGTTAGCCTAGCGAACTCTCCGTTAGCATCGGCACAATTTAGATGCAGCACAGAGCAAATGCTTTCGACAGCATCTAGATACCCCCCCGTTTCTCGTCCTTCTGACTATAGGGTTCCCAATGTCCCGTCTAGCACAGAGTTTCATCACTCCTTTGCAGACGGCTCAGGACCTTCGGACTTTACTATACCTAGGTTCCCACCAGACCCCCAAAATATTTTTCAGGATATGAACTCGGACCCAGTTCTCGATGGTCCTCCTATCATTGAACACGTTTCCCCACATTTGTTGTCATCACCTATGTTTGGTGCACACTCTATGAGGGATAACCCAATTTTTTCTCCATCCTCACCTGTCAGATATGGACGACCTCCTCCGCAAATCGGTACTTTTGGCACCGTTGGCCAATCCACACTATCATATTTTGCTAGCGGCGGAAGAACACCTAGTCACACCATTGGATCTTCCGTTTCGACCGGAGGATCACCTTCAACCACCATTTACACCATTTCAGGGGGTGGACAACCGACTGCAGTGGCCCCTGACTCCAACATACAAACCCCCCCTGGTGGGCCATCAACCCAACTAGCTGGGGGGCAACTTTTTGTTGGGAACCCCATTGTTGGTCAACAACCTCCTCCCATAGGGTCATCAACCCAACCAGTTGGAGGACAACCTTTTTTTGGGAACCCCGTCCCTACTCAACAACCTCCTCTCATAGGGCCATCCAACCCATCCGCTGGCGGACAACCTATTGGTTCTATCCAACAACTATCCCAACCAGCAACATCTGCTCAGTACGGTATGTACAGCACACCTGGCAGCGGGCAACCTTATTCCGGTATTCCAACTGGACCTCATTCTCAACCTCCCCCATCAGGCATGCTTCCTTCTTGGGATCCTCAAATCCCACAGAGTGGGGGGTACTCACTTTTTGGAAACTGGAACCAAGCTGGGGGGCAATCTCAGATTTCCCCCAACTTGAATTCTAGCTTCCCTTACCCTTCAGCTGCTACAACTCCATGGAACCCATCACTTCAATTCCCACTCGCTCCTCAAGCAGGAACGAGCCTTCCATGGACACCACCGTTGCAGCCACCCCCCCCCTACTATGGGAAACCCTCCACTTACACAGTATAGTGGTAACATCCCTGGAACACAACAATTCCAAGGAACTTTTTCCCAACAAGGAACAGCAACCATTCCTGGGTATCAACAACCTCAGGGTACCATACCCACTCAGCAGAACACTTACCAACCGGTTGCCTACAATCAACCGGTTAACCAGATGGCTTACTATCTGTAGAACTTCCAGCAGTATCCCACGGGAAACACATATGGGTATAACACACAGTAGTATGCTATGCAGGGCCCTCCAGGGTTCTCTGCACCACATGGTTATTACTCATACCCGCTGACCAACCGTCAAATTCCATTTTTGGCCACACTTGACTTACCTAATTTGTCGAGGCTTATCAATGATCCTATATGGCATGAACCTCATTGGCCACCTATTCCAGCCAAACTACCATCGGACATTCCCAAGTTCGATGCTAAGCCCGGGGAAGACCCCAAGAACCACGTGATGACCTTCCATCTTTGGTGTTCATCCAACTCCTTGATGGATGATTCCATCCGACTTCGGCTCTTCCAACGTACGCTTACCAGAATGGCAGCAAAATGGTACATCGAGCTGCCACAACACTCTTTTCATGATTTCAATACTTTGGCTATGCAGTTTCTGACTCATTTCCAGCTCCCCATCCGGTATGAGACTGGAACAAAACTATTAACTTCACTGCATCAAACCACTTCTACACACATTTCGGATCACATCCATGAGTGGCGACGATGCCGTAGGATAATAAAGGCACCTATTCCGGATCAGCTACTTGCTGATTGGTTTACAAAATCCTTTTTTCCTCCCATAGCCAGAGATATCACTATGCACGGACCAGTTACAGAAGAACAAGCCATCTCGGCAGCCCAGTACATGGATTTGGTATACACTCAATCTGGTACTTTACATGAACTTCTTCCACATGTCTCCCGCGTTCACACTGATCCAACGAAGCCTACCACTGAACCCCCCATTGATGGTATTGTCAGTTAAGTGAAGACCCATCCTGCTACCAACTCGACGGGACAACAAGCTTCTGCTTCCCCCGCTTTTACCCAGGCTGTTTCAAAAACAACTACTTCTCCTGCTATTTCCTCCGAAGTGAACGCAGTCCAATCTACGTCACAACCATCCGGGGGAAAGAAGAAAAACAATCATGGTAAACCCAAGAAAAACCAGCAGGAGAACCCTAAGCCACAACCCACCCAGAATGACCAGAAACCACGTTGGAAAGCTAAGTTTCCCTGCTTGATTTGTCAAGATGATCATTATACGCGTGACTGTCCCTACAAGGACGAGGTCAACAAGTTCGTTAAAGGATCCTCTCACCCAGTAGTGTTAACTGACCCTTTCCCCCAACAGCAACAGCAAATGGTTGCCCAAGAATCCCCACAAGGGGGCAACCTGACCAATCCCACCCGTGGAGAGACGTCCACAAACCGCGAAATCCTGATGACTAGTAACGAAGAGGTTCATATCACCACTCGTTCAAAGACGTATGACAACCCTCCAAGTTCAAACAAACAATCGGAGATATCCAAAGGAAAATCTCCCGTTGAGGATCCGATTCCTATTCCCCCCCCTAACGGTCATCTCCATATAGAGAGATCGCTGATGGACACAGTGCTATGCCCACCTAAGGGCACCATACGAAAGGAGACATTTAATCCAAATGCGCGAGCTACCCAAAACTACAACATTGTTGAGGATTTGGCTCAAGCACCTTGCACAATGTCGACTCTCGAGGTTCTCCAACACTGCCCCATGCAGCGTAGAACCCTACTTTCAGCACTGGGGGCAATGGACCCAGATACCTCAAACTCCATCATGTTTAACTTGGAGCATGCCAAACCTAGGCTTTCTCATCAGTTAGCCTTCCAGGTACATACACAAATCCGTGGAAATACCATTCATCACACTATATTAGACGAAGGTGCTTCCACGTCGATCATGTCTTTGAACTGTTGGAGAGCCTTAGGCTCACTCGAGGTTACCACTTCTCCTACTACTCTCAGGGCGTTTGATGGACACGGTTTTCAACCTTATGGACTCATTCCCTCAATTGGTGTCGAACTGGGGGGAAAAATAGTATCTGTACACGTTGAAGTCGTAGATGCACCATTGGACTACAATCTCCTCCTTGGACGGAACTGGTTTTATGCCATGACCGCCATAGCATCTACAGTCTTCCGGATTGTGCAATTTCCTCATGAAGGGAAAATTGTCACTATTGATCAATTGGATTACTGTATCCCAGACTCCCATCCAAACTCCGCCAACACCGTCCCGTTATTGGATCAACCACGGTACCAGTTCCAAGATGTTGGTGTTGGTCTCATGAAGGATTCATCCCTTATCGGAGTTTTTCCAGAGCTAGGAACCCATGTTCAACCAATTAGCATGATTTCATCGAGTATCACCCCGTCCAATGATTCATGGGTGATTCCGAGTCCCTCTCAGATTGAAGACTACGACAACTCTATGCCTCTGAATAGAAACCTCGCAGCATATAACGCGATCCAATCAGCCACCGATTGGTTCGACTATTCTATTGATCACACCGTGGCACAGCTCTCGGCTGAAACTCATCCATACCCACCACTTTTCGATCCTCTCAATTTGATTTTTCCCACCGACGAATCAATTATGGAGGTTATGTGCGGTGATGAGACACCATGGGGAGATTTTCATCATCGATCTTCATTCCCCACTATTCAGCCACTTGAGCCTGATACAAAACCCAGCACTTCACTTGGGATGGTTCAAACCAAGTTCCTCACTTCCCTCGACGAGGTATTTTCAGAAGGAAACTTGGCCAATCTTATGGCAACCACTCCCATCGATATTTCAGTGAAGCCTGGTATCGTGGAAAACGTACACATCGGCAAAACATGTACTCCTCTCGAAACGGAGTTCCATAGTTCCTACTTCAAAACTTTCCGCGATGTTTTCGCTTGGAGTTATGAAGAAATGCTAGGGATAGACCCCTCGATCGTGGTCCATGAAATCCCAACTTTCCCTGGCGCCTGACCTATTCGGCAAAAGCTTCAACCCGTCCATCCTCGTAAGGCAGCTGCCATTAAAGCAGAAGTTGAAAAACTTTTGCGTGCTGGTTTTATCTATCCTGTCCCATTGACAGAATGGGTACCCAACATCGTTCCCGTAGCCAAGAAACAGGGAACGATTAGGGTCTGTGTTGATTACCGTGATTTGAACAAGGTTTGTCCAAAGGACAACTACCCAACTCCGTTTATCAACCAGATCATCGATAATTGTGCCAGGAGTGTCATCTTTTCATTTATGGATGGCTTCTCTGGCTACAATCAGATCGATATCCTCCCAGCCGACCAGCACAAAACGGCCTTTATCTACCCTTGGGGGATCTTTGCATATCGAAAGCTACCTTTTGGCCTGAAAAATGCCGGGGCAACTTTCCAACGGGCGATGTCCTACGCATTTCATGACATCAAACATATTGTAGAACCATATCTTGATGACCTTCCCGCTCACTCTCGAACTCGGGAAGACCATCCAGACCACTTAAGCGCCATTTTTGAAAGGTGTCGTTGCTACAATATACGTTTGAACCCGCATAAGTGTGTCTTATGTGTAGAAGCCGGGAAACTATTGGGCTTCATAGTCTCCAAAGACGGGATACGTTTAGATCCCGCAAAGGTAGCAGCTATTGTAGCCCTACCTTCACCCACCAATATTCCAGAACTTCAATGTTTGCAAGGGCATGCAAACTTTCTACGTCGTTTCATCTGCAATCTGTCTGAGATAACAAAAGGCTACATGCGGCTTCTCAAGAAGAATGTTCCCTTCATTTGGGATGACGAAGCCCAACGCTCCTTTGACAATCTAAAGGCATCCTTAACCAAAGATCATGTGATTCAACCCCTTGATTACACACGGGACTACATTCTTTATCTCCCAGCCTCGATTTCCACCATTGGTATGGTGCTGGTCCAGGAAGACCAAAACGGCATAGAACATGTGGTATACTATCTCAGTAAGAGTCTTCTTGACTCTGAAACCCGCTATTCACATGTTGAAAAACGAACTCTGGCAACAGTATTTGCTGTCCAGAGATTCCGCCATTACATCTTACTCCGCCAGACCACTGTTATAGCCGACTTCAACCCAATGTATTACATCCTCACACGTCAAGTGCTTGGGGGAAAATACTCTCGTTGGATTGTCATCCTTCAAGAGTTTGACTTGGAGTTTGTCAAGGCTAAGTCCAAGAAGTCTTTGGTCTTCGCGGAGTTAATTTGTAACTTTCCCCGTGCTACTGAGCAACCCGAGCCCATTGATTCTCTTCCTGATGAATCATTGTTCCTCATTAGCACTTCTGATCCATGGTACGGGGATATTCTTTTATATCTCCAAACCCAACGCTCCCGTCCTGACCTCACTCACGACGAACGGCGACGCATCCGACATCACGCAAAATACTACCTCATAGTTAACGATACTCTTTATCGGCGTGGTGTCGACACCATCCTTCGACGCTGTTTGACCTTAGATGAGGCGGAACGCATTCTCAATGACTGCCACGCTGGAGCATGTGGTGGTCATCTCTCTGGGATGGCTACGGCCCAGAAAATACTGCGAGCAGGATACTTCTAGCCCTCAATTTTCAAAGACTGCATTGAAACAGTCAAGAAGTGTCCACCATGTCAATTCTTTCATAGCAAAACACGCTCGCATCCTGCTCCACTTCATCCTGTCATTGCCGTCAGCCCCTTTTCCAAATGGGGCATCGATTTCATGTACTGTAAGCCCACTTCAGCCGGGGGGCATAGCTATGTCATAGTAGTTGTCGACTATTTTACAAAATGGGCTGAAGCAATGCCTACGTATACTGAAGACGGCAAAACAGCAGCGCAATTCATATTCAATCATATTATATCTAGATTCGGTGTCCCACAGTCTATTGTGACCGATCACGGTTCCCATTTCAGGAACCATATGATCGAAGAACTAAGTGCCAAGCTGGGTTTTCGCCATGAAAACTCAACCCCGTATTACCCACAAGCTAATGGCCAAGTTGATGCCATTAACAAAGTCCTGAAACGAATGATTCAGTGCATTGTGGGTACCCAGAAATCTAACTGGCACTCAGCTCTATTCTCAGCAATATGGGCCTACCGGACCTCAGTGAAAAGCGCTACTGGGTTTACACCATTCCAACTGGTGTATGGCCTAGAAGCCATTCTTTGGATTGAATGTGAAATTCCATCACTCAAGATAGCCATAGAGCTACTTCCACACACTACTTCCAAAGAGGAACGATTTCTATACCTAGCTAAGCTAGATGAAACCCGCCGCGATGCTGCTTTGGCTAATGAAGCTCACAAAAAACACATCAAAGCTCAATATGACAAATCCGTTCAACCTCGGATATTCAATGAGGGTGACCTCGTACTTACATATGATCAAATGCATGATAAGCTTGGAAAAGGTAAACTTGAATCTATGTGGTACGACCCCTTCATTGTAAAACGTGTCTTATAAAAAGGAGCCTATGAACTAATCGATTGTGATGGTATGCCATTGGCACGGCCCCGCAACGGGCTATACCTCAAACATTTCTACGCATGAGGTTACCCTACGCGGGTTACTTGTTGTACATAATGTACTTAGTTTGCTTTTGCTTTCTTTTTGGTGTGCACGTGGACCTCATGTATCCACTCTTACTTTGACTTGTGACTTTATGCGCAGATGTCTGCCTACTTTGGATTCGCCGACGGTGCAAGCCGACATACCCGGAATCTCGCTTCCGCAGCATGGGTAATCTATTCCCCCACTGGTGAGTTGATTTCTTTAGGAGCCAATTGTTTAGGTCCTGCAACCAATAATATCGCGGAGTACCATGCAGTCATTGGTCTCTTGACAGAGGTTGCTTCACTCGGGATTGACTCCTTATCAGTCTTTTTAGACTCCCAACTCATGGTTTCTCATCTAAACCGTGTTTACACAGTTCGCGATCCTACACTACTTCGTTTATTTCGGAGAGTACGCCTCTTGGAACGATCATTTAATTTTATCACATATCAACACATACCGAGAGAATTCAATTGTATAGCTGATTCATTGGCTAATTACATTTTGGATTGGCATCTTGCCCACGCATAAACACATCATTAAAAATAAAATGCACAAGTCATTGTAAGTATTTAGATCATAAATAGGTCCATATCACTGTATATAAAAGTGTTTTTTCCAAAATACATAAAGTTTGTGTCAAAGACAAAATTTGGGACCAAATCCCATATACAAAATTTGGCTCTCAAAGCCTACATATCGTGTACATGCTGCAAAAAGATCAAAAGACCATCTATGGAGACCTAGGAGACCTAGGAGACCTATCATGTCCCTCATTGGACTCCTCCCACTACTGGTGGTAACATACTACAGCTCGAACCACCTTACGAAGAAGTCGACTGATACGACCAGGCACACCTACAGTATTCCGCTGGAGGTGGTAAGGGACATCATCCATCCTCATAGCAGGGATACCATGAGTCAATCCCTGCAAGTTCCTCTCAATGTCCCGAACGCCTCCTGCCTCGTCTTCATCCTCCTCCTCATCAGGAATAGCTTGACGGTCAACACCACCACGACGTAGTGGCGAGTACCCAGCTGGTCTCTGTGGTCCACGGTCTGCAACATGCATGCGAACATATATTAGACATCTTTTACACATTCTAAAAAAGTAATAAAAATTAAATTAAAAAAAAAAAAAAAGGAAAAAATACATATCCATGAAGGTCATACCAGAGTTGTCCCAATCATCGTCCTCTGGCAGTGCCAAGTCGATGTCCTCACGAAAATCTACCCCGGAGTAGGGATAGTCATCAATCATAACTATCTGCTCCTCGAGCCAGGAAAATAAATCCTCACCAAAGGCTAAGCGTTGAGGTACCCTAAGACGTCCAACATAATCACTCCATCGAGCCATCCATGGCTCAGTAGGTGGACGGGGGGGCATAGATATCTGCGGGTGCAACAGTGGCACCCTTGCCAGAAAGAAGGTAACCAGGATGCTCCCATAGCCAAATTGGGAATTCTTTCCAACCCTACACTTGTGCACCTATTCTTTCAGATTGGACAACACTGCCTCACACCAGTTAAATACTGTTCCTCCCATACACTCTGCTGCGAGATTCACTTGTGTGCGAGATGCTTGATGCGGACTCACACTTCTTGCTGCACGCGTGATAGTGAATAGTACGGTTTTTACAGGAAGTTCTATAACCTCCTTTATGGCCACCTTCCCTCTTTTCTTACTTGAACCCTGATGGCAATATCGAGCAATCAAGTCATCTGTACTTGATTCTGAGGCTGAGTATCCGGTAAAGTTCACCCGGGCCCCTCTTTTCAAGAGACCCGTGAGGAAATAAATATCCTCGACTTGAATTTCGAGAACATGCTTTCCCACTCGGAAAGCTCGAGTGTCAGGGTCCCACAATTGGATGAGATGAGTGAGAATCTTGGGTTGTTGACAAATCCCTTTAGTCTTAAAGAACTTCAACAAACCACATTCTCGCAATGCGGTCACGGTTGGTAAGTCATTTTCAGCTGCAAAATCATCCACTTTGTGCTCTCTTTCTTTCCAGCTTACCATTTTGCTTCAAACAAGATGCAAACTCCTGTAAAAGGTCAGGGAAAGAAGTTAGTAACTATTTAGCAACTTAGTTCCAGCAGAAAATTGGAGAAAATTTGATTTCTTAACCACAAAATTCACCTTCACTGCACCTGGGGGAAACACTGCCGTGCGGTACTGTACAGTGCCACGCCTCGCTTTGGATCTCCAGCGCGGTACTGTTAGATAGTACCGCGTTTCTCGATAGAGCCCCCATGCGGTACTGTGAAGGGCGATTTTTTCCCAATAGGGCTTGCCCAAAAATCAAATTTTTCCTGGTAAAAGCAAATAATTCCTACATGAAATGAAAGAGGGGCTCAAGACCTCTTACCTGGCGCAGACGGTTGTCGAAATGGTGTCCTGGAACTCCCGATATGGATCCTTGAAGTTTTGCTCCTCAATAGGTGAAAATCTCCTCTTTGGGTAAAAACACAAATGAATAGTAATTTCTATTTTTAACCATTCCTTATATAGCATTTTCACATATTTTTTAATTGTTATTTTAAATGGTTAAAATAAAACCTTTTTCACATTGCTAATGTCCAGTTTTTGAGCATTTATTGACAGGATCCTCGGTAAAAACGCGATACATTCACACTGGTGTTTATTCATAATTTGACCTTCATTTTTTAGCCCACTTTATCTTTTTCATGCTCTGGATTTAAAACTTGAAAAAGATTCCAAGCGCTTTTACACCCGTATCGTGCTTGTAAAACTCAAGTAAATGGTGTCGAGTACGGTCAGCTTTGCTCATGCTCGTTAAACGATGAGGAAAGTATTATCCTGGTTGTATTTTATTCTTTTTTCGGACCAGAATAATCAAAAATTACAAAAAAGACCATAGGAGTCCATAGTTAAGCTCTTTTCAGACTCCTTAAAATTGAAAAGATTGCCAAGTGATCTTGACTCTTTCACACTTGTAAAAGTATTTGAAAGGTCGTCTATTCGGTGATAGGTTACCCCTTTTTCGGCCCGTCTAGACTATTTACGAGAAAGGCATACCTCAGTCAATCTCGGCTGGGAGAGTTCTCTCGGGAATTGTTTTACACTTTTTCGGGATCGAGGGACTAAATTTTATGAAAAAGTACATTATGGAGCTTCCTTTAAGTTTTTCAGGCTCTCTAAATATGAAAAACTACCGAGTTTTCCTTCCTTGGGCTCGTTAAAATGTTAACATCGAAGGACCCACTTTGGGACGAACCCCTCCTTTCTCAGGTTCGTAAAACATGTGAGATTGGACTCATCCATGAGATGAGCTACACCGAGCATCTGTTATCCTCTTCAAGCTCGCAAAACAACAAAGAGGTACTCGTCTATCATGTCGGGGAAATATGGGGGGATAAGTCAAGTTTATTTGTGGCAGCTTGTCAGTCGTTACCTTTGAACATGGCATGTGTCCGTCTCTTGTCTATATTGGGTATCCATTTTTCACTGAGTTATGGTCATCATCATGAGTCGTCTCCCTGGCCACGAGCCTACTCATCCAGTGTCTATCCTCTATTGTCAATAATCCCTGCTGCCAAGTCCTGTTACATGCCGTTATATGTTCAAAGGGTTGCATTGTTTTGAGTTGTTCATTGTGTCAGGCCTCCGTTGTGTCAGTACATACTCCATTGTTTCATCATCTTATCGTTCGTGCCGATTTCGTGTCGATGATGTGGGAAACATCATGGCCCACCTTCGACGAGTCTATTCCTGTCGACACCAAATCACTATCCGAGAATTAGACTTAGGAATCAACCATTAGTACCTTGGTACCTGCATGCCTCAATGGTAGGTTTCCTTGTGTTTGACAGTAGGTTCACATCATTGACCTCTGATCAAGCGATCTCTCGGATGCTCGACATCAACTCATTCATTCGCATTTCGTTGAGATGTACTATTGATACCTTGGGAATCATCGTCATCATTGGTGAACTCCCTCGCATTTGTTAACGGTCCACATCATTGACCAGTAATCAAATGGTTTCTACCATGTTCGATGTCAACACCTTGTAATCACATGGTTAGATTCGTATTTTTTGCGATCAGATTGAAGACCCTGGGCATGCCTCAACATCTTGATCGCATCCAGGTTGTGATGGAGATGTCCTTTGTATTGTCACACAGATCCACTTATTGTATTGGTCGTGGCTATGTCATTATTGTCTCATGGATCTATGCTTGTTCATAGTAGCCATGGTCTGTCCACAGTCTATATCATCTCAGTACTCATGGATCTGCAATGTATTGGTGGCAGCCATGCTTTGAGTCATTTGTTTCCGAGCATGGGGATGCCCGCCTCGGTGGTATATCTAACACTTTGTTTCTATTTCAGCTCCTTGTCGCTCTCCTCGATGCTATCTCTGCACATTATATTCGTAAACTCTTTCGGCCATCAGTCCCTTCTGACCTCACACTTTAGGGGGCATCTGTTATACCTCTATATTCCACGGTGTCGCATCTCCACCACAAACAGAGTTGACGAC
Organism: Larix kaempferi; assembly: GCA_027924585.1. NCBI lineage: Eukaryota > Viridiplantae > Streptophyta > Pinopsida > Pinales > Pinaceae > Larix > Larix kaempferi. The sequence continues at coordinate 13,234,429 of BSBM01000684.1, read as the reverse complement.
ACTTCCCCTGCTATTTGAACCACCCAGAAGATGAATGAACCTTGAAGGTAAATCTACCCTAACAAGTTCTGACCCAGCTGAGACTTTATTTACTTACACTACCACTCCTTGCTCATTTATATGCGCGTGGTACTCCACACTACCGCGCTATGATGTTTCCACAGAACGCGGTAGTACCGCGTTGTGCTAAGACTACAGGGCACGGTACTCTTTTATTAGCCTTTTTTCCATGGCTTGTGGGATTTTGGATTTTCGAAGATAGTGGAAGATTGGGGTCCCTGATTCGATCCCAACTCACTTTCTGTGATTAGAAACCCTGATCCACTTATCTCTCCCTAGATCCACCCATCTCTCTTGTTGGTTAACCCTACCATACACTATAAAAGAGAGGCATTCCATGGGGAAGAGGGAGGACTCTTGAAGTACCAAACTTATGATCTTGCAGCATTGTGGAGATAGCTAGAGGAGAAGGCACTTGGAGCTGGAGGATTGGCTTGGACATCAAGCAACCTATGTAAGCATTCTTCAAGTTGTAATAAGATAACTTGTCTTGTCTTTCCCATTTCATGTGTTTTAGCATAAGTTCTTAGCATGAAATGTATCTAATCTGGATTTGAATCTAACCTTTACATTCAAGGTATTTGGAAGTTTGCATGTTTGTTCTTTGGTTGATCTTAACAGGTTCTACATCGGATCTTTGGATCAAGAGCTAGAAGCGGGACAAACGTCAGTTGAAAGGTGTGCCTCATCTCTCATTGTTTCTAAATACATTTAATCTTGCTGTAAAAGTTAATTCAGGAATTTCAAGGTAGCATTTGTTTTGACTTGTTTCTTGCTTTAGAGTTAGTTTAAAGTCTGCTTTAAAGTTAAGAGAGTTTTGGCTTATCCGTAGGACAAAATTCTACATAACATCGTGTGAAGGGGAATATAACACGCAAGATTATGAGGCAAGATTAGGAGACCATATAATTGTGCCGTTGGAAAAACCTATGTGAAGAGGGGGAACAGGATACATCTAGTAACAATGATGGAAGAAAACCATAAGTATCAAATGTCAAAAAGGTGGAAAAAAAAGAAATAAATTTGTACAGACTGAAACAATGTGCTTAGCAGGATTAAGCATAAAATATCTTGAGGTGCAACCCATTATGGGGGTTGGTCAAGAGACGTCCTTTAGAATCAGAGAGGATGTATGCTCCCTTGCTGAGGAAGGTTTTGATGACGTATGAGCCTTGCCACATATATTGAAACTTTCCTTTCTCATGCTTGTCGTGAGATTGGTCATAAATAAGCACAAGGTCTCCTTCTTTGAATGTGCAGGGGTGGATGTGAGTATCATAGTGGGATTTAGACCGATGCTTAGTGGATTCGATCATCTGTATTTCTATCCGGTGATATTCGTCCATCTGTTCCAACATGAGCACACGTTTTTATAAATATCTAGTAGAAGTTTGATGGTGATGTGTAATGCTCGGATCTGACACTCAATGGAGAGAACAAATTCCATGTCATGCACCAAGTGGAATTGGGTGAAACCCGTCGTGTTTTTGGTAAATGTGAAGTAGTCCCATAAGGATGGAAAAAGCATGCGGTGCCAATTAAACTTATGTTTATCCACCGTGGGTTGGATCATGGTTTTGAGGATCTTATCGATAGCCTCAACTTGGCCGTTCCCTTGTGGCTAGTATGAAGAGGCATATTGATTCTTGAATTTCAGAAGTTTAGATAACTCCTTTCAGATAGCATCCTCAAAATTCTTTTCATGGTCCGATACAAGTTTATGAGGGACCCCAAAATGCGAAATGACATGGTTAAAGGAAAAACATGCCATAGTCTCATCCTAGCAGTTAAATGTGGGCATGGCCTCGACCCACTTGTTGAAGTAGTTGATGACCACGATGATGTATTTATGGCCACCAGCTAAGGTCAGATTACACTCTATGAAGTCAATGGCTCATTTGCAAAAGGGACCAATAGTGACGACAGGGTGGAGTGGGGTAGGAGGGGTCCTTACTTTTGGGGAAAAGAGTTGGAAATTGCGATAGTGTTTGACTGTCATGATGCAAACGGTAAAGAGAGTTGTCCAAAAATAATCGGCGCAAATAACCTTTTGGGAAGTGGCCATACCTAAAAGGTGGCCACCATAAGCTCCACTATGGTAGTCATTCAAGACCTGCTCATCCTTGTCGTGTGTAAGGAATTGACGTAGAATGGTGTCAACACCATGTCAATAAAGGACATAGATGATCATAAGGTATCAAGAAGATTGATTTTGGACGTGACATCGATCATTGCGATTTAGGTGAGATCCAAATTTTTGAGTGCGTAGATAGACTAGGATGTCTCTGTACCATGAATCATCCAAAGAAATGGAAAACAAGTGTTCGTTGGGTAGATTGATCGTTATCAGGGGTGATGCAGATGAAGAAGGTAAGTATGTCATGACTTGTGACAAGGCCAATTCCTTAGTTATTTTGGGTGTGATGAGTTCAAGGTCATAATCTTGTAGGATAATGATCCATTTAGCCACCCGACCTTGGATGAGGTGATGGCTCAAGAGATAAACCATCAAGTTGGAGTCTTCCACTACTGTAGTTCGGCTCATAAGAATGTAATGGCATAGTTTATGCACTAATCAGAAGATGACGACAAGGGAAATTTTCTCCTCATGGGGGTAGCATAGTGGTGGGCCAGACAATGTATGAATCACGTAGTATATGACATGCTCTTGGTGAGCACTATATTCCTGAACTAGAACTCCTGCGATGGTATAATTGGATTCTGAAATGTAAAGGATGAAATCCTTCGTGAAATATGGTGGTGAGACCAAGAGAGCGGAAGTCAAGGCTTGTTTCAATGCATCAAAATAATTTTTTGCTTGCTCATCCCAAACAAAGGGAACATTGGTGTGGATCAAGCGCAAGAAACCATGAACCATCGTGACATAATTCAGAATGAATCAATGGAGAAAATTGGCCTTTCCTTGAAGGATTTGCAATTGGTGCAAGGTGCGAGGGGATGGAAGGTCAAGAATGGATTGAACCTTCAAAAGATCTATGGTGATACCTTTTTCAGAAGGAATGAATCCTAACAATCGGCTAGTAGGGATGCAAAGAACACACTTGAGGGGGTTTAGGTGAATGTTGTATTTTCTACATCGCAAGAAGAGTTGTCAGAGGTCTTCCCGATTTTGAGATATTTTCTTGGATCGAGCTATGAGATTTTCGTAGACAAGGATGATGTGGACCTAGTCATGAAAACAAAAGGTCAAGAACCGTTGGAAGGTGGCTACAACATTTTTTAGGCCAAATGGCATAACTTGATAGGAAAAGATACCCCACGAGGTTGTGAATGCAATCTTATACCGATCCTCCTTGCAAATTTGGATCTGATTGTAGCCAAAGACTCCATCCATGAAGGAAAGGAACTCATGGACAACATACATGTCAATTAGTTGATCAAAAAGTGGCATTGGGAAGTTGTCTTTGGGATATGCCATATTATATCCCAGAAGTTGGTACAAACATGAATGGTTCCTTGTTCTTTATTAATGGGTATGTGGTTAGACACCTAAGTAGTATACGCAATTGGGTATATGAACCTAGCTTGATGTAATTGTTCAATTTTGTGATAAATTGCAGGATAGATCACACATCTAGAGTAAATATCACTAATCTCACTCAATAATTGTAGTGGAGAAGAAGAAGAAGAATTGAATCAATAATCACTCATTAACACAAGAAATGACAAAAACTATTGTAATCATACATCAACTGTAAGCTGGCACTGTGAAAGTAGAATAATAACTCAATACACTCAAAATAATTCAAATTCTCCTAAGGTCATTCAAATTCTCCTCAATGTGTGGCTTGGATAGCATTGGAGACATCACCCAATTAGTGGTAGTAGTAACAAATAGTCAAAAGTCAGTCAAATGAGTCTAACTAAGTCATGTGAGCACAAATCAAGGGATGGATACTCCAAGGAGGGCGCATGAGGCTGTCAGTAGGTCAAGTGGCACTCCGATACAGACATATGGGAGCTACAAGTAGTTAAATTGAGGAATAAATGCAAGAACTCGTCAATCATTGCTGCAACTGACTATTAGTGATCCAAGTAGTGTAGCAGGGCGCATTAGTTATCTAGGTGAGGAAAACAAGGCACACTAGGTAGGTAGGAGGGCTCCTGAGGGTTAAAAACAGGCTCTAGGGGGTTGAACATAGGCTCCAGGTGTTGGGGAGACTACCATAATGATGACTGGATGCATGCAAAGCATTCAAATATAAAAAATGATAGTGAGAATATTCCAACACCCCCCACAAGCCAAACTATGAGGAATTAACTGAAAACTAGTAGGGCCCTAGTAACTAAAACCAAAGGTCACCCCATACAACAATCTAAATAAATAAAGTGAGGAAAGAGGGAAAACCCAGTGGGAAGAAACCCCCCCGTCAAGATAGACTGTAGAAGGTAATCAATCATGTACAACACTCACCCCAAGAAGAGATCTAAAGTAAGTGTACTTCTTCACTAAGAAGGTCTTAGTGAATATATCTACAATCTTCTCTTATGTCAGAAGGTAGAGCAGTGTGATGGTCTGATCATGCACCAATCCTCGGATGTAATGCATGTGTATCTCGATATGTTTGGTTCTTTGTCTTAGAACCAGATATGTAGATATCTTGATAGCACTATGATTGTCACAATAGGTGAATGGTGGAGTACTGAATCAAATCCCAAACTTTGACAAGATACCTCACAACCATATGCACTATGTGGCTACATTGCCTACACCTCTGTACTCAGCCTCTGCTGAAGAGAGAGCTAAAGCAGTCTGCTTTTTGCTCGACGAACAGATAGGTCTAGATCCAATCATGAAAACAAAACCAAGTGTTGACTTTCGATCTTAGCTGTTTCCAGCCCAATCTGAGTCAGTATATCCAACCAGGTCCAGAGGAGACCCAACTACATAGTGAAGAGCATAGGTCTTTGTCCCTTGTAAGTAATGCAAGATCCTCTTTGCTGCCTTCCAGTGAAGCTCATGAGGCTCCTGCATGTATCTGGAGACAACACTAGATGCATAGGAAAGATCAGGTCTATTATGTGTAAGGAACAATAGACTCCCAATCAATTACCAATATAGTGTACTATCCACCAAAGGTGTGGAAGAACCATTCTCAAGGATGATCCCTGAAAGAAAAGGAAATGCTGGTGGTTTGAATTCGCTCATATGGGACTTGTCAAGCAAATCTGAAGCATACTTGGACTGTGAAACCTTGATTCCTGAATCACTCTAAGTGACTTCAAGACCAAGAAACTGCTTTAACAGTCCAAGATCTGACATAGAGGAGTTGTGTAAGGTTGTTTTTATAGATCTGACACATGAAGTGTTTCTCCATGTAATCAATCCATCATCAATATATAGAAAAATCAGGATTAGAGATTCACCATCATGTCTCATATAGACATTCAAATCATATTTGCATCTCATGAAATCTTGTGACAAAAGGAAAGAGTCCATTTTTGCATACCAAGCTTGGGGAGGTTGCTTGAGTTGATACAAGGACTTCCTCAATCTGCACACCACTGAAGATTCTTCAACATACCCCTTAGTTTGCTTCATGTGTATCTCCTCCTCTAGATATCCACGAAGGAAAGCACGGTTGGCATCCACGTGATGCACTTCCCAGTGCTTGGATGCAACAAGAGAAAGAATAAGACTGATGGAATTCATCTTAGCAACATGAGCGAATGTGTCTGAGTAGTCAATCCCATGGACTTGGGAGTAACCCTTTCCAACCAGTCGAGCCTTGTATTTTCTAGTGACCCCATCAGAGTCCATCTTAGTTTTGTAAACCCACTTGCATGGAACAAGCTTCTTCCCAGGAGGGAGAGAGACAAGCTCCTAAGTTTCATTTATTTGAAGAGACTCATACTCTTCATCCATAGCTACTACCCATCTTGGATCTTGGGAGGCTTCAAAGAATGTCTTTGGATATGATCTAATCATAAGAAAGCATCTCTCAGCAAGAAATGGATCTGTGTGAGAGAGAATATCAGATATGGATGTTCTTGAAGATGGTAGACATCCAACAAGATCACTGGTGGATGTAGTAGTAGTGGTGGCCCATTTTGCAATAGGATTTCGAACCTTAGGTTCTAGATATTCAAGTTCTTGTGGATTTGTATCTAGCATTCACTCTTCTCTGTGAATCTTCTTTTTCTCAACCTTCTTTACTGGATCTTTTCCATTCAAGCAACCTTTGTAGGTGGCTTGGGAAAACTTGAGATTGGGTAGACCTTCAACCACCTTTTGAGTTTGCATGTCTTGCAAGTGCTTGTAGTTGAGATGCACAAATATTTCATGCCATAGCCTACTCTCTTCATTTGCATGAGTGTGAAGAGCAGACCATTTAGAGAGAGGTAGAAAATGGGAGAACTCATAGAGTTTCGACTTGTGGTTTGCAACACCTTTTGCAATGGTAGATCCTGATACCATGTCTTGTATTTTGACCTCACTTGGAGAGAAGATCACCCTCTTGGGCTCTCCAGTGTGGGTCATCCGGTAGACTGAAAGTAGATTAGAAATGAATATAGGGACATAGAGCACATATGATAAGTACCCATGATCAAGTTTGATTCTTCCAATCCCCTTAGAGGAGACCTCAGAATCATTCCCCAACATGATGGATGGTCAAACAGTGGATTCAAAACCAGTAAAGAGATTTTTGGAGGAAGACATGTGTCTTGATGATCCTGAATCTATGATGAAGGAGTATTGTGTTGATGCACCTTCCATGAGACCATGGAATCTCTCTTTTTCCTTTGATCTTGATGGTTCACCTTCTTTCTTCCTAGCACATGTAGGTAGTGGAAGGTTATTCTTTTCAAGAAGCGAAGCCATGAGATCTATGGTCTTCTTCATACATGAACTCTCAGGATGAAATCCTCTATTGCAATAGGTACATTTGGATTTCCCCTTCTGAGTTTTCTTGTCTTTCTTAGAGTTTGAAGCTCCTTCTGATTGGTTTGGAGACTCCTTTTGATTCTACTGATTCAAATTTATGTCAAAAACTTTTTGCTTGCCCTTGCCATTCACTCTCTTCATTTCAGTAGCAACAAGTGTTGAATCTATATTGGGTTTTATCATTCCCATTTGAACTAACTTCTCCTCCTCAAGTGTGAGTGATTGGATGAAGTCTTCAAGTGTGGGAAACTTCCATTTTGGGATGGAAAAATTTGATGACTGGAAGGTAGAGATAAATACTAAGTATTCAGGGCCTAGTTTTGATAGTATGGAAAGGATGAGTTGATTCTCTTCTTTCACAATTCCATATCTCTTCAACTGTGAAATTAGATTTTTGAACTTGTTTAGAAACTCAGTGATGGAGTCGAAACTGCAAGGGCTTAGGGAGATGAGCTCATTTTCCATCTTGTGACCTTTCAAGTCATCTTTCTGACCAAGAAGAGATTCGAGCTTGTCCCAAACTTCTTTTGGAGTCTTTAGATCTATGACATGAAAATGGAGGTCTTCAGAAATGCTGAGCAATAGTCCTATTGCTTCATCAAGTTTATCCAAGTACTTAGATTTCTCAACTGCACCAGTGGATTCGACTGCAGTGCCATTCAATACTCTAGAAAGACTTTTGGACTTCATGAAGATGTCGATATTGGATTTCCATTCTAATTAATTGAAGTAGTTCAGTTTCAGATCCATTGATACTGCTGAATTCGAATTGAAGAAGGAGATAACCTACAAAACAAATAAAATTTTTGATGGAGATTTGATGGAAATTCGAATTGCACACTTCCTTAGGAAAATGAGCCCATGTGACTGGATCCTTCACACCTGTCTAGACCTCACTAGATTGGTCCAGTGAATTCAAGACAATTGCAGCAGGAATTGCTATGAAAATCCAGAGGCTTCTAGTGCTCAATGAAACACAGTTGCTCAAAGAATTGCTGCAACTGTTGCTGCTACAATTCGAATAGCTGACTCCATATCTAATATCATGTTATAATTTACAGGATAGATCATATAGCTAGATTAAATCTCACTAATCTTACTCAAGAACTGCACTGGAGAAGAAGAAGAAGAAGAATTGAATCAATAATCACTCATTAACATAAGAAATGACAAAAACTATTGTAATCATACATCAACTGTAAGATGGCACTGCAAAAGTAGAATAATAACTCAATACACTCAAATGAATTCGAATAATCCTAAGGTCATTTGAATTCTCCTCAATTTGTGGCTTGGATAGCATTGGAGACATTACCTAATCAGTGGTAGTAGTCACAAATAGTCAAAAAGTCAGTCTAACTGAGTCATGTGATCACAAATCAAGGTATGTAGACTCCAAGGAGAGTGCATGAAGATTATGAGGCTATCAGTAGGTCAAGTGGCACTCCGATACAGACAACTGGGAGCTATAGGCAGTTAAACTAATTAATAAATGCAAGAAATGGTCAATCAATGCTACAACTGACTGTTAGTGATCCAAGTAGTGTATTAGGGTGCATTAGTCATGCAGGTGAATAAAACAAGGCGCACTAGGTAGGTACGAGGGATCCTGAGGGCTAAAACAAGGCTCTATGTGGCTGAACATAGGCTCCAAGTGCTGGGGAGACTACCATACTGATGACTGGATGCATGCAGAATACATGAAAATATAAAAAATGATGGTGAGAATATCCCAACAAATTTCATCCTTTACTGTCGTCATTTTGGATGGGTGGATGGGCCATTTCTTTTGGAAACTATAATCAACGTCGAGCCAAGTGTCAATGCGATGCTCAATGATGGAAGTATCAAGGATAGGAATCTTAGTGTAGGACCGGGCAAAAAAATTTCGAAACTCTTGAAAGAGTTTCTTATAGGAGGTGACTTTTTTGGGAGTGCAAGAAGCACCTAATGTAATGTTTTTAATATCTCCGGGTTTAACAGATATATCCACTTGGATAATGGGCAAGATGTTTGCCATGTTACCTTCCTCAAAGGTGTTCGGGGCCAGGATAGGATTCTTGAACCAATCCAAATTGCCATGAATAAAATCTTTTGACTCGATCGAGAACTAATCAGCCGGAGATGTGGTAGGATCCTTAGGAATAAAGTAAACATGATGATGCATATCATCCCAAGGGAATTCAGGATTAGTTAATACTAAGAGTATTTATTCATCACTTCGAAAGAATTGGGTGGAGAGATCAGAGGGATCAATTGGAGTTGATGATGTGACTGTTGGGTTCATGGTCGAAATAACATAAATGGTGTTCATTTCGATCGAAGATGATTTCGGGGGGTGGATTTATTCAACAATGGTGATTTGAGATTCCAAGTATAGCTTGTGCAATTTAGCCAGCACTGGTCAATATTTCAGTAAATTGAGGCAATGGTGGGATTAATGGCCATATAGGCCACAAACTACACATGAATTATTTGTATGTAAATATTTGTTGCATGGCTAAGGAGGGGTTACCACTTGAACAACTGGGATGTTATCACCATCATCCAATGTATGTATGTGAGTGTGGAGGATGGGAAATTATGGATAGTTTTATGTAGCATGATCTAAGACATCGCACAAAGTGAAAGGCGAAGGTGCTTGAGCTGAGGAAGTAGGAGGAGGATTCATGGCTTTGTTTGCAATTGATGTGGTAGTGATCTTCATAGTTTTTACCTATCCTTCTTGACAGAAGGGGGGTAAGGTTGGAGGATGTTGCTACAGACACACCAGGAGGTGGATGATTGGTGGTGTCAATTGGTTAGACTAGTTGTAACATGATCTATGGGGTTAAGGTGGGATTTGGTGCAGGTAAGTACGAGATAGGAAGCCCTAATGTCATTCCCAGGATATTCAACATTGTCATCACATGCATACTAACAAATCTTGATGGTGGGAACAACAAGGGGATTGTGTGTATTGGGGTGGTTTCTGCATGGCTGGGTACTAATGGTGGTTGAGATTGGGATTTCCGCTAAGGTTGGTGTTGGGGTACCAGATGAGCCGCAAGCTGTGACTAAGGGATTGATTTTTTTGAAAAAATGATGCATAAGTTTGATATTTCAACAATTGAGGGGGGTGGGGGCAGGGCCATACATGTGGTGGTCATGGGTACGTCACAATAAATACCCATCCTTGAGGCATAAATTGATGGGATATAGATGCCAAGGGAAGATTTTTCAACCATGGGAAGGACATTTTCTAGAGTGGAAGGCCCTTTGGGATTGTACTAGGTTAGTTGGTCAATTTTGACAACCCTTCCTTCGTGATGGAACATCATGAGATGGAAGATAGATGAGGCAACAACCTTCATTGTATACATGTAAGTACATCCTAAAAGAATTTTATAGTCAAGATAGGCGTTAACGACCTCAATATCAATCAATATAGTTTTGTTGGCTAACTCAACATGGACATTCAGGAGAAAGCCCTGTGGTTGAGCTACATGACCACCATAAAAACGTAGTTCCATTGTGGAAGGTTGCAACAAAGGGGACCCAATATTCTTCCTCTCAAAGGTGGACACGAGGCATGTAGAGGGGCCCTCATCTATGATGCATTGATGTATTACCAAGTTTATGATCGAGACTAGGATCTTAAACACGTTGGACAAAGGCATGTATGGTTTGGATTGATCCAAGTCGAATTCCATCAAATGTGAATTAGATGGGTCGATCACACCTAAGGAAGAAAATAATGCTTTTCATTGCAGCAGATAGTTCTTTGGAACTTCCAAGGATGACATGGCGGGAGGATATTGGGACAAATCGTCCAAAATGTTATAGTTGTGAGTAAATTGAGCATTAGGATTATTGGCAATGCGACACAAAGGAAATTTTGGTGCTTTGGGGGCCGCATCGGTTGGTGGTGGAGGGAGGCATAAAGACTGGTCTATGGGGGTATATGTGGAATCCTTAACTGTTGATGTATATGTAACTTCGGAATGTATTTCATCTGTGTATTATATATATATATTTATTGTACCCTTATAAGAGATGTGTTATTCCTCTATAAGGAAGTGTCGTCATGTGGATTGACAAGTGTCGCAAGTGTGTGTACTTGCCGATGGGTTATTAGACCACCTTATGGGGTCGGCCCTATTTAATATATAATATAATGTGGATGTACTCAAGTAGACAAGTCGGCCCCAGTAGGTCACTGGGCAAAAAGGTGAGTATAAATAGAGATAGGAGATCTCTATTTTACTCACTCGGAAAAGTATCTATCTCTCTCTCTGAAAAGTGGCGCACTAGTGAGGAGGAGGAGGATCATCTGCTAGGAGACTATCTCTGTATTATTTGGTTGTATTTTGGTTGAGCCATTGCTCTCTCTATCTCTGAGGAAGTTGTGGGGTTTTTCACCTTAGGGTTTTCCCCACGGAAACTCTGTGTCTCTTGTCTCTATGCTTTTGATTCTTGTGATGCTTGTGATGCTTGTCATATTATGATTGTCATGCATTGATATACTGTAGATGTTATTCTCTCAGCAAAGATCCTATAGTATTGTGATTTAATACTGAAAATTTAACATGGTATCAGAGCTTAACTGAGAAGAAGACATTTTGCAGTGACGGAAGCTTGTATTGCTTGTTTATTGGGTTTCTCTCCACAGATTTTTGAAATTCAGTATAGTAGATTGGATCTACTCATCAAGGCGCATCTATCCGTCCAATCAGAATTCAGTTCCGAGCATTTTCAGATTTGGCCCTAAAAATTAGGGTTTCCACAAAAATAGGAATTTTTGGAAACTGAAGGTACAGCTGGAAGCTCCTTGCAAAAATCGAAGGTTTGAGCTTTGGATCGAGATTTTTGGCTGGGTAGATCTCCGGGAAACTCAAACCCTAATTCAGGGCTCTCCCGAGTGAACCCGGGAGGACAAAAAGGCAATTTTGAAGGGCAAGACTTTGCTGATCTCAAATTCTGAATGTACTAGGCTGATCAGCTCTCCAAGGCGCGTCTTTCTATCCTTTCGGAATTTTGAAATTCACTTTTTGAATTTTTAGGGTTTCTCTGACAAACCCTAATCCGGGACCAGATCCAGTTTTCAGCACTTCAAGTGGTAAGTTCTAAAACTTTTCTATTTCCATTTGAAGTACTCTTAAAGATGTCTCTTCACACCAAGCTTGAGGATAAGCTTGAAGGGGCTGATAACTTCCGAGCCTGGAAGTATAGGATTGGGCTAATCCTGGAAGAGAATGAGTTGGACTCATATGTGAAAGAAGACATCCCTATCCCAGAGGATGAAGAGGCCAAGGCATTGCACAAGAAGAACTTGGTCAAGGAAAAGAGAATCATTGCTGATTCTATCAAAGACCATCTCATACCCCATGTGTCTTCTCTCAAGACACCCAAGGAGATGTTTGAATCCTTGACCAAGCTATTTGAAGGAAAGAACATAAATCGGAAGATGACCCAGCGGAACCAATTGAAAGCAGTAAAGTTTCAGAATGGAGAAACCATTCAATCCTATTTTTCAAGGGTCTCTCAGATCAAGGAACAATTGGAAGCAGTAGAGGAAATGGTGGAGAATGGTGAGGTGGTAATGACTACTCTAAATGGCCTACCTAGGTCATGGGATTCCTTTATTCAAGGAATTTGTGCAAGGAAGAAGTTGATCTCTTTCAGTAGGCTTCGGGAAGAATGTTCTCAAGAAGAAGCTAGACTTATAGCTCGTGAGGAAAAGATGGGAGGTGAAGATCAAGCTCTTGCAGCTCACACTAAAAGAAGTAAATCCAAGAAGGATTCATCTCATAATAGAAGATTCTCTCACCATCATCATTATCATAAAGATAAGAAAGAACTCAGATGCTTCACTTGCAATGAGAAGGGACATTTTGCTTCAGATTGTCCCAAGAAGAAGAAAGACAACAACAGCTTCAGTAAGAAGAAGAAGGGCAGCAAAAGAAGATTTCATGCTCATGCTGCCGAAGATGATGAACCCCCAAAGAAGAAGGCTAAGGCAGAAAGCAGTAGTGATGATGACTCATCAAGTGAAGAAGAGTATGTTTTAATCTCTGCACTCACTGGTACCATCTCCCATGGTTATAATGATTGGTTGATTGATAGTGGGGCTTCCAAACACATGACTGGGTTCAAGGAATCTTTTATGAACCTTTCTGAACATGAATCACCCCATAAGGTGAAACTTGGGGATGATTATCAATATCCAATCAAAGGAAGTGGTGAAGCTTCTTACAACCTAGATTCTGGAAAATCTCTGAAGATGAAGGAAGTCCTCTATGTACCTGGACTCAAGAAGAACTTACTCTCCATCTCTGCTTTAGATGCAAAAGGTATGAGAGTTGCATTTGTTGATGGCCAAGTACTAATGTGGCCAAAGGGAAAGACCATGGATGATGCAGTAGTGATTGGAGAGCAAGAGGGAGGCTTGTATAAACTAAAGGGTCAACCTGAACATGCCATGATACATGAATCCATGGAGCCAAGTGAACTTTGGCATAGAAGACTTGCTCACATGCACTATAGAGCACTTCCAATTGCAAGCAAGGCTGTAGAAGGTCTTCCTGAAATCAAGACCAAACATGAAGGTGTTTGCAAAGGATGTGCAAAAGGTAAGAACATTAAGAAGGCTTTCCCAAGCAGTGAAAGCAAGGCAAAATACATCCTGGAAATCATCCACTCAGATGCATGTGGCCCCATGTCATCCAGTTCCCTAAGTGGGTATGTTTACTATGTATCATTCATTGATGACTTCTCCAGGAAGACTTGGGTATACTTCTTGAAGGGCAAAGATGAGGTGCTTGATAAATTCAAGGAATTCAAAACCTTGATGGAGAATCAAACTGACAAGAAAAATCAAGACATTCAGATCTGACAATGGTGGAGAATTCACCTCAAATGACTTCAAGAAGCTTTGCAGTGATTCAGGGATTAAGAGGGAGTTGACTGCTCCTTATAATCCTAAACAGAATGGAGTTGCAGAAAGGAAGAACATAACTATCATGGAAGCAGCAAGGGCAATGTTGCATGACCAGGATCTTCCTATGCATCTATGGGCAGAAGCAGCTAGAACAGCTGTATATGTGCAGAACAGAACACCCCACAAGATATTGGACAACAAGACACCAGAAGAAGTCTTTTCTGGTAAGAAACCTGAAGTCAGCCATCTCAGAATATTTGGTTGTCCAGTATACACTCATGTCCCAAAGGAGAAGAGGACTAAACTAGATCCTTCAGGAAAGAAGGGTATCTTTGTGGGTTATAGTGAAAGCTCGAAGGCTTACAGAATATATTTTCCAGGGTTCAAGAAGATTGATGTCAGCAGGGATGTAACATTTGATGAGAATTCAGCATTCATCAAATCAAGAAAGGCACCTACCGAAGTTTATGAAGAACCTAAGGAAACAAGATTTCAGGACACTACCATGACTAAAGCAGTTCCAGAAACTGCTCGTGAGTTTGAAGATCCACAAGAACCTGTAGATCCACCCCGTGAGGATAACTCTCACAAGAGGAAACCTGCATGGGCTAGAGAGCTCATTCATGATGCAGAAAGATTTGGCATTCCAGAAGAAGAACACAGAGCAAAGAAGAGAACCAGATCACACACCAGTTATGTTGCTTTACTCTGTGACATCATGAACAAAGAGCCTTCCAGTTATGAAGAGGCAGCAGAAAAGAAAGAATGGAAGGATGCTATGGTTGAGGAATACCAATCAATTATGAAGAATGATGTTTGGGATGTTGTCCCAATACCTAAAGGGAAGTCTGTTGTGACTTCCAAGTGGATCTACAAAATCAAGCATGCTGCAGATGGCAATGTGGAAAAATATAAAGCAAGATTCGTAGCTCGTGGTTTCTCTCAGAAGGAAGGAATAGACTATGAAGAAACCTTTGCACCTGTAGCCAGATATACTTCCATCAGAACAGTACTTGCCCTGGCTGCAGCAATGAAATGGAAGATACACCAGATGGATGTCAAGACTGCTTTCCTGAACGGTGTAGTAGAAGAGGAAGTATATGTGGAACAGCCACTCGGCTTTGAAATACATGATAGGGAATTTTATGTATGCAGATTGAAGAAAGCCTTGTATGGCTTGAAGCAAGCTCCCAGAACCTGGTATGGTAGGATGGACAATTTCCTATCTAGTTTGGGCTTTACCAAGAGTAAAGCGGATTCCAACCTTTACTACAAGGTTGAGGAAGGGAATCCTGTGATTCTACTACTATATGTGGATGACCTATTTGTGACAGGAGATGACAGAATGATTGCAGATACCAAGAGGAAGCTTGCAGCTGAATTCGATATGAAAGATTTGGGAATGATGCACTATTTCCTAGGTATGGAGGTGTGGCAGAATGCAGGTGGGATCTTCCTTGGTCAAGGGAAGTACACAGTAGATATCCTGAAGAGATTTGGGATGATGGATTGCAAGGCCATGGCCACACCTATGGCATCGAATCTGAAGCTTCTTTGTGATGCTTCATCTGAGCCAGTTGATGTTTCTATGTATCGTCAGATGATTGGGTCCTTGATGTACCTGACGAACACGAGACCAGATATTTGCTTTGCTGTGAACACATTGAGCCAGTTCCTGACGGATCCAAGGAGTGTTCACCTGGTTGCTGTAAAGCATGTTCTGAGGTACCTGAAGGGTACAGTGGATTATGGGCTCAGATACGAGGCGAATCAAAAGTTTAACCTGCTGGGTTATGTTGATTCAGATTGGGCTAGCAGTGCTGCAGATAGGAAGAGCACATCTGGGTGTTTCTTCAGTATGGGATCAGGTGTGATCTCTTGGTTTAGCAGGAAGCAGTCCTGCGTAGCACTGAGTACAGCTGAGGCAGAGTATGTTGCAGCCTGTTCAGCTAGTTGTGAGGCAGTATGGCTACGGAAGCTACTGTCTGAGTTATTTGATCTCCCGTTGGAGGCTACTGGTATCTTCTGTGATAACCAGAGCTGTGTGAAGCTGTCCGAGAACCCAGTGTTTCATGACAGGTCGAAACACATAGAGATCAAATATCACTACATCAGGGATATGGTGCAGAGAGGAGCTGTGAAGCTCCTGTATGTTGCGACGGACGAGCAGATTGCAGATGTGTTGACGAAGCCACTAGCCAGGGTGAAGTTCGAGTACTTCAGAGAGAGGCTTGGCGTTCTTCAGATCGAGGACACTTCGAGGAAGAAGTGATGGATACATTTGCTGAAGCCATTCCAAGCATGTTGGAAGGAGGATCCTTCACATGGCTGTGGATGTAAGCGTTGGATGATGAGCATCAGGATGATGTTCTGGTTTCTGCTGGATATGATCAGTTGGATCATTTTTGTATGTATGTACGCATCATGTTGGATGCTGGATATGATCAGTTGAATCATTTATGTATGTATGTACGCATCATGTTGGATGCAGGATATGATCAGTTGGATCATTTTTGTATGTATGTATGCATCATGTAGATGCTGGATATGATCAGTTGGATCATGTGTATGTATTTTGTATATGCATCATGTTGGATGCTTGGACCATGTATCTGTGTATGTATCAGGTGGATACGTTGTATGATCAGATGGATCATGTATGGTGATATGTATCATGTATTTGTATTTGTATCAGGTAGATACTTGGTATGCATCAGGTAGATGCATTGATGATCAGGAGGATCATGTATGATGATATGTATCAGGTAGATACTTGGTATGCATCAGGTAGATGCATTGATGATCAGGATGATCATAGATGACGAGCTTCAGGATGTTGCTCCAGATGACATGCAGCAGGATGTTGCAGTGATGATGATCAGGATGATCATGGGTACATCAGGATGATGTATGGTGAGTATCAGTTTGATACTCTGTGGTCGTGGATCAGGTTGTGCAGATAAGCATGTAATTTGTGCCCTGGGAGATTTGCAGATGGTCTTTCGAGGTTTTGCCTATGGCATGTAATTTGTGCCCTGGGACATCTGGCAAATGCTCTTTCGAGGTTTTGCTTGGGAGGACATATAATTTGTGCCCTGGGAGATCTGCAGATAGTCTTTCAAGGTTTTGCCTATGGCATGTAATTTGTGCCCTGGGATATCTGGCAGATGCTCTTTCGAGGTTTTGTCCTATGGCATGTAATTTGTACCCTGGGAGATCCGATAGGTTGAGCTGTGTGCTCGTAATCAGTCCTGGGATGCTCTTGCGAGGTTTTGCCATGACCACATGTAATTTGTGCCCTGGGAGATCCGATAGGTTGAGCTGTGTGCTCGTAATCAGTCCTGGGATGCTCTTGCGAGGTTTTGTGGTGAGGTCACATATAATTTGTGCCCTGCGAGATTTGCAGATGGTCTTTCAAGGTTTTGCCTATGGCATGTAATCTGTGCCCTGGGACATCTGGCAAATGCTCTTTCGAGGTTTTGTGACGCACGTAAAAGTCCTGAGGATTCCACAGTATGGCCAGTGATGACGAAGACCTGCAGGTGGTGGGCCTACATCCAGTATGAAAAAGGACTGGCTCTGTAGAACTTCCTATGACGAGTAGAGACAGAGATTGGATGAGATAGCAGTAGCAGTGACGATGACGATGACGATGCATCGATGACGATGATCCAGAGAAGAAGACTTGTCTAGCAGATCTGTGTCGAGAAATACCTTCCTAGTTAAGAGGGAGTGTTGATGTATATGTAACTTCGGAATGTATTTCATCTGTGTATTATATATATATATTTATTGTACCCTTATAAGAGATGTGTTATTCCTCTATAAGGAAGTGTCGTCATGTGGATTGACAAGTGTCGCAAGTGTGTGTACTTGCCGATGGGTTATTAGACCACCTTATGGGGTCGGCCCTATTTAATATATAATATAATGTGGATGTACTCAAGTAGACAAGTCGGCCCCAGTAGGTCACTGGGCAAAAAGGTGAGTATAAATAGAGATAGGAGATCTCTATTTTACTCACTTGGAAAAGTATCTATCTCTCTCTCTGAAAAGTGGCGCACTAGTGAGGAGGAGGAGGATCATCTGCTAGGAGACTATCTCTGTATTATTTGGTTGTATTTTGGTTGAGCCATTGCTCTCTCTATCTCTGAGGAAGTTGTGGGGTTTTTCACCTTAGGGTTTTCCCCATGGAAACTCTGTGTCTCTTGTCTCTATGCTTTTGATTCTTGTGATGCTTGTGATGCTTGTCATATTATGATTGCCATGCATTGATATACTGTAGATGTTATTCTCTCAGCAAAGATCCTATAGTATTGTGATTTAATACTGAAAATTTAACATTAACTAGGGGTATGGTCTCGGTAATTGAACCATATTGGTTATGGTGAGTCTAGAGGTTGACCTTGGAAGACAATGTGAAAATGTTATGTACGCCTAAATCAGGGAGTTGGCTCTAGGACACAACAAATGTAATCAGTGGTTGTGTGGTGATGGCCCCTTACATGGGTAAGGGGTTCTGTAACACTATCAGTTGTGTAGCTAGTTGTGGTAGATTTATTTTTTCCTGCGGGGTAGCAGTGGATTCTCAACGGTTAGCCTCATCTCACAGCTAGCGGGCTTCGTCCAAATGGGGGGAATGATGTTTATAGTGTCCATATACATTGCAGAAAGAGCACGGGTGGTTTGTTCATAACTGGGGGTTCTTTCCTTGCTTGGGTTGTTGATTGGGGCTCTGATTGGTGGGATTTGCACCATTATTATTCGGGATGATAAAAGGTTGTCCATATCCTCCTTGGCCTTGGTTGTTAATGGAATTGTTACTTCATCCCTTATTGGGTTTCCCTTGCTAATTCTAGGGGGTTGGTTGGGTCTAAGCCTGATTCTGTTGGGAATAAACTTTCCCTTATGGAACAAGAAGAGCTTGAGGTTGGGCAGGTGCAAGAGTTGCTAGTGATGGGATGGGGCAAGGGTAGTAAGAGTTGCATTCTAGAGGGGGGGCATACCCTTGCATATTATTATCGAAACTAAGTGTTGCATAAGTGGGTCCATGGAAATGGGGTTCTGGGTTGGAGGAACACACGAGGGCATCTGTAATGTCCCCATTTTGACCCCCTTTGCATTAAATCGTAAATGATGTAAATATTGTTATTTAATCATGGTGAGGAGCTCAAGGCCAAGGCCTCACCATTGATTTAGCATTTTATGTATCAGCAATTAAAAAAAAATAGATGCCTATGGTTCTTGTGCTAGATAGGCACAATGTAAATTAAGACATCATGTAAATACGAATTTTAATGAAAAACCCACAACTGGCTATGCAATGCAACAAAGAGATGGGGGCATGATTTCTACAAGGAATAGGGAGGGAAATTATTCAAACCCTTGAGCCAATGGTGTTAATCCATGTGTCAATGAGAAAACCCATAAACCACCAACTACCCATTTTGGGTTATGCACCCAATCATTTAATTCTTCCAGAAATTGGTTGAGGTAGTTAATGCCTTAGGAATGAAGAGGTATGGTAGCCAATTTCATGCATGGGCAAGCCATCAACCTGGAAAAATGTACTTTTGCTTTTGGGGCAAGAAAACACCCATGAAATGGTGCCCAAAGCCATTATGAACCAGTAGTCTTTCCTCTCTCACGCAGTCTGAGCTAGCTGGGCTTTCCCCATCATGTTTTTTACCAATTTCCTGCATTTTTCCATAGCTAGGAGCTCGTTTTTGTGTTACACAGTGGCTGGGAGAAAGGGAGTCACATTTTGGGGGTTTATAGAGGTCGTTTTTGCCCCTGAAATGCAGAAAAACGTTTTCTGAAAACGAATTTGCTCTCTCAGTGTTTATTCCCCATCTACTAGTTCATTTTGGTTGCCCACGTTTTTCAGCACTTGTGTTTTGTTGTCAGGTGCATCCTTGTGTTGGTTGGAAATTATGAGCAAGAATTAGGAGTGGAAGTGGACTAGAATTGGCTTGATAAACCTAGTGAGGAGGTAACCTCTCAAGAGTATCAAAAGGGTTGGTTGCTCTTCTATGCACACCTTGAAGAACACTAGAATGGAAGGTATGGCCTGAGGGACTATGTATTAGTGAAGGGAATACTTCCTTGTGCCAGGTGTGTAGGTATTGTGGGGACCAAGCTAGATAGATCTTGTAGAGGGTGCCCATATCTCTATGGATGATCCCACTAGCTTATCAATTCTTCCTTCTATTGCCTAACAGCCTGATAAACCCAACTGTAGCTTGGCTTGGCTGATTTTGTGTATCTTTGGGCTATGTGTGAGTCTGTTGTTCCCTGATTCCTTGTAGAGATCATGCCCAACTCGAGGGTGGCAGTGTGTTGAGATATTGATGATCACAACTGGCCTATGGTTGGGTGGAACGTTGTAGTTGCATAGCCAGTTGCTTGGGACTACTTTGTTATAAGATAAGTATTCTCTTGTGTTAACTTTGCAATTATTTATTTGATGAATATCTTGAATGTATGATGGATGTGTAATTGAAATTACTTCCGTTGTGTTTTCTTATAATTATACATTTCCATATGTCTTTTTATATTATGTGAATGCTTATTTAAAAGTTCATGGGGCTAGATGCCCAGCTTTAGAATCATGTTCTCTCTATCATGCTGGTATGATGGGAGGGGACATTACAACATCGTTCTTGAGTGAGCCATTATGCGTGAGAGAACAAGGCCACAACTCATTATTGGTTGCACAGGACTAGGGGTGGGGTTATATGCGGGAGTTAGTGGAGGGGGAATAGGAACATAGGGCCTAATGATAGATGTGATGTGACCATTGACTCTGTTGGCAGCACGGGATTCCCCCAGTATATATTTATGAGAGGAATCACCATGAGATGCATCAAGCATAATAGTATATAGATATCCTAATCGAGTGTATATAAGTTCAAACTACTGGGCTTTGAGGATGGCCTCTTTTTTGGTTTGTGGATGTTCTGATGCCACATCCTTGACAATGTCTGGGATAAGAGACTTCAAGAACCAATCAAAAAATATTTAGTTGTCCAATTTTATCTTAAACTTCAACGTCTACACCACTCACAGATATGGTCCATGATATGGGTGCTTGTATTCTATCTACAAGAAAGGAGGATCTGAACACCAACATCATAATGAATTAGTAATTGGAAGAACTATAAGAAATTTGAGGCTAGGGATGCATAGGTGGGATGTGCCCCATGGGTTTGATAGATAAACCACTTGGCTACAGCGTCAGTAAAGGTTTGTTGTAATAGGTGTAGTCAAATAGAGTTGTCCACTATAGAGTTAGAGGAACACCAGAAGTGGAAGGACATAATATGTTTCTGAGGGTCCTCTCCAACCTTCCCATCGAACTTAAGGATGTCCAAAGGGAGATTGGGAGGCATGGGAATCCACCTAGGGTCATTTCAAATAGGGTCATTAGTCAATCTATTTAGGTCAGGAAGGTTGAGACTAGACATGAATGGAAAACTAGAAGGAGGATGTGACATGGTAGATCCAACCTGCGTGTTGGACATAGCGGTGATCATGGGGCCACCTCCACTAAAGGGAGGAGGGATAGTGGTTTTCATGAGGGGGACCATAGAACTGACAATAGGGGTCAATGTAACCTGGGATGAGGGACCAGTGCCCCCGAGAATAAATATAGCTACTGGAGGGACTTTAGTCATCTAGGTAGGACCGTTTCTAGAAGGAATGGATCCAGTAGTAGTATGGACTGTGGTCATGGGAATGGACCTAGTGAAAGAATGTATTTTAGTGGTGGGGGTAGGTCCAATGTGGTTGGGGATAGTGTTTCCCATGGAGTCTATGACCGAAATGGCTACCATAGTGGATACATGGTCACTACCACTCCCACCACCAATGATCCCTCCATAAAATGGGTATGGGTTCGTGTCATCCATAGAGAAGTGTGGAGGTGGATGTATGGGTGACTCTAGCTGGGAGAAGTCAAAACTCAAATAAGGTTCCTATAGAAAATGTTCGGGAGAGGATGAGGTGTGCTAGACGGGTGCACGACAAGCAAGGTCCAGTGGATCGTGCTATGGTGGCTGCCCTCATAGTGTACGAGAGTATCTAATAGGATCAATGGTGACATATGTGTGTGTGGAAAATAGGTATGGTTGAAAAAATGATTAAAAATCCCAATGCAACCAAGTGTGCAATGGGAGAGCTCACAAGAAAAAGGGGCACTTAGGCAAAAAACAAAGCTCAAAGAACCTGTTGTAATTGTGTGCTACAATAAATGATTAGCAACAAACTGGTTAGAAAACCAACAAGTAACACTACCTATCAAAAGAAAATGACGCACTAACCTAGGGGGTATGGGTGCAAGCATCTTCCTAGATAATAGATTGAATCCTACACAAATCGTATCCTCTCGTTGAAGCCTCGGATGTGTAGGTTGCTGGAATGGGTTCTGAGGCTAACATACGAGGGTGAAAACCCATACTGAAAGGCTTCAAAAGGTCCTACCAAAGGACAGTGCTATCCCCATCCTATTTGGTGTAGTTAACTCCCACGGATACAAAGGCCTCTGCTGACACTTGTGGGGTTTGATGCAAGAAGGATCTGTCTTCCTAAATAGGAAGATCAAAGTGTCCTGATTCTAGAGTGGATCTAAACCTTGTTGATGTATATGTAACTTCAGAATGTATTTCATCTATGTATTTTATTGTACTCCTATAGAGATGTATTATTCCTCTATATGGAAGTGTCGTCATTTGTATTGACAAGTGTCGCAAGTGTTGTAACTTGCTGATGGGTTATTAGACCACCTAGTAAGGGGTCGGCTCGGATTAATGTAACCATGCATTATTAGGCTAAGTTAGACAAGTCGGCCCCACTGGTTTATTGGGCAGGACAGGACAAGTATAAATAGAGATTTGGAGATCTCTATTTGATCACCTCATTACTCACTCTTCCATCACTCGGAAAGTGGCGCACATGTGAGGAGGAGGATCAGCTACTAGGAGAAGACTATCTCTTGTACTTTGGTTGTACTTTGGTTGTATCATTGCTCTTTCTATATCTAAGGAAGTTGTGGGGTTTTTCACCTTTATGGTTTTCCCCAGTGAAACTCTATGTGTCTATTGTCTCATGTGATTTCTTGGTGTGATTGATATGCATTGTTATACTTGATATGTTGTACATGTTATTCTCTCAGTAAACATCCTAGATTATATTGAATTAATGCTAAAAAATTAACATGGTATCAGAGCTAACCTGAGAAGAAGACATTGTGCAGTGGCAGAAACTAGGGTTTCTTGTTTATTGGGTTTCTCTCCACGGATTTTGGAAAAGCAGTAAGGTAGATTGACTTTAATCATCAAGGAGAATCTTTCTGTCCAATCAGAATTCAATTCTGGGCACTTTCATTTTTGGCCCTAAAATTTAGGGTTTCCACAAAAATAGAAATTTGTGAATTCTGAGGACATAGCTAGAAGCTCCTTCAAAAAAGCGAAATTTAGAGCTTTGGATCGAGATTTTTCGTTGGGTGAAGCTCCGGGAAACTTAAACCCTAATTCAGGGTCCTCCCTAGTGAATCTGGGAAGACTAAAAAGCATTTCTGAAGGGTGAAACTTTGCAGATCTCAAATTCTGAATATACCAGGCTGATCAGCTCATCAACGTGCATCTTTATATCCTTTCAGAAAGTTGAAATTCACATTTTGAATTTTTAGGGTTTCTCTGACAAACCCTAATCTGGGACCAAATCCAGTTTTTAGCAAATCAAGTGATAAGACCTAAATCTCTTCTATTTCCATTTGAAGTACTCTTTAAAGATGTCTCACCACACCAAGCTTGCGGATAAGCTTGAAGAGGCTGATAAATTCCAAGCATGGAAGTATAGGATTGGGTTAATCCTAGAAGAGAATGAGTTGGACTCATACATAAAAGAAGAAATCCCTGTCCCAGAAGATGAAGAGGCTAAAGCATTGCATAAGAAGAACTTGGTCAAGGCAAAGAGAATCATTGTTGATTCCATCAAATACCATCTCATACCACATGTGTCATCTCTAAAGACACCCAAGGATATGTTTGATTCTTTGACCAAGCTATTTGAAGGAAAGAACATAAATCAGAAGATGACTTTGTGGAATCAATTGAAAGGAGTAAATCTTCAGAATGGAGAAACCATTCAATCCTATTTCTCCAAGGTCTCTCAAATCAAGGAACAACTTGAAGCTGTGGATGAAGTGGTGGAGAATGGTGAAATTTCCATGACCACTCTGAACGGCCTACCTAGGTCATGGGATTCCTTTATTCAAGGAATTTGTGCAAGAAGGAAGTTGATCTCCTTCAGTAGACTGTGGGAGGAATGTTCATAAGAAGAGGCTAGGCTTGTAGCCAGAGAAGAAAAGATGGGAAGTGAAGATCAAGCTCTCACAGCTCACACCAAAAGAAGCAATCCTAAGAAGGAGCACTCTCATTACAAGAAATCCCCTCACACCCATCAAAAGAATAGGAAAGATATGAGATGCTTCAAATGTAATGAGAAGGGACACTTTGCTGCAGATTGTCCGAAGAACAAAAGGGACAACAACTTCAAGAAGAAAGGCAACAAGAAGAGATATCATGCTCATGCGGCTGAGGATGATGAACCTTCTAAGAAGAAGGCTAGAGTAGAAAGTGATGACTCATCTAGTGAATATAAATATGTTCTAATCTATGCTCTCACAGGTACCATCTCTCATGGATGTAATGATTGGATCATTGATAGTGGGGCTTCCAAACACATGATTGGGTTTAAATAATCTTTTGCAAATCTATATGATAATGAGTCACCCCATAAGGTGAAACTTGGGGATGACTATCAATATCCTATCAAAGGAAGTGGTGAAGCCTCCTACAACCTAGACTCTGGGAAGTATTTAAAGATGAGAGATGTTCTATATGTACCTAGGCTCAAGAAGAAACTACTCTCCATATCTGCATTGGATGCAAAAGGCATGAAGGTTGCATTTGTATATGTCCAAGTACTCATGTGGCCAAAGGGTAAGACCATAGATGATGCAGTAGTGATTGGAGAGTAAGAGGGAGGATTGTACAAATTGAAGGGACAGCCTGAACATGCTATGGTGACATGAAGATAAAGATTCATCCATAGTCATGGATCACATAGAGGTATGTATAATTTGGTTTTGCAAATATTAACTTATGAGTTATGCAGGTCATTGAAGAGAACAAGAAAACATTGCTAGACATAACTAGAAAATATGATGACCAGGTATGTTTTTCCTATATCAAAGGATCTTATACTTTTGTATGATTGATAATGATTACTCATGAAGTTACAAGTTTGAGTAATCTAGGGTTTATGCATATTATGTCTCTTACCTTGATTGATGATATGACTAACCAGAACAGTTCTATAGTCAAATATGAATATGCATGAGTAAGACAAGTCTTCCCTGAAACCTTGAATGATAATGCTTATTATCTGTGTTTGAAATGATCATGACTACACATGTTTAAGATTATTTTGTTTTGATAGTATACTAATGAATGTATGATTATGTACGAGATCTCGAGGATAACACAATGATGATACTAGTAAGCATGCATAGTGATCGAGAATGGATATAAGTTCAAGGACAGGTAATCCGGGAAGCAAAGATCAAGAGGGAGCACCTTCCAGTAGTTCCTGCAAGGAAACAAAGATTGAGAGGGAGTCCACACAACAAACAAACAAAGATAAGTATTTGAATTGTCATTTCTTGTATATTTGATTGTTTAAATAATATTGTTCAATGATGTATGCTCCTAGACTTAGGTTGTGTATTATGTATATTAGAATAATTGCATTAATGAACAGTATACTACTAATATGCATGTGATGGGTAAGTGGCCTATGTCACTGTACAACATTCCATTGCTACTTATCTAGAATGAAACCTCTTTGCTGACATGTTGGGAGTTGTGCACACTCTTAACAATGTTCTGGTAGAGATTGGAAGGCATATAGAAAGTTACATGATATGGATAAATGTTGTATTGAAGCATTGGCTAAGATAATTGCATGACTGTATGACATATTTATTTATGTGTAAGAGTTTGTTCTGAAAACTATGATATTTTTTCTAATCATGCAATTTAACTTGTTTTGTAGGAAAGATCATATACCATCACCTACAAAAGAAGGAATACAACATTTGTTTAGCAACAAAATTATCTATTGAAGATATTGAAGTTCCCAGGATTCGGGAAGAATGCCATGATCGAGGAGTACCAATCGATCATGAAGAATGATGCTTTGGATGCAATCCCAAGACCTGAAGGGAAGTCTGTGGTGACTTCCAAGTGGATCTACAAGATCAAGCATGTTGTAGATGGCAGCATAAAGAAATACAAAGTGATATTTGTAGCTCATGGCTTCTCCCAAAAAGAAGGGATTGATTATGAAGAGACTTTTGCTCCTATGTCCAGATACACTTCCATTAGATGAGTACTTGCTCTGGCTACAGTGATGAAATGGAAGATACACCAGATGGATGTCAAGACAACTTTCTTGAATGGCGTAGTCAAGGAGGAAGTGTATGTGGAGCAGCCACTTGGTTTTGAGACACATGACAGGGAGTCATATGAGTGTAGGTTGAAGAAAGCCTTGTATGGCTTTAAGCAAGCTCCTAGGACTTGGTATGGTAGGATAGATAGCTTTCTATCCGGTTTGGGCTTTACCAAGAGTAAAGCAGATTCCAACCTTTAATACAAGGTTGAGGAAGGAAATCTTGTGATGCTACTTCTGTATGTGGATGACATGTTTGTTACAGGTGAGGATGGATTGATTGCAGATACCAAGAGGAAGCTTGCTGCCGAGTTCAAAATGAAGGACTTGAGGATGATGCACTACTTTCTAGGCATGGAGGTGCGGAAGAGTGCAGATGGAATCTTCCTTGGACAAGGGAAGTATGCATTAGATATCCTAAAGAGGTTCGGGATGATGGACTGCAAGGCCATGGCCACAACTATGGCATCGAACCTGAAGCTTTTGTGTGAGGCTTCATCTAATCTAGTTGATGTCACTGTGTATCGTCAGATGATTGGGTCCTTGATGTACCTGACGAACACTAGACCAGATATTTTCTTTTCGGTGAACACATTGAGCCAGTTCCTGACGGATCCCAGAGGTGTTCACCTGATTGTTGTAAAGCATATTCTAAGGTGCCTGAAGGGTACAATTGATTATGGGCTCAAGTATGATACAAATCAAAATTTTAACCTGTAGGGTTATGTTGATTCCGATTGGGCAAGTAATGCTGCAGATAAGAAGAGTGCATCTGGGTGTTGCTTCAGTATGGGATCAGGTGTGATCTCTTGGTTTAGCAGGAAGCAATCCTACGTAGCATTGAGTACAGCCGAGGCAGAGTATGTTGCAGCATGTTTGGCTAGTTGTGAGGCAGTATGGATCCAGAAGCTACTGTCTGAGTTATTTGATCTCCCACTGGAGGCTACTAGTATATTTTTTTACAACCATAGTTGTGTGAAGATGTCTAAGAACCTGGTGTTCCACGATAGGTCAAAGCACATTGAGATCAAATATCACTATATCAAGGATATGGTGCAGAGAGGAGCAGTGAAGCTCTTGTATGTTGCGACGGATGAGCAGATTGTAGATGTGTTGACGAAACCACTAGCCAAAGTGAAGTTTGAGTACTTCAGAGAGAGGCTTGTTGTTCTTCATATTGATGACACTTCAAGGAAGAAGTGATGGACACATTTGTAGGATCCATTCCAAGCATGGTGAGAGGAGGATCCTTCCCATGGCTGTGGATTTAAGTGCTGGATGATGAGCATTAGGATGATGCTCCAGTTACTGCTCTGTATATGCATCATGTTGGATGCTTGATATATTTGTATTGCAACATGTTGGATGCTTGTTATGATCAGTTGGATCATGTATATGTATATGCATCATTTTGGATGCTTGTTATGATCAGTTGGATCATGTATATGTATATGCATCGTGTTGGATGCTTGGTATGATTAGGTGGATCATGTATGATGATATGTATTAGGTAGATACTTGGTATGCATCAGGTGGATGCATTATATGATTAGGATGATCATGGATGATGAGCTTCAGGATGATGCTCTAGATGACATGCATCAAGACGATGCAATGATGATGATTAGGATCATCATGTGTACATCAGGATGATGTATGGAGAGTATCAGGTTGATACTCTGTGGCCATGGAATAGGTTGTGCAGATAAGCATATAATCTAGCCCTGGTAGGTTTGCAGATAGTCTTTCGAGGTTTTTCCTATGGCATGTAATGTGTCCCTGGGATATCTGGAAAATGCTTTTTCGAGGTTTTTCTTTGGGAGGACATATAACTGGACCTGGGAGATTTGAATATAGTCTTTCGAGGTCTTGCCTATGGCATGTAATCTAGTCCTCGGATATCTGGTAGATGCTCTTTTGAGGTTTTGTCCTATGGCATATAATCCGGCCCTGGGAGATCTGATAGGTTGAGTTGTGTGCTCATAATCAGTCCTAGGATGCTCTTTCGAGGTTTTTCCATGACCACATGTAATTCATCCTAGAGATCCGGACAGGTTGTGCTAGTCACGTAACATGCCTCGGATGCTCTTTAGAGTTCTTGTTAAGTCAAGACACTCTTTAAAGGTCTTGTGGTGGGAGTCACATATAATATAGCCCTGGGAGATTTGACAGGTAGAGCCGTGTGCTCGTAATAGCCTGGATGCTCTTGCGAGGTTTTGTGACGCACGTAATAAGTCGTGAGGATTCCATAGTATGGCCAGTGATGATGAAGACCTGCAGGTGGTGGGCCTACATCCAATATGAAAAAGGACTGGCTCTGTAGAACTTCCTATGACGAGTAGATTCAAAGATTGATTGAGATAGCAACAGCAGTGACGACGATTATGATTCGATGACGATTATCCAGTGATGATGATCCAAAGAAGAAGACTTGTGCTAGTAGATCTGTGTCGAGAAATACCTTCCTAGTTAAGAGGGAGTGTTGATGTATATGTAACTTCAAAAAATGTCGCCATATTTTTGTGAGGAAAATGCACCTATAGTTCAGGGGAGAAACTACCAACTTACGGTGATAAAGATAGACTTACAAGCATTCTACAAGTACAACAAATAAGTGAAGAGGTTAGGGTTAGAGATATAGGCACCTCATTCAGAAGGTTGATCCTAGCTTTTCCTCCCTCGCTCTTCAATGCTTATCCAGTGTCATAATGCCCAGACCTACAAAATGACTTGATACCTTTCTCAAATACATTTGACTACATATATAAGATTGATGTTCATAACAGAAGAAGACATCAAACTATAAGCAAACTATAATCAAATATGAGACACACATGTATAGGTCATATTTGGAAAGGAAAGAACGTTTGATCTTTATTAATGAATGAAAGCAAGTACATAAAGTTATACCTTCCTTCAAGCTTGGCACTTCACAAAACCTAGATTCAAGGTCTCCTGCTTCCGTTCTCCAAGGATCCCGACCTCTAACCAGCAGTGCTAGGGTTTATCAGAAACTAAGCACAAGGGAGGGGGATGAGGGTCTCCATTCCTCTAGCATAACGATGTTATAGACTTGGTCCCCTCATATGGCCCTTCTACCCTCCTTATATAGTCAGTGAAGGATAGGAAAAGAAGTTATAACCGAGTAGGAGGTTCCCCAACCAACTTAACTTCCCAAAATTTTGAGATTTTGACTTGTACAGGAATGTACCCTACTCTAAAGTTGACAAAGTAGTGTACAGGTGGAGGTGAGTTCTACTTTAATGAAGTAGAGTAGGGTATACACGCTACTATCATGCCTGTGTACCAGCGTCCATGTGAAAAAATGGCCAAAAACAGGCTTTTCTTCTCATTTTTAGGAGATGGTTTGGTCTGGAAAAATGTTCCCAAGGGTTGTAATCATCAAATGGGTAAAGAATGAGGTAATTTCAACCATTTTTAGTGTCCCAAATGACCCCTAAATACACAAGTGTCCTGTTGTGTAACTAAACTTGATCTCAAGAAGTATCGGCATGCGACTAAGGGATGCAAGTGTCGTCACGGACGGAGAGGTGTCATTTTAAGCGATAACATGTATTTCATCTATGTATTTTATTATACTCCTATAGATATGTATTATTCCTCTATACGGAAGTGTCGTCATTTGTATTGACAAGTGTCGCAAGTGTTGTAACTTGTTGATGGGTTATTAGACCACCTAGTAAGGGGTCAGCCTGGATTAATGTAACCATGGGTTATTAGGCTAAGTTAGACAAGTCGTCCCCACTGGTTTATTAGGCAGGACAGGACAAGTATAAATAGATATCGGGAGATCTCTATTTGATCATCTCATTACTCACTCTTCCATCACTCGAAAAGTGGCGCACATGTGAGGAGGAGGATTAGCTGCTAGGAGAAGACTATCTCTTGTACTTTGGTTGTATCATTGCTCTTTCTATATCTGATGAAGTTGTGGGGCTTTTCACCTTTATGGGTTTCCCCAGTGAAACTCTGTGTGTCTATTGTCTCATGTGATTTCTTGGTGTGCTTGATATGCATTGTTATACTTCATATGTTGTACATGTTATTCTCTTAGTAAACATCCTAGAGTATATTGAATTAATGCTCAAAAATTAACAAAACTAAGACAAATATACCTTAAAGGAAATCTAAACTAAGTCAGATCTAATCTAAAGGGAGTGTATTGACTGTGTGCAAGGTAACTTGGTTTGAATTCTAATAAGTCATCTCACCAATCTAACAAAAATGTAAACTAGATCATTAACTTACTACTTCAAAAATACAATCAAGCAATGAAAATTACTGATAATAGTTTAAAGATCAAGCATATCCGAGGTTACCCTGTAGGTCTTATGCTAATTGAAAAATTAACATGAATTATTGATTTAATAGTTTCTGTGAATCATTTGCAGAAATAGATAAAGATTTTAATTAAATAAATTCAATTAAAACATAAATACACATAGACCATGAATTAAGACAAATCCAACTCAAAGATCAATGCATTAATGATTGGATGCAAAGCCAACAGTATTAATTGATAATTAAGGTGAAGAAATCAGACATCATAAAAAAAAATTGATAAAATTAACAAAGAAGATACCAAAAGAAACTAACTTTGATTCATTGGTCTGCAAAAAATTACATGATCACAAGTGAAACAACGTTTCTCCAGTCCTTCTCTAGTGATTATATCCCCCCAAAATACATCATCCTTTCCTATGAGACATCTACCCCTTTAAATAATAATTACAATATTGTTACGAAGGGTAAATTCCCCATCAAAAGAGATTACAAAGTTGGATTGAACTAAGAATGGCCAAGAAAATCGTGCCACTTGACACATATCTCTAACACTTCATCTAAATCTGGGTAGTTCACTAAGTCGAGCCCCAGCTGTGCATCACATGTGAAACCTTCCATTTCATTCTTTTCCAGCTTATGCCAGATCCGCATGAAAATGTGGATCTTCCCTTCCATAGTGACAGGTTTTTTGATGAACTGATCCACATGTGCAATCTGTATATGCTCGAGCTGTTGGATCCTTTCTTTGACCTCCTCGCATCGGCTTTCTACATGTTCGATCATCAATTTCAGTGGAAAAGCATCTTCAATGAGGCCCATGGAAGGGAACTGCAATTTTTCCTTAATATTTTCCACATCATACCATCTCCTCCCACAAATAGCCTGTTCCTTTTGGATGGTTTCTTCAACCATATCAATGAAATCACTCCAAGCACACAAAATAGTTCTGATTTTCCTGATTTTGAAACTGCTTAGAACAGGGATGTCTTCTTTTTTATCTTTAATATACCTCTGCCATTCAACAATGTCATCATAGGCGTTAGAGGCTTGTTGTCTTTTATCCATCTGTCCATTCAGAATGACATACATCTTTCCAAAGGAAATGTTAGTGTCCTAAATTTCATTCAGAGTACCAAATAGTTTAGCAAGCAGCTTGTGGTGTTCCTCATTGACCTGAATAGCCAAGTATTTAAAATCCCAGTGAGAGAATTTAGAAAATGAAGAAGAGGCTGCACTTGCAGTTGCATCCTCCAACCTCTTTTCCAAGACAACTATCTTTTCTTCATTGGCAGTGTTCAAGGCTTCAACATCCTGCAATTGGCTCTGTAGAGAAGCATTCTGTGCTTGAAGGTATTCAACCTTATCTCCAAATTCTCTTCTGGGTTCACGGATGCCAGCTTCATGGTCTTCATTGGCCTTAACTATCTTCTCTTCAAGTTTATTCACCTCCTCCTTCTTCAAATCAATTTCTTTGTTCAGTATTGTCACCTGCAAAGGCACCCAAGGCAACAATAGAACCCAGTGCTTCTTGTTGTATGACATCTGATTGTTTAGCCCAAATGATTTGATTAGGAACAAGTGCCTGCAAAACACCTTGATCTTTGGCTCTCTTTTTACCTTTCTTCACCACTACCTTTTCTTCTTTACTATAAAAGTAGTCTCCATCCGGATAAGTGAGCATCAGTGGAGAATTTTCTTTCTGAGCTTCTTTTTCTTCCCTGCCTTTCCTTGTTTTCTCATCAAGATTGAGTTGCATTCTTGTGTAGCTCAAAACCTTGACTTTTAGCTCCTGTTGGTACTGAATTATAAGATTTTGTTCATCTCTTCTTTTGGCCCTCGCCAAGAATTTAGAGAAAGTATTGACCCCCTGGTAAATAGAGTCATCTGGAAGATCTTGATGAACATAACCAATCTTTGTATGATTATGCTTAAAGTGAGCATCAAGAAATCCTTTAGGGTCATGCACCTTTTTGGGAGCATACCCCAATTTCAAAGAAACCATCTTATCTCCCAGGACTATAGCCCAGGTTGAAGTTGGGATAACCAAAGGTCCTAGATTTAAATTAAACTTAGGCCATCCCCTCCTTTTGGGACCAGTGAGCTTAAGGTAAACCCCATCAGTGATAGTTTGATAAGAAACTTCCTCAATCACCAACTTGTCTGGAACTATTCTAGGTAGTAAGTGAACAGTGCTGCTTCCCCACACTCTGACATATGAAAAAAACTCTCCCGCATACCAATCACCAATTGTCGCAATAAGATTTCTGGCATCACCTGATAAAGAAGGTTCTTCTTCTCTAAATATCTGGAAGTAGACAGCTACAAAGAAATGGTCACAAATATCATATAACAAGAGCACATAATTATTTTCCCAGAGTCCTGAAAAGTAAATATGAATAGGAGGGGCTGATAGAGTCCAATTCCATCCCATGTTGGGATATTGGAATTCTGTGCAAAATACATTGATCAGATAAGCCGAGAAAAAGAAGTGTGACTTCCTTGAAGCTAGTGACTTCTGGTATTTTTCAATGGCTTTCTTTAGTTCTATTGACAAAATTGAAGCCCAAGGAAATGACTCCCTGGTTGTTAAGATATGATGGGCTACAGGTTACCATTCAGCGTTAAGCACTGAGCAATTTCGAAGGCCATAAATCCTGCTAAGCATGGCTGCTAGCAGGGTGTAAAGTTCCTTAAACCATGAAACATGATATGAATTATCAGCCCTAGGCATAAAAATAGCCGGTTTGTGCATCCAGGACTTTAAAATTTCATTGAAATTATACCTAGTTGTTGTTGAATTAAGGAATGCAGGAGTAAAGGGTTGAAAAACTAGTTTTAGGGTGTATGCTCTTATAAAAACGTCATGGTGAAACGTGGTCAGTTGAGACCCTGCACTATCATTAAAAGACCGATCCTTAGGGTTGGCATGGTTGATAATCCATTTTCCTGCTTCAGTATAGGGAAGAATGGTAGGTCTAGCTGCTATAGCATGGAGTTGGGAATCCCTAATTTTTTCATAGGCAAGCCGGTCATTCTGAATATCAGATAAGTCATCATTATAAAAAATAGAGTAAATATTGGATCAATTGAGGTGGTAAGTTTCTAAAACCTTGTCACTGGTGTTGGCAAGGATGTCGAAGTTTGGGTCCTTATTCAAAGAGTCTTTATGTGCATTTTTGGATCGAGTGTTGCGAGACATGTTTGGAAAACTGGTAAATTCTGATAAACGAATAAAAAAAATCAACAACACTCCAAAATAACAAAAAGCGTAAGCAATTCAATAAGAGAGTGACACGAAACCAACCTGTGCAAACTGCAAATGACAAAAATGACCCCTATTAAAAACTCACAGTAAAATCCAAGCAGCAGGTAATTTTCGAAAATAGAAATGATAAAAGAAAACAAGAAAAATGGACATGTTTATTAATTTCACTGGGAAAAATCTAAGCCGTAAGATTAAGACATATCGACGGCTGATAAGCGATATTGCAGGATACAAAAGGATGAGTTGCAGGGCTTTATTTTGGCAATATATACATTCATCCCGCAATCCACATTCCGCAATTGTGGGTTGCCGGATGTGGGGTCGCAACTCATAGCAACAAATAAACCAATCTTTCCACAATCCATAATACGCACTGCAAGTTGCGGGTTGTGGAAACACAAATGACTCAACTTAAAAAGAACATTTCGCAATCCGCAATTGCAGGTTGCAGGTTTCGGAAACGCAAATCACAAAACCATTTGTGAATCTTCCCACAATCCACAATTGTGGGTTGCAGGTTTGCGGGCATCAATGACCGGGATTATTGAAAAAATATTTTCACATCCGCAATCCACAATTGTGGGTTGCGGAATTGCAGATTTATGAAATTGTGGGTGGCAGAAAAGACCTGATTTTTTGGGAAAAATTAGTGCTTTCCGCAACTCATAAAAAATACTCAAAAAAAGAAAGAAATTCTCAAAGGAAAATTATTACAAACCATGACAAAATCATAGAAGGATGACATGCATGGTGAACAACCCAAAAAATTACTAAGGAATTTGAGCATTACCTTTGCATATAGAAAATTGGGGCTCCCATGTTTTGGCAAAACATGGGATCTCTTGTACCTACAACAAATGGTGACTGGCTGGGATGAACCAGTTATCTATGTGAATAAAACCTTCAGTTGAAAGGAAGATATGTCAGCAAACTGATGTTTCAATCTGAAATTTAGAAAATGTTCTTATAGAAGGACAACCAAACAGTAGAGTTAGCTATCTCATTGATATATTCTCATCCAAAATCAATTAATGATGATGTAAATATGATAAGGAAATCTAAGGAGTAAACATGAACTCTTTGTCATCACACAATCATAGGAGAGCAGCTTTTGTTGAATCTGAGAACAAACTTAGAACCACTCTGGATATCCAAATATGAATCACCTTGATATTATTGATTGCTTTATTTATATACATATGCGTTACTGAGACTATATACATTTTTTTTTTCTTTTTTTTTCTTTTTTTCTTTTTTTTTTTCTTTTTTTTTCTTTTTTTCATTTTTTTTTCATTTTTTTTTCTTTTTTTATGCTTTTCTCTTTTTTTTTTTTTTTTTTTTCTTTTCTTTACTTTTGAAAACAAAAATGAAATTATGCACATAAGAATTTGTTGATATAAGACCACTGCCCTAACTTGGTGATCAGATGTTGGCAATGCCATTCACAAACCTGATCTGGAAACTGAACAAGCTAGCTCGGTAAAGAGACTCCTTGTCTTCCATATTTGACACTGAAAGCAACTATCATGGCTTGGTAACCACACAATGATAATTTCATTCCAAAATCAAATCCATGATCATGGTAGGGATGTCTTTTAATAAGACCCCCCTATCCTTATATGCAACAATTGTCTTACAAAAAGAAAGAAAAAAATTATTAGGGTGTAATTACAAGACACTACCATGGCAGGGTAACCATAAGCTAGTAGTGTTACTCACTGATGCTTTGTAGATCATGGGTGGACTGACCCGTGATAGGATCTTCCACCTTTCAGTAGAAACTGAAAGTAATCTCCCTATCTTGGTTACCATATGTGGACGTCGTTCTACTAAACACCTATGAACCTAATAGGATGGCTTGTGATAAGACCCCCCATCTTGTAATCTACAATTATTAAAATGGATTATTTTCAAGGTGACTATGATAGGATCCAGAGCTGATAAATGTTGATCAGATTACAAAGATATGTTTCCTTTCACTAATGAAGCATAAGATAAGAAAACCTAATCACTTCCACAATATCAATTAAACAAATAAAACATCTATAAAGATAGTGATCGAGGCGGGAAGGTATCAATAAAAACTCTGCAAACGTTGGCTTTTCATTCATTAAAAATAGTTTCAAACATAGGATGAGAAAAAATAAAACTAGCATTGATACCTCAAACTTCAGACTGTATTAATATTGAGATATACTGATCAAGAGCCCTTTACCAAATGTGTGGATAGAATTCCAAAAGGAAAACGAAAATGTAAAAGGAAAATCAATCCAAAATAAAGAGGAAAGGAAAAAACAAACCACATTTATGTACAAAAGAGCCCAAACACCCCTCTAAACAAAGTACTTTTAAAGCAGTGAAACATTCACTGGATAAGTTTCTGAAAAACCCTCGAGTGTCTGAATCAGACAGAACTAGGACCAAGCTTTTGAACTTGGACTTGGTTTGTCATCGCAAATACTTTATTGAAAAAAACCAAAAAGTAAACTGATCAAAACTAATCCATTCTACACCTACTCCTACACTACTCTAAAAATAACAAAACTAAGTGTAGTCACATTTCCAATGGATCCAATCTAATAACTTTAAACCTGCAAAAAAAACAAATGATGTGTCAGCAATACAAACCTTAAAAAAGGAGATCCAAAAATTGGAAAAACTAAACTAAACTTCTTATTTACAAAGACAAGAAAATGACATGGAAAATGGTTCAAGAATGATTGTTCCAACCCCAAATAAATTGGATCATAAAAAGTAGGTTGGAAATTATTAGAATCATGATTCAAAATAACTTCATCAAAATTGAGAGTGAAGAATATTCCCTTTCTCAAAATATCATTTTATTGAAGGAAAACATCGAATTTTGAATATTATGAATGATTAACTTCATCTTCTTGATTTTTATTTAGAAGTTCATTCTTGTCAAGTGCATCAAATTTGTTTGATCTCAACTTATTTGACCGAACTAACTTTTCATTTAAAATTTGATCCATAGAAAAAGTATATTTGGAACACATATTTTGAAATTCAATCTCAACTTCAACCAACTCATCCTCTAAAGACTTATCATTCTCATTTTGTTCATAACAATCAGAATTGAAGGTTGAGGAAAAAAAAATTTCAGATTTCAGAAGATGAGTAGAACCAACATGTTCTTCAAAATATGAAGTGTCATTAGCATCTTCAAATCTCTCTATTCTAAGATCCATCGTTTGATTAAATGATGAAGAATGATTATCACTTATAAAAGAAGAACTTTTAAAATTATTAAAAATAGATGAAAATTCCTCTCCATAACTCTCAAAATTTTCATTTTCATTGATAGTTGGATCATTATTTTCAAGCTGAGAAAAAGGAAAATGTTCAAAATTTGACTGAACACATTGTTCATTACATAGATAGGAGGTATTAGAATTAATATTTTCTTCAATAGTTTCATATTGAGATTCCAAACAATCAAGGGAAGATGTCAAACACTCATTATACTTACATCCTTTGAAAGAGAAAAAAACAGGATCAAAATTTGCACCTAATTTAAACTTTTTGAATCTGAGAAAGATGGAATTTTAGATGCAAAAACTATTTGTTCCAAATCATGTAAAGCAATTTGAATATTTGTTTCATCTCTAATGGACATAAATTTTTTGTAAAAATCATTAATTTGTTTACTTAATTGAACCATTTGTGAAACCTTTGATTCTTCTTCAACAGATTCAACATCATATGACACAGAAGGATGAAAAAGATCTAAAGGATACCTCTTCAAGTCTTTCTCAAGATTTGGAGCCTCTTTGCATGCTTCATTGAAATTTGTTATCCCTTCACGTAGTAGGAACAGAGCCATAGTATTGGGAAGAGATCTAACATACCAGCAAAAAGTAATTTGGGATGAAGGCCTATGTTCTTCGTGTAAGCTATAATACACTTGTCAAAAATGAGTATTAAAATATCCAATTGACTCTCCATCATGCACTTGCATTTGACTTAGATTTTGATGAATTTCAGTTATATCATAGTCTTCGAAAGAATCTCTAAAAAAATTCTTAAATTCTAACCAGCTAGAAATTGAATTCAACGGTAAAAAATAAAACCAAAGAGAATCCTTACCTTCAAAGGTAAATGGGAATAATCTACAAGCAACATCTTCATGCATGGAATTAAGTAAACGTAAAATAGATTCATACCTTCTAATATGCTCAATGATAGAAGCATTAACTTCTCCATCGAACTTTGATAAGATCTTAACTTCCTTTTTAGGGAGTTCATGCAAAGGCCCTTGTAGGCTCAACGCAGTGTCATACTCCCATGCAGGGATTTGGGAAATAGCCATGAAAACATAATAAATAAAAGTTAGCTCTGATTATGGGCAATGTGTCGATTCATGCCCTCCTTATAGCGCCATTTGTTGAAGCCTCGGATGTGTAGGTTACTGTAATGGGTTCTAAGGCTAACAATAGAGGGTGAAAACCCATACTGAAAAGCTTCAAAAGGTCCTATGCAAGGACAACTCTATCCCCTTCCTGTTTGGTGTAGTTAACTCCCACGGATACAAAGGTCTCGACTGGCACTTATACAAAGGTCTCGACTGGCACTTATGGGGTTTGATCCAAGAAGGATCTTTCTTCCTAAGAAGGAAGATCAAAGTGGAATGATTCTAGAGTGAATCTAAACCTAAGACAACTCTACCTTAAATGAAATATAAACTAAGTCAGATCTAATCTAAGGGAGTGTATTGACTGTGTGCAAGGTAACTTGGTTTGAATTATAATAAGTCATCTCACCAATTTAATAGAAATGTAAAACTAGATCGTTAACTTACTACTTCAAAAATACAATCAAGCAATGAAAATTACTAATAATAGTTTAAAGATCAAGCATATCCAAGGTTACCCTGTAGGTCTTATGCTGATTGAAAAATTAACATGAATTATTGATTTAATAGTTTCTGTAAATCATTTGCAGAAATAGATAAAGATTTTATTTAAATAAATTCAATTAAAACATAAATACACATAGACCATGAATTAAGACAAATCCAACTCAAAGATCAATGCATTAATGATTAGCTGCAAAATCAACAATATTAATTGATAATGAAGGTGAAGAAATCAGACATCATCAAAGAAATTTGATAAAATAAACAAAGAAGATACCAAAAGAAACTAACTTTGATTCTTTGGTCTGCAAAAAATTACATGATCACAAGTGAAACAATGTTTCTCCAGTCCTTCTCTGGCGATTATCTCCCCCCAAAATACATCATCCTTTCCTACGAGACATCTACCCCTTTAAATAATAATTACAACATTGTTACAAAGGGTAAATTCCCCATCAAAAAAGATTAAAAAATTGGAGTTAACTAAGAATGACCAAGAAAATCGTGCCACTTGGCACATATCTCTAACACTTCATCTAAATCAGGGTAGTTTGCTAAGTCGATCCCCAGTTGTGCATCACACGTGAAACCTTCCATTTCATTTTTTTCCAGCTTATGCCAGATCTGCATGAAAATGTGGATCTTCCCTTCCATACCGATAGGTTTCCTGATGAACTGGTCCACATGTGAAATTTGAATATGCTCGAGCTGTTGGATCCTTTCTTTGACCTCCTCACATCGACTTTCAACCTGTTCGATCATCAATTTGAGTGGACAAGCATCTTTAATGAGGACCATGGTACGAAACTGCAATTTTTCCATAATATTGTCCATAGCATACCATCTCCTCCCACAAATATCCTGTGCCTTTTGGATGGTTTCTTCAACCATATCAATGAAATGGCTCCAAGCACACAAAACAATTCTAATTTTCCTAAGTTTGAAACTGCTTAGAACAGGGATGTCCTCTAGTTTATCTTTAATATACCTCTTCCATTCAACAATGTCATCATAGGCCTTAGAGGCTTCTTGTCTTTTATCCATCTGTCCATTAAGAATGACATACATCTTTCCAAAGGAAATTCTAGTCTCCTCAATTTCATTCAGAGTACCAAACAGTTCAGCAAGCAGCTTGTGGTGTTCCTCATTGATCCGAATAGACAAGTCTTTAAACTCCTGCTTGGAGAATTTAGAAAAGGAAGAAGAGGCTGCACTTTCAATTGCATCCTCCAACCTCTTTTCCAGGAGAACTATCTTTTCTTCATTGGTAGTGTTCAAGGCTTCAACATCCTGCAATTGGCTCTGCGCAGAAGCATTTTGTGCTTGAAGGTCTTCAACCTTATCTGCAAATGCTCTTCTGAGTTCACGAATGTCAGCTTCATGGTCCTCATTGGCCTTAACTATCTGCTCTTCAAGTTTCTTCACCTCCTCCTTCTTAATTTCAATTTCTTTGTTCAGTATTGTCACCGAATCAAAATTGGCACCTACAAAGGCACCCAAGGAAGCAGTATAATCTAGTGCTTCTTGTTGTATGTCATATGATTGTTTATCCCAAATGATTTGATTAGTAACATGTGTCTACAAAACACCTTGATCTCTGGCTCTCTTTTTACCTTTCTTCACCACTACCTTTGCTACTTTACAATAAAAGTAGTCTCCATCCGGATAAGTGAGCATCAGTGGAGCATTTGCTTTCTGAGCTTCTTTTTCTTCCCTGTATTTCCTTGTTTTCTCATCAAGCTTGAGTTGCATTCTTCTGTAGCTGAAAAACATGGTTTTCAGCTCCTGTTGATACTGAATTATAAGATTATGTTCATCTCTGCTTTTGGCCCTCACTAGGACTTCAGAGAAAGTATTGACCCCTTGGTAAATAGAGTCATCTGGAAGATCTTGATGAACATAACCAATCTTCGTATGATTCTGATTAAAGTGAGCATCAAGAAATACTTTAGAGTCATGCATCCTTTTGGGATCATA
This sequence comes from Larix kaempferi, assembly GCA_027924585.1. Lineage (NCBI taxonomy): Eukaryota > Viridiplantae > Streptophyta > Pinopsida > Pinales > Pinaceae > Larix > Larix kaempferi. Next base: position 13,193,607 of record BSBM01000684.1, on the reverse strand, counting down.
CCCCAATTTCAAAGAAACCATTTTATCTCCCAGGACTATAGCCCAGGTTGAAGTTGGGATAACCAAAGGTCCTAGATTTAAAGGAAACTTAGGCCATCCCCTCCTTTTGGGACTAGTGAGATTAAGGTAAACCCCATCAGTGACAGTTTGATAAGAAACTTCCTCAATCACCAACCTGTCTCGAACTATTCTGGGTAGTAAGTGAATAGTGTTGTTTCCCCACACTCTGACATATGAAAGAAACTCTCCCACATACCAATCACGAATTGTAGCAATAAGATTTCTGGCATCAGCTGAGAAAGAAGGTGCTTCTTCTCTGAATATTTGGAAGTAGATAGCTCCAAATAAATGGTCACAAATATCATATAACAAGGGCACATAATTATTTTTCCAGAGTGCTGAACAGTAAATATGAACAGGAGGGGCTGATAGAGTCCAATTCCATCCCATGTTCGGATATTGGCATTCTATGCAAAATACATCAATCACATAAGCCGAGAAAAAGAAGTGTGTCTTCCTTGAAGCTGGTGATTTCTGGTATTTTTCAATGGCCGTCTTTAGTTCTACTGAAAAAATTGAAGCCCAGGGAAATGACTCCTCGGTTGTTAAGATCTGATGGGCTACAAGTTCCCATTCAGCCTTAAACACTGAGCAATTTGGAAGGCCATAAAGCCTACTAAGCATGGCTGCCAACAGGGAGTAAGGTTCCTTAAACCATGAAACATGATATGAATTATTAGCCCTAGGCATAAAAATAACCGAGTTGTGCATCGAGGACTTCAACATTTCATTGAAATTATACCTAGTTGCTGTCGAATTAAGGAATGCAGGAGTAAGGGCTTGAACAACTAGTTTTAGGGTGTATTCTCTTATAAAAACCTCAGGGCAAAACATGGTCAGTTGAGACCCTGCGTTATCATTAAAATACCAGTCCTTAGGGTTGGCATGGTTGATAATCCATTTGACCAAGTCAGTATAGGGAAGTATGTTAGGTCTGGCTGTTATAGCATGGAGTTGGGAATCCCTAATTTTTTCATAGGCAAGCTGGTCGTTTTGAATATCATATAGGTCATCATTATCAAAAATAGAGTAAATCTTATACCAATCGAGCTGGTAAGTTTATGAAATCTTGTCACTGGTGTCGACAAGGATGCTGTAGTTTGGGTCCTTATTCAAAGAGTCTTTATGTGCATTTTTGGATCGATTGTTGCGATACATGTTTGGAAAACTGATAAATTCTCATAAACAAATAAACAACAATTCAAAATAACAAAAACCATAAGCAATTGAATAACAAAGTGACACGAAACCAACGTGTGCAAACTGCAAATGGCGAAAATGACCCTGGTAAAAACTCATAGTAAAATCCAAGCAGCAGGTAATTTTCGAAAATAGAAAATGATAAAAGAAAACAAGAAAAATGGACATGTTTATTAATTTTTCCAGGAAAAATCTAAGACGTAATATTAAGACAGATTGACAGCTGATAAGCGATCTTTCGGGATGCGAAAGGTTGAGTTGCAGGGCTTTATTTTGGAAATATATACATTGATCCCACAATCCATAATTGCGGGATCTCAACTCATAGAAACAAATAAACCAATATTTTTGCAATCCGCAATTCGCATTGCAGGTTGCGGGTTGTGGCAACACAAACAAATCAAATTAAAAAGAACTTTCCGCAATCTGCAATCCGCAATTACGGGTTGCGGGTTGCAGAAACGCAAAGCACTAAACCATTTGTGAACTCTTCCCGCAATCTGCAATTGCGGGTTGTGGGTTTGCGGGCATCAATGACCATGATTATTGAAAAACTATTTCTGCATCCGCAATCCACAATTGTGGGTTGTGGAATTGTGGATTTGTGGAATTGCGGGTTGCGGAAAAGACCTGATTTTTTGGGAAAAATCAGTGCTTTCCACAACTCATAAAAAATACTCAAAAAAGCAAGAAATTCTCAAAGGAAAATTATTACAAACCATGAAAAATGCATAGAAGGATGACAGGCATGGTGAACAACCCCAAAAATGACTAAGGAATTTGAGCATTACCTTTGCATATAGAAAATTGGGCTCCCATGTTTTGACAAAACATGGGATCTGTTGTACCTACAACATCTATGTATGGTGATGGAATCCGTAGTCATACGATACAAAATGGAATACCAGAGTGGCTAAGAATATCCCTCTACTGAGAGGGATACCAGGTAAAAGAGAGCTAGAAAAGACTCTAAACTAAGCTACCTCCTTCAAACCATGTCCAAAAAGGTGTCCTGCAACTTCAGTCCTTTGGCCGTTGTACAACTAGTATGGTAGCCAGTATGCAAAACAAGGACAACAAGTTGGTGTCCTTTAGTATATAATGGAGAGCGTCATTCCACCTAGACCTACAGAACCAATATTGCCACTTACCCTCCTAGAGGAGATCCCCCCCAACAAAACAATGTCAATTTTCCTAATCATAAAGGATTTTGGTACCCTAGAGGACAACACTATGTCTCAGATGTAAGCAACAAAGGGGTGTGGTTTGGATGCCTAACTCTAGTGCCCTACTTAGCCACCAGATTATTTTAATCCTCAAGTGAGGTGAAGTGTGATTTTTATTAATGTAAATGTTAGGCTCAGCTTGGGGTTATGGACCAAGTATTTATACTTAAGGTGTGCCCTTGTGTGCTTGTGTGGTGAGTTACTAGAAAATAGATGCTGCAAATAAATACAAATCAGTTCTTGTATGTGTAAGGTACATCAAACTAGCAACTAGCTTCCTGTAGAGTGTGCAATCTACCAAAGGAGAATCACCAAATTCACCTAGTTTGATGCCAAAAAGGAATGGGCACTTGGATGCCTTACAATCAGCCATTTTAAACTTAATTAGTAGGTTTGAAGCATACTTTGTTTGACTTAGCATGATGCCTCTTTCATATTTCTCAATCTCCAAACCCAAAAATTGCCTTAGCAATCCTAGATCGGTCATGGCAAATTCACTGTGTAGAGATGCCTTAATTGAACCAATTTGTTTGTTGCAGATCCCTGCAATTAAAATATAATCAACATACAATAAAATAACCTTCAAAATACTATCACATTGCTGCAAATATACATTTGGATCAGACTTGCATCGAATGAAACCAATTGAGAGCAAAAAAGCATCCATTTTTGCATACCAAGCCTTGGGGGATTGCTTGAGTCCATATAGTGATTTCTTCAACCTACAAACAAGTGAAGGATCCTCTTGGAAAGATTTAGGTTACTGCATATAGATGTCTTCCTGTAGCTCACCATGTAGGAATGCACTTTTAACATCCATATGGTGTACTTGCAAACCTTTACTAGCTGCAATTGCTAGAGCTAGTTTAATTGAGTCCATCATTATAACTGGTGCAAGGTCTCGGTGCAGTCCACACCTTGGGCTTGAGAGTATCCCTTAGAAACTAATATTGCCTTGTACTTCACATCAGAACCATCAGCAGCAAGTTTGGTTCAAAAAATACACTTGCATTGCACAAGCTTCCTCTTGGGAGGAAGGGGAACCAAATCCCATGTTCCATTCTCTTGGAGAGAATGGAATTCTTCTTCCATTGCTGATTTACACCTTGGATCATGATAAGATTCCTAATATTATTGTGGATCAGATCCAATCATAATATAACAGTGATCAGCAAAAGCACTTTCACTTGCAAAGGAATCATTGTTTGTTTGAAATGTAGTCTTCCTAAGCTCTTGGGGATTGCCTGCCAATTCACCTGCAACTTGTATGATTTTTTCAGCCCACTTGGGCCTTGATGGTGACTCATCTACAACAATGTGATATTCAGCCATGTCATTGTTATAATTATGAGAAAAAACAGAGCTTGAATCATTACTTACTTCATCAAGGTGTTGGGGAGAAGAGCATTGCCCCGGTGCAAGCTCAAAATCTAGTATTGGTTCCTCTTCGAATTGCACACTTCTCTCAATGAAATTTTTGAGTTTGGATGTGTAAAAGAGCTTATAACCCTTTGTGTCTTTACCATAACCAACCATGATACATTCCTTTCTCTGTGGCTGCAAAGCCTTCCTCTTTTCTGAAGGAATTCGAGCCCATGCTCTTGATCCAAAAATCCTGAAATTTGAGACATTTAGTTTTTGGCCAAACCATGCCTTGTAGGGATTTTTTCCTTTGACTGATTTATGGAATGCCCTGTTCTGAATATGTGCAGCACAATTGATAGCTTCTACCCATATCTCGGGGATTGGATCCCTTGCTTCAATCATGCATGTGGCCATCTCTTTGAGAGATCTATTTTTCCTCTATGCCACACCATTTTGTTGTGGTGTGTAGGGGATTGAATGTTGCATTTGAATGCCACATTCCTCACAAAGATGTTGCAGATTGTTTTTTACATATTCCTTCCCATTATCAGTACTAAGGATTTTTATCTTATGCCCACTTTTATTTTCCACTAAGGCCTTCCAAATCTTCAATTGCTTAAACACTTCAAATTTTAATTTTAGGAAGTAAACCCAGCAGAATCTAGAGTAGTCATCAATGAAGGTGAGTACATACCTTGATCCACTATAGGATGGAGTGGGTAGAGGACCAATGAGTTCTGAATGTATGAATCCAAGTGGTTGTGTGGCTATCCTTGCCATTCCCTTCTCATAGTTGCGGTATGTATGCTTCCCAACTACACAGCCAATGCAAGCTCCATTTGAATATTTGATTGAAGGAAGCCCTTCCACCATCTCATCTTTGTGCTGTGCTGGGAGATACTTGTAATTCATGTGACAAAATATTTCATGCCATAGCTTGGAGGTCTCATTGGCATGAGAGAGGAGATTGGTCACTAGAACTAGGGAGGAAATTTGAGAACTTGTACATCCTCTCTTGGTGGTCTGCATACCCAACTGCCACCACTTGGTTTGATGAAATTTCTGAAATCTCTACCAAGTCAGAAGTAAATGTTACTCTCTTGGCTTCTCCTGTACGGGTCATTTGATACGCTGAAAAAAAATTTGCAGCAATTGATGGTACATAGAGCACATCACTGAAATAACCATGCTCCAAATCAATCCTACAAATCCCTTTGGTTTGGATTTCAGAGTCATCTCCCATTCGAACTGCTGATCCACTATTCGAATGCCTAGAGGAGAAGAGATCTATGGATGAAACCATGTGTCTAGATGCCCCTGAATCAATAACGAAGGATGAGGAATTTGAAATACCTGATACCAGGGCATTACATTTCTCCTTGTTCTTAGAATTGGAGGTGCCATATTTCTTCCTTGCGCCATCAGGGACAGGGATGTTGTTTTTCTCTAGCAATTGTGCCATGGTATCAATGGTTTTATTCATGTAGGATCTCTCTGGATGCCATCCCTTGTGGCAATAGATGCATTTGGTATTCTCTTTCCCTTTCTTTTCCTTCTCCTTGGAAGTATTCGAACCCCCATCAGTGGATTTGGGTTTGTCAAACTTCCTCTTCTCTGGCTGCTTCGAATTCTTTGCCTTCTGCTTTCCCTTGGAGGCATTCGAAACACCCATGGCCAAATCTTGATATTTTGATTTGATGGTGCCCATTTGAACAAGCTTATCTTGTTCCAGAGTGAGGCACTCCATGAAGGTTGCTAGTGATGGCATTTTCCAATTTGCTCAGTGTCATTTTTGCAGAATGGAAGGTGCTTACAAACACTGAGAATTCCGGTCCTAGCTTCAAAAGGATGGACAGTATCAATTGTTCCTCTTTCTTCACAATTCCACATTGGTGCAACTGAAGTACTAGAGACTTGAACTTCGTGAAGAACTCCTGGATGGTTTCAAAATGCGCTAGGCTCAAGCTGATGAGCTCGTTTTCAAGTTGATGTCCTCTCAATTCATCAGTTTTCCCAAAGAGTGATTCTAGTTTAACCCAGACTTCATTTGGGGTTGTCAAACTGTCTATATGAAATAATAGCTCTCTCGAAATACTCAGGCACAACAATCCATAGGCTTCATCAAGTCTATTGAAGTACTTAGCTTTCTTCCCAGCAGAGTTTGGCTCCACTTCTGTGCCCATGGTAACTTTGTAGAGACCCTTATATCTCAATTGAATGACCATTTCTTCCTTCCAATCAAATAAATTGAAAGGAGTAAGCAATATTTGATTTGCTTCCATTTATTCTTGCGTTAATGGTGAGAAAATTGCTAAATTCCTGCAAAAAAAACACTCAATTTTATCTGCAAATTCTCTCAAAAATGCAACTCAAACACTTAAGATTGATCTGCAACTCACTAAACTCCATTCAGATCTGATACCATGTGAGAATTTTGATCTACAACAATATCTAGGATCCTTAGAGAATCTCACAAATCGAATTTACTTGTAAAAACTAGCAAAAAGCATGAAAGAAGAGCAATTTTACACATATGGTGTGAACAGAAACTTGATAGTATCTGACTATCTAACATGTAAATATGTTTAGAACAGGTTTATATTACATTTGAAAAAATGTGTGAGGATTAGGAAGCCCAAAATGAGTGTACATGAGTAATTGGCCAAATTGGCCTCAATCCCCCCTAAGTGGGTCCAACTTGCTCCAACTTAGCCCAAATGGTCACGAATGGAGGTGTGGACATGGATGAGGCACGATGGAACAATAATGGATCAAAGGCATGCATGGGTGTGCAAAATAAGGTGAGTGGTGTTGGTGTATTTGTAACTTCAGAAGATATTCACTTGTATATTGTATGTATTACATTTGTACTTTATTGTATCCCCAATGGAGATGTATTATTCCTCCGATTGGAAGTGTCGTCATGTGTACTTGCAAGTGTCGCAAGTTATATTGTAAGTGTCGTAACTTATACTTGATCAGTTATTAGACCACCTTTTTGGGGGTCGGCCCAGTTAGCATTATGTTATGTGGTTAAGTTAGGGACAGCCTAGTTGAGTAAAGGTTAAGTGATGTAGTGTATAAATAGAGAGTGTATCTCTCTCATTTTACACATTCTATTGTTCACTCACTTCGCATTAGTGAGAGAAGAGGAGGATGCACACAAGTGGAGGAGGAGCATGCTGCTGTAGATACCTATCTCTTGGGTTTGATCATGGTGATCATTGTATTGATGCTTATTCTATCTCTGAGAAAGTTGCGGGGTTTTTCATCTTCTTGGTTTTCCCCAGTGAAATTTTTTGAGTCTCTTGTCTCTTGTCTCTTACGCTTGATATGTTGTACATGTTGTTCTTTCAGTTAAGATCCTATATCAGAATGTATTAAATTCTGAAAAACTAATATGGTATTAGAGCTAGCATGAAAGAAGGCATGGTATGGCATTTATGACACTTGTTGCATTTGTGAAGCCAGGGCTTGATATAGCAAAAACTAGTCATCATACCACTTTTGCTATCAATTCATTTTGGAAAAGTTTCAGGATATGAAAATCTTACAAGTCAAAGATATTATCCCCTTATACCTTGTGTCCGAAGGAGAGCCTCTAATTTGTTGTACTTTCAGATTTATGATCTGTACAATATAGGGTTTCTTCCTCTTCTAGATTTGAGTCATAAACAGGTCACCTAGGAAAAAAGGTCACAACTTGGTCTAGGAAGCTCAAACTGAAACTTTGTAAAATGTGGAGGGTAGGACATGGAATGTACTTTCACAGGTTTGATTTTCAGAGGCATAAATTGAACTAGTGACACGTGGCACTCCGTACAAGTTTGCTCTCCTGTTTTATCCCATAAACAAGTCACATTGCGACACTTGGCATAACTCTATCTCAGAGAATCCATTTGAGTTCAGACTCATGGGGTTGGAAAGATAACATGTCAGGATAACATAGGCTAAATTTTCAGACTCTATAGATCTGAAATTTCAGAGTTACACCAGAAACAATCAGGTGCATATTTCTGTCAAAACAGAATAGGATTTTGAGAACCTTCATTCATGCCTACAGGAGTTTAGGGTTTCGGAGAAAGTTGGAATTTTTGTAATCAGAGACCAAGGATGGATGCTCCTCATCAAAATCAAAATTTAGAGACCAAGATCAAATTTTTTGGTTGGGCAGAAGGTCGGGCTTGATCAAGCCCTAGTTCTAGACTTTGATCGGAAAGGTGAAAAATTAGGGCTTCTGCAAAAATGGGAATTTTTGAAATCTATGATCAGAGCTGGAAGCTCCTGGGAAAAATTGAAGTTTAGAGATTTGGATCAAACTATTTGGTTGGGTGAAGCTCTAGGAAACTCAAACCCTAATTCAGGGTCCTCCCAGTGAATCCGAAAGATTGAAAAGCAAATTTGAGGGGTGAAACTTTCTAGTTTTCAAATTCTAAGTATACCAAGTTGATCAGCTCATCAAGGCGCATCTTTCTATCCTTTCAGAAGTTTGAATTTTAAGGGTTTCCCTAACAAACCCTAATCCAGCTCCAGATCCAGTTTCTACAAATCAAGTGGATTGGGTTAATCCTAGAAGAGAATGGATTGGTCACCTGCATAAGTGAAGAAGTTCCTGAGGGAGATGAGGCTAATGCCTTACATAGGAAGATTACAAGCAAACTCGACAGGTATGACTTATGGGTATGTTTCAAAATCTGTTCATGATTAAGTTTATGATATGTTTGTCTTCATTAAGATTAGTACAATCTTGATTAATTTTAGACTTGTTGTATCACCTTAATAAAAATATGAATGCATGATAGAAGATATTCATTGATTAGGGTTTTGACACTTATGATTGTACTAATGCATTGTGGTGTTGTATGAGGTTGATTTTGTCTGCTAACATGAAAGGTACATCAAGAAAAACAAATCATGTTCTAGTTCAAGAATATATGACCATGGTGACGTCCAGACAAAGATTCATCCATTGTCATGGATCACATAGAAGATCTACTTACAACGTATGTATAACTTGGTTCTATAATGGTTAACCTATGAGATATGTAGGTCACTAGCACAATTCATTTAAGAGAACAAGAAGACATCATGTGGGTATGTTAGACATAACCAGCTAACATATTAATCCAGGTATGTTTTTCCTATATCAAGTTAGAATCCTACCTTGTGATAGGATCTCTTATATAAGTATACTTGGTATGATTGATAATGATTATTTATGAAGTTATAGGTTTGAGTAATCATGGGTTTAGGGATATTATGCTTCTTACTTTGATTGATGATATGACTAACCAGAAAAGTTTTATGGTCAAATAGGAATATGCGTGAGTAAAAGAATTGTGATAAATTATCTATGTATGAAATGATCTTGACCATACATGTTTAAGATTACTTAGAATCATAATGTTTTTGATAGTATTAAGATTATACTAATGAATGTATGTATGAGACCTCGAGGATAACACAATGATGATACTAGTAAGTATGCATAGTGATCGAGGATGGATATAAGTTCAAAGATAGGTAATCTAGGAATAAAAGATCAAGAGGGAGCACACTCCAGTAGTTCCTGCAAGGAAGCAAATATTGAGAGGGAGTCCACCCTACAAACAAAACAAAGATAAGTATTTTAATTGTCATTTCTTGCATATTTGTTTGTTTAAATAATATTTTTCAATGATGTATATGCTTATGTTCCTAGACTTAGGGTGTGTATTATGCATATTAGAATAATTGCATTAATGAACAGTATACTACTAATATGCATGTGATGGGTAAGTGGCCTATGGCACTGTTCAACATTCCATTTCTACTTATCTAGAATGAAACCTCTTTGTTGACATGTCGGGAGTAGTGTAAACTCTTAACAATGTTCTGGTAGAGATTGGAAGGCATCTAGAAAGTTACGGGATATGGATAAATGTTGTATTGAAGCATTGGCTAAAAGAATTGCATGACTATATGACATATTTATTTATGTGTAAGAATTTGTTCTGAAAACTATGAGATGTTTCTAATCATGCAATTTAACTTCTCTTGTAGGAAATATCGTATACCATCACCTACAAAAGAAGGACTACAACATTTGTTCCAGTAACAAAGCTATCTATTGAAGAAATCTAAAGTTCCCAGGATTCAGGATGCAATAATGGAAGAATTCCATGATCGAGGAATAACAGTCGATCATGAAGAATGATGTTTGCGATGCGGTCCCAAGACCTGAAGGGAAGTCTGTTGTGACTTCCAAGTGGATCTATAAGATCAAGCATGTTGCAGATGGTAGCATAGAGAAATACAAAGCAAGTGATGAAATGGAAGATACACCAGATGGATGTCAAGACAGCTTTCTTGAATGGTGTAGTCGAGGAGGAAGTGCATGTGGAGTAGCCACTTGGTTTTGAGACACATGACAGGGAGTCATATGTGTGTAGATTGAAGAAAGCCTTGTATGGCTTGAAGCAAGATCCTAGGACTTGGTATGGTATGATAGACAGCTTTCTATCCAGTTTGGGTTTTACTAAGAATAAAGAGGATTCCAACCTTTACTACAAGGTTGAGGAAGGCAATCCAGTGATACTACTTCTGTATGTGGATGACCTGTTTGTTATAGGTGAGGATAGATTGATTGGCGATACGAAGAGGAAGCTTGTTGCCGAGTTTGAGATGAAGGACTTGGGGATGATGCACTATTTTCTAGGCATGGAGGTGTGGCAGAGTGCAGATGGAATCTTCCTTGGACAAGGGAAGTATGCAGTAGAGATCCTGAAGAGGTTCGGGATGATGGACTGCAAGGCCATGGCCACACATATGGAATCGAACCTAAAGCTTCTGTGTGATACTTCATCTGTTCCGATTGATGTCACTGTGTATCGTCAAATGATTGGGTCCTTGATGTACCTGACGAACACGAGACCAGATATTTTCTTTGCGGTTAACACATTGAGCTAGTTCCTGATGGATCCAAGAGGTGTTCACCTGGTTGCTGTAAAGCATATTCTGAGATACTTGAAGGGTACAATTTATTATGGGCTCAAGTATGATGCGAATCAAAAGTTTAACCTGCAGGGTTATGTTGATTTAGATTGGGTAGGCAGTGCTGCAGATAGGAAGAGCACTTCGGGGTGCTGCTTCAATATGGGATCAGGTGTGATCTCTTGGTTTAGTAAGAAGCAGTCCCACATAGCACTGAGTACAACTGAAGCAGATTATGTCGCAGCTTGTTCGGCCAATTGTGAGGAAGTATGGTTGAGGAAGCTACTGTCTGAGTTATTTGATCTCCCATTGGATGCTACTGGTATCTTATGTTACAACCAGAGTTGTGTGAAGCTGTCTGAGAACTCAATGTTCCATGACAGGTCGAAGCAAATTGAGATCAAATATCACTATATCAGGGATATGGTGCAGAGAGGAGCAGTGAAGCTCCTGTATGTTGCGACGGACGAGCAGATAGACGATGTGTTGACCAGGCCACTGGCCAGAGTGAAGTTTGAGTACTTCAGAGAGAGGCTTGGTGTACTTCAGATCAAGATTCCTTTTAAGGGGAAGTGATGAGTCCAGAGACACAGATGCACATGAGCCATTCTCACATGGTGGTAGGTGTGTCCTCCCATCGTGTAGATATAAGGGCTGGGGCCATTCCGACATGGTTGAAGTGTGTCTTCCCATTGTCATTGATGTAAGAGTTGTGCCATTCGAGCATGGTTGAAGTGTGTCTTCCCATGGCTGCGATATAATTGTTGTGCCATTCGAGCATGGTTGAAGTGTGTCTTCCCATGGCTGCAATATAAGTGTTGTGCCATTCGAGCATGGTTGAAGTGTGTCTTCCCATGGCTACGATATAAGTGCTGTTCCATTTGAGCATGGTTGAAGTGTGTCTTCCCATGGCTGTGATATAAGTGTTGTGCCATTCGAGCATGTTTGAAGTGTGTCTTCCCATGGCTATGATATAAGTGTTGTGCCATCCTCGCATGGTTGAAGTGTGTCTTCCCATGGCATAGATATAAGTGTTGAGCCTTTCACGGATGGTTGAAGTGTGTCTTTCCATGCCAGTGAGTGTAAGTGTTGTGTGATGTGCATCTGGGTTGTGATCCGTGGACGATGAGGTGATATGAAGACGATGAGGTGACAGTATGGTACACAAGTTTTGCAGAGGCATATAATCAGTGCTGAGATGCTCTTGCAGGTTTTACAGAGGCAGTGTAATCAGTCCTGGGAGATCTTACAGGTTTTGCAGAGGCAGTGTAATCAGTCCTGAGGTGTACCTACTTGATGGCTTACTTGCTGAGATGACATGATCAGTATGTCATGAGTATCAGGATGATACTCCATGGCCATGGACAGGTTGTGCAGTTCCATGTAAAATATCCTGGGAGATCCGATAGGTTGAGCTGTGTGTTCGTAATCAGTCTTGGGATGCTCTTTCAAGGTTTTTCCATGACCACATGTAATATTTCCCTGGGAGATCCGATAGGTTGAGTTGTGTGCTCGTAATTAGTCCTGGGATGCTCTTTTGAGGTTTTGTGGAGGTCACATATAATATTTCCCTGGGAGATCCGATAGGTTGAGCAGTGAGCTCGTAAAAGTCCTGGGATGCTCTTTCGAGATTTTGTTGACACACGTAATAAGTCCCAAGGATTCCACAGTATGGACAGTGATGATGAAGACATATAGGTGTTGGGCCTACATCCAGCATGAAAAAGGGTTGGCTCTATAGAACTTCCTATGATGAGAAGAATTATGAGATAGCACTAGTGATTGAGATGACGAGTATAGCAGTAGTGATGATAATGCTTCGTGATCCAGTGATGATGATCCAGCTCCAATATTGAAGACTTGTGCCTATATGTATTGATGACTTGTGTCAAGATAATACCTTCCTAGTTAAGAGGGAGTGTTGATGTATTTGTAACTTTGGAAGATATTCACTTGTATATTGTATGTATTACATTTGTACTTTAGTGTATCCCCAATGGAGATTTATTATTCCTCCGATTGGAAGTGTCGTCATGTGTACTTGCAAGTGTCGCAAGTTATATTGTAAGTGTCGTAACTTATACTTGATGGGTTATTAGACCACCTTGTTGGGGTCGGCCCTGTATGATTCATGTGGGTCAAAGGGTTATTAGAACACCCTATTGGGGGTTGTCCCAATCAGCATTATGTTATGTGGTGTTAGGAACCCATGTCTTTACTTTGTTAGTATATTGTTGTTGGACGCATATGCTTTGTAAGTCATCCTGTAGTATTTGTTGATCAATAGTTTGTGTTATTGTTGTTGGCGCATATGCTTTGTAAGTCGCCCGTAGTATTGTTGATCCATAGTTTGTAGTGGCCCATGGTTTTGATACATAGTATTGGCGCCTAAACTTAGTATATAAGTGTGTGTTGAGACCTATGAAGGCACCGTGAAGTTATTTTTATTGAGCTTGCTCAAAGGAGGTTGCCCCCTCGAAGTGGCCTGCGATAAATATAAAAGTGATTCTGAGTTCTGTCATTTCTGCTATTTCACATATTCTTATTAATTAATTGTTGCAGGTTCTTCACATCTGGTATCAGAGCACTTTCTTGGGCTCTCTGGGTGAAATTTCTGCCAATTTTTTTTTTGCATCTGTTGCAGGTTCAGATTTGGGAATAATCCCTATCCGCTTAACTGTGGGAAGTACTTGGGAATAAGCCCTAAAACTCATTGTGAGGAGTACCACAGGAACCCCGAAGTAGCTATCCCATTGAGAGGACCTGCCAGTGAAAAGGGCAACGACCCCTACCTGATTGACTAGTTCCCACCCGTGAGGTAAACCAAGAGCTATCGTTTGTGGCAAAGCGGTTATTAGTTTTACCTGAGCCATGGAGTGAGGGGTGCTGCCCCAATACGCAATCCGTCAGACATTGGTGGCCGAGTGAAACCCCTGAACTGTTAGGAAGCCGCACATACCTGGGGTCCATATCTATTTTCAGCTGAACTGTAATAGATCACTGCTACATCGTTTCAGATCCAACCATTCAGATCCATTCTGAAAGCCATTCCAAATCCATCTGTTTTCAATCCATTCGGCACCGTTTCAGATCCCTCTATTTCTGCTCACTTCCAAGCCGTTGCAAATCTATCTGTTTCAGATCCCTTCCGAACCGTAGCCGCTCCAGTCTGATAATAAAAAAAAAGAGTATAAAATTCAGTTTTTTCTCCATATCTCCCTTGTTTTCACTCTATTTCCCTTGAAATTTTTGGGGAACCCCTGTCATCCCATTCTGTATATTTCATTCTTGAGGACCCTATCCTCAATTCCACTTCCCAAAGCCCGAAATCCCACATTTGTCTATTTTTAGGGTTTGCCATAACTTCCTTAGATTTCACCCAATCACCTTCAAATTTTACCACAGAGTTCCTTTCTGAATTCTACTTCTTTGTCCCCCTCTGCCAAATTTTCCCATTCTTTCACCCCGCTTCTGAAATCCTCATTTTTTGCTTCCCTGTCTATTTGACAGTGTCCAAAACCTAGTCAAACCCTAATTACCCTTCAGATTTTTTCCCAAATCCAGATTTTCCTTTACTGAAGCAGTTTTTGTTTTTGTTTTTCTACCCAGTCAACCAAAAAAAAAGAAAACTCTTGGTTATGGTTGTCACCTGCGCAGGAGCAAAAAACCATGGAAGAAGCACTTGCAACCATCCAAGCCAAACTCCACGATCTGGATGAAAAAATTCTCTGCCTCCATCTTGAACATTCAGCTATGAACAACAAACGACAGTCCGAGTCTTCATCAGACAATTGCTTCTCTTCTTCCAGCAATTTCCGTGGTCCGAAGCTTGATTTTCCTCACTTCAATGGTACTGATCCAACTGGATGGATCTATCGTGCAGAATAGTATTTCAGTCTGCATAATACTTTTGATGTCAACAAAGTTCTACTTGCATCCTTTCATTTGGAACAGGAAGCTCTTCAATGGTACTGTTGGTACATCAAGGCTCATGAAGAGCCAAAATGGCCAGACTTTTGCCAGCTCCTTTTGCAACGATTTGGTCCTAGTGCTTTTGATGACTTCACAGGAGCCCTCACTAAACTTCACCAAATTGGCACTGTGAGAGAGTATCAAACCAAATTTGAGAAACTAGCCAACCAAATTGAAGGATTGTCTGATGACTTTTACCGGAGTTGTTTTATTAGTGGTATAAAGGATGCCATCCACTCTGAGGTCAAAATGTTCTGTCCCAACACAATGATGGAAGCCCTAGGGTTGGCTAAGTTGGCAGAAGACAAGATTGCATCCCAACAATGCTCCAAGCCCACTTTTGTTCCCTTCCGAAATATGGGTTCTCAACGACCACCCATACCACAGGCTCCTCGACCAACTCCTATCAAGCGTTTGTCTGAAACAGAGATGCAAGCACATAGAGAAAAGGGGCTTTGCTATAATTATGATGATAAATTCACTCAGGGACATAGATGTGTTCAGCAAAAGCTCTATCTCTTGGATGTGGATTCTCTGCCTGCCTCTGAAATTGGTGACGAAGATCTAGAAACAATGGATGCTTAGGTTGACATTCAGGAATCGTCTATTGACCCTCCATCTTAGGATGACCAACCAGAGATATCTCTCCATGATTTAGCTGGAATCACCACCCCCCAAACAATGCGGGTCAGGTGTTACTTCAAGAAGCTTCCTCTTACAATACTCATTGATTCTGGTAGCACTCATAATTTCATTGACCCTCAGATCACCAAACAAGTTGATTGTTTTATCCATACTTGCTCCAACTTTGAAGCCATGGTTGCCAATGGGGGAACCTTACCTTGCAAAGGGAAGTGTCGAAATGTGTGTATCTCTATGGGAGATTATACCTTGTACTTTAACATGTTTCCCTTTCCCTTAGGCGGATGTGATGTGGTTTTGGGCTCTCAATGGCTACGTACACTTGGCCCTATCTTATGGGATTTTGCTGAACTTTGGATGCAGTTTTCCCTCAATGGAAAAAAACACACATTGACAGGATTACAACCAGGGTCTCTCAGCATCATCAGTTCACGTCGCATGGAAAAAATTCTCAAGAAGAATTCACATGGTGTCATTGCTCAAATCTATTCCATTCAGATGCATTCATCAGCGGTCTCCACTACTCCTTTGGATCTACAACAAATTCTAGATCGATATATAGGTGTCTTTGTTGAACCAGTGGGATTGCCACCTTCAAGGCCAGAAGACCATCGTATCCAGCTCCTTCCTGGCAGCATTCCTCCCAACATCAGGCCCTATCTCTACCCATTTCACCAAAAAACAGAGATTGAAATTCTCGTTTGGGACTTATTGAAGCAAGGTATTATTCGCCAAAGCACTAGTTCCTTTTCTTCTCCAGTTCTTCTTGTCCACAAAAAAGATGGGTCATGGTGCCTCTGCATTGACTTCCGAGCACTTAATCACCTCACCATCAAGGATAAGTTTCCAATTCCTATTTTTGATGAGCTTCTTGATGAGCTTCATGGGGCTCAATTTTTCTCCAAGTTGGATCTTCGTTCTGGGTATCATCAAATTCGAGTTCATGAGGATGATATCCCTAAAACAACTTTCCGCACACATGATGGCCATTATGAGTTTTTGGTCATGCCCTTTGGCCTCACTAATGCCCCTTCCACATTCTAGGCATTAATGAATAAAATATTTCAGACCTACTTGTAGAAATTCATTCTGGTATTCTTTGATGATATCCTCATCTACAGTAAAACATTGGATGAACATCTCCAGCATCTGGATCTTGTCATGCAACTTTTCTCTGACCATCATCTCCATGCCAATCAGTCTAAATGTGTTTTTGGACAGAAGGAAGTTGAGTATCTAGGGCACATTATCTCAGCACAAGGGGTTCGTGTGGATCCTGCCAAAATCAATGCCATGAACAATTGGCCGCATCCTCAGACACTCAAGAGCCTTCATGGTTTTTTGGGGTTTACTGGCTACTACCACAAGTTTGTCAAGGATTATGGGAAGATTGCAGCTCCATTAACTGCTCTATTGAAAAAGGATGCTTTTACATGGACACATGCTGCTCAGTGTGCATTTGACAAACTAAAACAAGCTATGTGTACTACACCTGTTCTAGCTATGCCTGATTTTTCCAAGCCCTTCACTATTGAGAGTGATGCTTGCGGAAATGGACTTGGTGTTGTTCTCCTTCAAGATGAACACCCCATTGCGTTCACCAGCAAATCCATTTCAGGTAAGAATTTAGCTTCCTCTACATATGAGAAGGAAATGATGGCTATTTTGCATGCAGTACAAAAGTGGCGACCATACCTATTAGGGAATCATTTCTGCATCAAGACTGATCACCAGAGTCTGAAATATTTCTTGGAACAGCGTGTCTCCTCCCCAGCACAATAGAAATGGGTTAGCAAACTCATGGGTTATGACTATGAGATCACTTACAAGAAGGGTAAAGACAATATTGTGGCAGATGCTCTTTCTCACACATTTGATTCCCAAGGTTCTCTTTTAGCTATTTCTATGCCTGTTCCAAATTGGTTGCAATTTGTTCAATAGGGTTATGTCAATGACTCTTCCTTATCTCAAATCATCCACCGCTTGACCAACAACCCTTCTGATGTACCGCATTACTCTTGGTATGGTGCTTCTCTGAGATACAAGGGTTGTCTCGTGCTTCCCCAGAGCACAGATCTTCAACAGGATATCTTCTATGAACTCCATGCTTCTCCATCGGCAGGGCACTCTGGGTTCCTCAAAACGTATGAACGGGCATGGCGTAACTTCTTTTGGCAGGGCATGAAAAGGACAATTCAACATATGGTGGCTGAATGTGATACCTGCCAGTGCAATAAGGGTGAAACAACACTCCTTCTAGGATTGGTCGAACCCTTGCCCATACCTACACGGATTTGGACAGATATTTCTATGGATTTCATTGAAGGGCTCCCTAAATCTGGTGGGAAGACAGTGATTCTCGCTATGGTTGATCGCCTCTCCAAATATAGTCATTTTTTTGCTCTCAGCCATCCCTATACAGCCTCCTCAGTCGCTCAAATTTTCCTGGACCAGATCTTTCGTCTTAATGGCATCCCTTCTTCCATTGTCTCGGATCGTGATGCAACTTTCACCAGTCATTTTTGGACAGAACTATTTCGCCACACTGGCACCAAACTGAAGATGAGTTTAGGGTATCACCCACAAACAAATGGTCAGACTGAAATTATCAATAAATGCTTGGAAACTTA
Source organism: Larix kaempferi (assembly GCA_027924585.1). Lineage (NCBI taxonomy): Eukaryota > Viridiplantae > Streptophyta > Pinopsida > Pinales > Pinaceae > Larix > Larix kaempferi. The sequence goes on along the minus strand of BSBM01000684.1, from coordinate 13,175,540 downwards.
TCTCCGTTGCTTCACCTCTAAACAACAACATCAGTGGGCAAAGTGGCTCCCTCTCGCTGAATGGTGGTACAATACCTCTTACCACACTGCCTCTAAAATGACCCCATATGAAGCAGTCTATGGTCAAGCACCTCCAGTTCTTCTTCCATACACCCCCAACAGTTCACCAGTTCAGGAAGTTGACACGGTCCTTGGAAACCAAGATCAAATTCTTCGCATTTTGTGGGACAATCTTCACATGGCAAGAAATTGCATGAAGCAACAAGCTGATTAGAACCATTCTAAGCGCACTTTTCAAGTAGGCGATATGGTTTTTCTTTGTCTCCAACCATACAAGCAATCCTCCCTAAAACTCAAAGGGTGTCATAAGATCGCTCCAAAGTTCTATGGTCCATATCAGATTCTTTAGAAGATTGGGTCTGTTGCTTATAAATTGGAACTTCCTCCTTCTTCCCGCGTTCATCCAATATTTCATGTCTCTTGTCTAAAGAAAGTTCTTGGCACCAACATCAGTGGACAAACTATTTTACCCGAGCTGGATAATGAAGGATCCATCCTTTTGGAGCCGGAGACCATCCTCAATCGGTGCACTCATCAGCTTCGCTCTCGCTCTATCGCAGAGGTCTTAATTTAGTGGCATGGCATGCAACCAGAGGATGCTACATGGGAACCACTCCTTCATATTCAACAACAATTTCCACATCTAAAGCTTTGAGGACAAAGCTTTTTTTAAGGGGGAGGGGATGTTAGGAACCCATGTCTTTACTTTGTTAGTATATTGTTGTTGGACGCATATGCTTTGTAAGTCATCCCGTAGTATTTGTTGATCAATAGTGTGTATTATTGTTGTTGGTGCATATGCTTTGTAAGTCGCCCGTAGTATTGTTGATCCATAGTTTGTAGTGGCCCATGGTTTTGACCCATAGTATTGGCGCCTAGACTTAGTATATAAGTGTGTGTTGATACCTATGAAGGCACCATGAAGTTATTTGTATTGAGCTTGCTCAAAGGAGGTTGCCCCTCGAAGTGGCCTGCGATCAATATAAAAGTGATTATGAATTCTGTCATTTCTGCTATTTCGCATATTCTTATTAATTAATTGTTGCAGGTTCTTCACATGTGGTTAATTTAGGGCCAACCTAGTTGAGTAAAGGTCAAGTGATGTAGTGTATAAATAGAGAGTGTGTCTCTCTCATTTTACACATTCTATTGTTCACTCACTTCGCATTAGTGAGAGAAGAGGAGGATGCGCACAAGTGGAGGAGGAGCATACTGCTGTAGATACCTATCTCTTGGGTTTGATCATGGTGATCATTGTATTGATGCTTATTCTATCTCTGAGGAAGTTGCGGGGTTTTTCACCTTCTTGGTTTTCCCTGGTGAAATGTTTTGTGTCTCTTGTCTCTTGTCTCTTATGCTTGATATGTTGTACATGTTGTTCTTTCAGTTAAGATACTAGATCAGAATGTATTAAATTCTGAAAAACTAACAAGTGGGAGGCTCTAGGTGGGCATTTAATGCTCAAAACATGCCAAAATTGGGCCAAATCCACCCTTAGCACTCCTAGTCAAACATAATTCCCCAATTCAAGGAAGGGGAGCACTCTATCAATTAATGAGGGCGCACATGTGGATTTTGACTGAGCTGGAGCATTCATGTAGGTGTGAACACTTCCTGTTAAGTGGTTATTTTTCCCAGTTAAGCTACCTAGGTCCAAACCATAGTGTATTAAAGCATAAATGACAATAAAATTGACTAAGGCTATAGAATAAGGTACTAAGTGGTGGATTAATGTTCTAACACAATTAATCAACAAATACATGTATGCCTCAGGTCTAAGGTCTAATAATGTTCTCACACCCCCCCATAAGCTAGACTTATGTAGCAAAAATAAATTAAGGCCTTGGCAACTAAGGCTCAAGTCACCTTTTTCAACAACAATTTTTATTTGTCCATCTAACCAAGGTAAGGAGGAAAACCACATGGGAAATAAAAAAATCCCCTAAAAAATGGACATGTAAAATATCTGGAAAATAAACCAGTCTTCACCATGCATCACTCACCCCAATGAGTGATCTAAGGTAAGTTAAGGTCTTCTCGGTGAAACGCTTGGTGAATATATCAACAGTTTACTCAGTAGATGGGAAATACTGCAATGCAATAATTTGGTCATGCACCAAGCCTTGAATGTAGTTCATGTGGATCTCTATGTGATTGGTCCTCTGCCTTGAACTGGATTAGTGTAGATCTTGACTGTAATTTGATTATCACACCAAATGACTGTGGGTGAATCAAATACAAATCCAAACTCTCCAAGAATGCCTTGCAACCACACTGTAGCTAGGGTTTTACCCCTAGCTTGTGCAAATGAGCACCTACTAAGGAGAATGGACTCCTTAGTAGCAGCTCAGTAAATGTAAATTATTAAACTAAAACAGAAAAGTAAACTAACCTAAGACACATGCATGAAAAATAAACAACAATTTGTAAACAAGGGTTTTGTATTAATATTACCTTCAATGTGAAGGTTGATGAAGCTCCTTGCAATGTCCAAGAGGGTTGCTCTAAGCTCCAATGTGCTCCTTCTCTTTCTCCAATGGTGGAAATGGGCCAAAAGGGGCTCTCAAGGTGAAAGTAGTTCAATGGTGAACTAGGGTTTCGAGAGAGATTTTGGCAGAGTAAGGGTATACTTGATTGTGGATATGGAATAAGGGATCTCCATCACCTATTTATAGTTTTTTGGTGGTGGAGTGCTGACCCATGGTTTTAGGAAACACATGGTTTAGGGCAGCTGTATAGGGTTTTTTTTCTCCTTTTCCTCATTATTTTATATTTTTTATTCCCTTTTTAGGGGATTTTTGCTACTTTTGGAGGAAAAGGGGGTTTTTTTAGCCTTTTTGAGGCTATTTTAAGGGTTTTGTGGCCTTTTGGAGGCATTTTAGGCCTTTTGGGGGCTTTTTTATGGGATTTTTTGGGATTTTAAGGGAAATATGGTAGGAAAATGGACAAATGAGCCATATAATGTGGTAGATGAGGTAGTGAACACTTTTTGGGTGTTAACAGATTGCCCCCTGATGTGCGAGGGCAGGAGCTCATCGTATGGCCGATGGACATCATAAGTCATGAATGGTTTTCCTGGGGTGTGGAGAGAAGAGAAGAAACAAACTGAAGCCCGGAACAACGATCCCGAACAACTGCAAGAACTAAAAGTACATATCCTCAATAATGGATGAGGAATCATCTGATCATGTGGACGAGGCGGGCATACCCATGCTCGTATCAGGATATAACATAATAACAATGGGGTCCAAAAAATGGGGACCTGAAATATACATGACCTCAAATACTGACTGAGGAATAATCTCAATATATGGACGAGGCGGGCATACCCATGCTCGTATCAAGATACATAAACATAACTGTGAGGCCCGAAAAATGGGGACCTGTAAGATACATAGAGAACCACTGTGTACATCATAAGGGTCCAGAGGGGACACAAATCTGGGACATACTGCTAGGCTGACCATGTGTAAGCTGAAAAACTGGTGCACCGGAATATCAACAGTGCTGCTGAATGTGGTACCAAGGGAACTGATGATCGGCTGGATCAGAGTGACAAGGGTCACACTCTCAATGGTACACTGAACTGGAACTGAAACGGGTACTCGAGGAAGCATATAACTGGATGGCTTCCGAATACAAACGCCAACGCAGCCCGGACATCCATAGGAACAAGTAACTGGTCGTTTCGAAGGGACTCACCAATGTGCTAGAGTCGGGGGAAATCCGGGGTCTTCGACACATAATGTAAAGGATATAACCCTACGTGATTCTCAATGATGCGATCAAGGTGCTGAAGTCGAGCATGTGAGAAACAACCACTCGGAGAGGCAATGAGGACTCCTCTTAGAATGGTCCGTAGGCACTTACCATAGATGGTGATAAGTCCAAGGCGTAGGGGCCTATCCTCTGGAATAGAGGGGCTGTCATCGACAGAGGGAGACCTACAACTATCAAGGCAATGATGTTTCCTTGACAGGAGCGCGAGGTGAAGAACCGAAATGTAATAGTACTGATGGCAGGACTGACAAACTGTGGGGGGACAACTGGGAAAGTAGAGTGGGTGGACTCAAACTTCCTTTGTTCAGAGTATGATAATGGGAATGATCTGGCAGCATATGAAATTGACTGAGGGGAAAGGGATCATAGTTGTATGGGATCTGGGAAGGGTGACTGGTCTGAGGGAGAGTCAAGCTGGGGTAAAATGGTAGGAGACTGCAGAATACTCTGAACAAAGGCGACCTGATTGGGGGTGCTGCCGAGATGATCGATCATAGTTCCAGGAGGCACGGGAGGAGACTTCTTCATGGGTTAATGAACTAGAAGAAGTGTGTGTAAAATGGTACTGTCGTGTGGATTTTACGAGCCCAGGACAGTTCATGCTCGTGGTTGCTTTCAATTTTAAGGAGTCTGAAAGCGATAAGAAGACTCTGAAGTAATGGAATGGTACTGTCGTGTGGATTTTACGAGCCTAGGACAGTTTGTGCTCGTGGTTTCTTTCAATTTTAGAGAGTCTCAAAGCAAATAAGAAGACTCCAGGGGGTTGCTTTTTCGTATATTTAGTCTCCAAGGCCCAAAGAAGCATAAAAGGATACAATGAAGAACTCTTCTAGCCGGTGTGACTAGAGTATTCCTTTTTCGTAATTAGTCTACCAGGTCCGGAAAAGGGTTAAACTTATACCAGATAGACGCCCTTTCAGGTACTTTAGCGAGCATGAAAGGAAACAAGATTGCTCGGCAATCTTTTCATTCTTTTAGGAGTCAGAAAAGAGCTTAACGGAAACTCCCTAAGTGCCTTTTTCGTAAAGGACTTGTCCGGCCCGAAAAAGGGATAAAATCATACCGAACAAAAGGGATGGCCAGGCAAGGAGGAAGTGTTCAATCAAGGATCAATAATGATGATCAAGAACGAGGGTAGGGGGGACCACTAGTGGGCCTCCTTGCGGGGTAGATGAAATGGTGGCAAAATAACGAAACATTTGCAGTATGACAGGAGTGAATGGCACATGTAAAAGTGTGGAACAATCCGATTGTGGCCGATGTGGCGCGCAAACCGAGGCAGCAAGGTGTTTGGGACACAATGTTAAAATTGTACCAAGTGAAAGTGAGAAATGGTCTCAAGCATCATCACGAGCTCGGAAAAATGAATCCGGCGATATAAAGGGTGTCAAAAATGGGTAACGACCGATGTGGCATGCACACCGAGGCGACGAGGGCGTTTTGGAAAAAATACCCAAAAAATCTGGGGGTGAGAGCGAGAAATGATCTCAAGCATCATCACCAGCTCAGAAAAATGAATCTGATGATATAAAACATGTGAAAAATGGGGAACGGCCGATGTGGCACGCAAACCGAGGTGACTAGTGGCATCTGAAAAATGGGCAAAAAATGACGGCGTAAAAACAATGCAACGAGGTGACCATCATGACGGTCTGGGGGTACTGATTCCAATGGTGGAAAATATGTGTAAAACAAAAAAG